>QXEO01000834.1:0-545250 GCA_007115705.1 Dactylis glomerata | reverse complement strand
TTTTTAGTCTTGACAAAAGCCAGGTAGAGTTTGCCAACCGTCCATGACCGAGGACTCGGCTATTCGAATAGTTTGAAAACCTCTGCAGAGGGGTACACTTTACCCACAAGATTCGATACATCTGCCGGGAGAAATCCACGGTTCGCTATACACAAAGGTATGCGGCTTTCAGATAATCAAACAAAACCTTTCACTTGCTCACCCTAGTATAGGATCCTTCCCTAGAGCCCGGGATACGGAATTCCCGCTCCGGCGCCTCTAGTTCTGCCCATCCCGGGTACCGGGTTAGTGGAATCCACTTGGTCAAGAAGTATCCGCCCATGGAGTCCTCCCAGGAAGTTTTAATACAAGACCTCCCATACTAAGATAAACAAGCTACGGATTAAGCCCCTTCCCATATAGGGGTAACGTGGTTGTACGGTATAATTGGCACCCATGTACATCACTCGTTGTCAATTGAGAAATACATTGCATAGTTCTTAGTCAAGATTATTTTCTTTCATAAGGCCATCATGTAGGAGCAATCTCCCATTTCAAGTTTCAATGTCAAGTCACCACTTTTCAAATGGGGTTCCTCCAGAGATAGCCTCAACTTGTATTAGCGACTAAGCAACTACATTGAGTGATAGTACTACTACTAGGGTTGGATAAACTCAGCTTGATGCTCTTGATAACCAAGACATCAATATGCTTCTATCATTCTACTCTAGCAATTCAATCATGCAATTTACTTCTATCATTCTACTCTAGCAATTCAATCATGCAATTTACTCAAAACAAGTAGAAAGCAATATTAAAACTAGGTAGTGGGAGTATGCATCAAAAGATGGCTTGCCTTGGTTGGCAAAGTGTCCGGGGTTTTCTTCTTCTTCTTGATAATAATAATCCCCTCCAATATCCTCCTCGGCAACACTAGCGTCTAATAACGAACAAACACAAAACACACCATCACTTCACCAGACCAACAACACACCAAGCACACATCGTTGTTTGCTAACCCAGCATTTGTGTTGCATTGTTATGGGGTTGGATTGTAAGTTTTTCTTCTAAGTTTTTCTTCAAATGTGCAAGCTAGTTTCTCTACTAGGTAGCATAGGTGGTTCACTTGTGCAGCATTGGTGTTGATTTAGAGTTACTAAGGCAAGTTTAAGTGGGAATGATCCACTAAGTGAAATGGGTAAAGAGGGCAATTAATTCTAAGTGTGCATTAGGGCTCTATCATTTTATGCTAGCAAATAGGTTTAGGTTAGGGTTTAAATGATCACACTAATAGGGTTTGAGGTGGATTAGTGTTGACTAACAGTAAGAGGGGTCATTAGTAAGTTCACATTTTAATTTTCATGATTTTTGATGGCTTAAATAATTTTCTAGAAATCTTTCATTAATTAACAAGCTAGGGTCACACTATTCATAACCAATTTTATTCTTAACTGATTTTGAAATCTAACCAGTACTATTGGATAGAGTATTTTCTAAGCTTTCCAACGAATATTTATTTGCTAAATTTGGACTTATAAAACTCTAGGAATTTGAATTTGAAAATACCATTTGAAACATATTTGAAATAAAAGAAAAGGGCGGGAGTTTATTTAAAAACAAAACGGACCGAAACGTGAAACGAGCCGGGCCCTATTCCGAATCAAGCCGAACGGGCCGGCCCATACCGTTTCGCGCGGGGGAAAGGAAATAAAAACGGGACTGACAGGTGGGGTCGCGATGTCAGATCTAATTACGAAACCCGAATCGGTATGCTATCGTCCGATCGCGATCCAACGGCTCAGGGTCTTTCTTCTTCCTCAGCACGGGCGGGATCTCACCTGCGAGCAGCGACGGCGTTCGACGGCGACGGCGGGGCGTAGAGGAAGCGAAACTCGACGGCGATGATCGGGATCGGCTGCGGTGCTCCTCCTCCTCCGATTCCCTGCAGAAGCTGGCCTCCAGGTGGTCGGACGTGGCGGCGCTCCGCCCGTCCAGTACTGCGCCGGCGAGGTCGGCTACGGCGAACTAGGGCACGAGGGAGTAAGCGGCGATGTCTGGGAGGTAGAGGGGAGTGAGGTGCGTCGATTCGTTTGATCGCCGGGGGCTTATATAGGCCCAGGTGGCCGGGAGCAAGGCGACCAGAAACTCGACGCTGCGGGGGTCCTGGCGGCGTTGCAAGCTCGCTCCGGTCACGGCGGCCTCGGGGTGGCGCTGGGCTGGTGTCGACTCGGCTGCGGGGCGCTGTGGGTCTCCTCTGGCGCCTTCCAGACGGTCGGCATCGCGCGGGACAGTGGGTTCCTGGGAGGGGGTCCTGGGTGTGTTTCTCCTTCTCCCTCCTCTTCTCACGGCCTGGGTCGGGCCTGGGGGTGCTGGACTCGACCGAGGCGAGGCCAGAGAGCATGGCTACAGCATTTGGTCGCGCCAGAACAGTGCTGCACCAGTGAAGTTTGATCTCCCCCGATTTGCTGCTGCCAGTGTTCGACGAAATGCTTCCAAGAACTCAAAATTCGAATTTTTCAAATTTGCCACTTTGGGTGCTCATCATATTGGATAAGGTACCCTGGCATATTTTTGTTCTGGAGAAATAATGAGTTTTGCAAAAATTTATATTTCAAATTTGAAATGGTTTCTGTTTCAGATTCAAACTTTGGCTCAAGTTTGAGTGGTGTTCTGGTTTGAAATTTGGGTAGATCTTTGTTGGTTGAGTTAGTCCATAACTTGGTTAAGCTCAACTAAAAGGTTAAACCTGCAGGTGAGCTGTAGATTTCTTAATATAAGGGCTCAAAGTGGTGTAGTCATTAACAGTTTCTAGATCATATTAACTTTATCTCTTTCTTACCTATTTTTATTTTTGGTTCCTTTGGTTCCTAATATCTTTCTTAGTTGTTTCTATTGGTTCACTTAGGATTATTTAACCAATGCTCAAGCCAAAAGAACACACATAAAATCATAGAAATACAAATAAAGAGAATACATGTATGCATACAATAATGAATAAAAAGTTTTATTTGGGTCCAATTTGTGGCACTTTATTTAATAAGACTTGGGTTACAAATTCTGGGTTGTTACATTTACCCTATCAAACAATGAAGCAGTGGGAACGGATCAGGGTCGCTAGATCTCAAGCGTCGATGAGCCTCTGCCGAGCTATCTTTGTGGCCTTTGATGCCAGATTGGCAAGTTCCGCGCACCATGGACGACGGGTTTGAGGTTAGTGATATGTGATGTTTCATACGTCCACCCGTTATGTGGTGAACACGCATATGATATGTTGTGAAAGCTTACACGAGATGTTGCAATATTTACCTAGGGGTTGCTAGAAATTTGTGTTTTCCCTGAGTTTTTAATGTTGCATAAGTTATTTAACAATGTTACAAAACTGTATGAGTTTTGTTGGGAAAGCAGACAACATATGTTGCAACATGTTGTGTATTTTCTTGGGTTTTTACGATGAAATTTATGTGCTTTTTTATATGTTGTAAACACATGATTTTGTTGTTCTAATTGCTTGTGCTTTTTGTTGAAGTGGTTGGTGATCTTTATTGCAATTTAATATGTAGCAAAGTAATATTTTGCTTTAACCACTTTTTTATTACTGGAAACACATGGTTTTTTGTTCTTATAGTTTATCATTTTTGTTGAAATTGCTAACTATTTTTGTTGCAAATCAATTTACAACAAAAAATTGTTGCTTAATATTATTGCTGCAAACAATTTTTGTAATACGTACTTTATGAATTTTGTTGAAATATTTGGTGATTTTGTTGCAATTTAATATGTAGCAAAGTAATATTTTGCTTTAACCACTTTTTTATTATTGCAAACACATGGTTTCTTGTTCTTAGAGTTTATGATTTTTGTTCAATTTGCTAACTTATTTTGTTGCAAATCAATTTACAACAAAAAATGTTGCAAACAATTTTTGTAATACTTTATGAATTTTATTGAAATAGTTGGTGATTTTTATGCAAATGTATCTGCAACCAAAATATTGTCGTGTAACCAACTAACCATATAATTATATATGCAAAGATATATATTTTTATAATCAATTCTATTTGTTGTTGAAATTATTACTCTCTTCGATTAGAAATAAGTATCGGTGATTTTGTACTAACTTAGTACAAAATTTATACTAAGTCACCGATAGTTATTAGTATTTTTTGTTGCAAATCAATTTGTGGTGAAAATATTATTTAATTATTTTTATTGTAACAATTTGTTATAATATTATATAATTTTGTAGACGTGATGTGGGAGTCAAAACAATATTTTTTTTTGAGTACCAAAAAACAATATTTTTGTGACCTGGCTACACCCAGGTTAGACGTGACAACTACTATTCATACCAAGCCCTACAGTGGTCAAAAGGACCACATACATCACGTGAGAGCAGGGAAAGCTAGAGCGCTCCAGTGGTCAAAATCGATCAGAGGCATCGCACGTCAGCCGAGAAAGCGACATGCGCAGTTGTGGGCTCCACTCTATGTAAAAAAGTCACCTAATAACGCAGAGTTTTGGACTGTTCGATGAAGATCTAATGGCACCAGTATGACCGATCTCGTGCGCAGATATCCGTCGCCCGACGGCTAGCGTGCGCCTTTCAGAAACCTCTGCTCCAAGACATGCCCACTATAAAAGTATCATCAGGGCGCGCCGGTTTGAACTAATTTTGGGACAAAAATTTGTTTAGCCACCGCCGGTGCCTTTTGTAGTATTTTCTTCCTCTATTTTGACTGGTTTCTTAGCCTTTCTTTCCTCCACCTCTCGCACGTAGGCGAAGCCCTGCCCGCAGATACTCTCCACCATAAGCATCACGCCATCGTGCTGCTGATCCTATCTACCACTCTACCATACCTTGCTGGACCGAGGAGGAGGAGACGTCATTGTGATGTACGTGTGCAACGCTCGGAGGCGCCGCTTGTTGTGGCGCTTGCATCAGATCAGATCATGAGGAGGAGACGCTAGTACGACTATGCCGACCACGTTCATCTGAACATTTCCGCTGTGCAATCTACAAGGGTATGTAGATCTATTTCCCCGCTCGTTGTTTTGCATCTCATAGATTAGATCTTGGTTTGTTTCTGTTCATCTTCGTAGGAAATTTTTTGTTTTTCTATGCTGTGAAACCCCTTTACATTTCCTCCCCCATCTCACTATTTCCACCTCTCGCCACAGCTGCCTGCCTGACGCCCCCGACGCATCCATGGTTAGCTGGAATGATGGCAAAACCTCTGAGGAGTCCAAACTCAATGATTTGAGTCACCTTCCCCCTACCTTTTTATGTGGTTGGATTGTTAGTGTTCCAAATATGGAATTTAACTTGTAGATTTGATTGACCTAAGACTCACTGTTCTTTGTCCGCATGGATGTGTAGTTCACTGACCTAGACTATGCACCAGAGTCCTAGACCTGGATTTCTGCGGGATTGCAGCTGAATCCAGCATCCTATGTCGCATCCATAATTCGATGTCAGAGAAGTGTGTGGCCTTCAAAAGCACTAACATCGGGAGTCGTTTCTATTGCTGTGTACACAAGAATGTGAGTTATATGTCCATTTACTTGATGGTTTTCAATTTTCTGGGTGAACTATATGTTCATATATGCTAATGACAAGTCAAACCAACTACAAATTGATGCCAATTAGTGCAGTCATTAATAGAAAATTCTAGCTAAGTTTTTTAGTAATCAGTGCAAACTTTTTCTTTAGCTCATATGTTTTGTTCAGAATTGTTAAGTAACTCCCCCTGTTTCCAAATATAAGATGTTTTGGCAGCTCAAACTGAATTTCCACACTATCTTATATTTAGGAACAGAGGAAGTACTATCTCAAGTTAATGAATATGCAAAATGAACTAGGAATATTCAGTGTTAATGTTTGTGAAATTAATTGAAGCTTTATCTCATTGCTTTCTTATTATTTCTTCAGTCCATCTTGAACTGTGGCTTTGTTGAGTGGGTGGATCCTGAATTGCCTGAAGCAATGTAGAAGGCACTAGCTAGGCCGTGAGAAATGTATGAGGGTGTCAACAATGTGAAAATGGAACAGGAAATAAAGCATATTGAGTTGATCTTCAAATTAACTAAAGAGAAAAAGAATCTAGAGAAGACATACACTACTGAGCAGGCTGATGTGAACAAGTGCATCAATGACACAACAAAGAGGTTGCTGGAAAATAAGTATCGTATAGAGGATGGCAGTGTAGAACTAAAGCTAGTTCCATCTGCTTTTTTACCTTTTTATAAGGAGCTATCAGAGGTATATTTGTGTGAGGTTGAGCAGGAGAATAACAAGATGAAGAATGACCTCGAGCAGCTGGAATTTATTCTAGATTGTGAAAATGATGCAATGACAGTGAACGTAAGAAAGTGGGGTGCAGAAAAGAATTCTCTCAACAAAGAGGTGAAGAAATTGGAGCACAAGATTGCTAAGCTGCTCAAAACTGATGATAAGCACAATGCCAAACTGAAGACAATCAAGTCCATGTGTGATGAATAAATTGTAATAATTTAGTTGGCTATGTTTCTGTTAGACTATTTGAAGTTTGTAATGCAGGTAATGTTGAATTGTCAAAAAGTTGTATGAACAAACAAGGGGGGTGAACTATGAAATATTGCAGTTCTCAGTCATATGTGACCTATTTTGCTGTTCTTCTCAACTGAACAAAAGCTCGTGAGTTGTATTGCAGCTGACATGCTATATGTGGACCTATTTTGAGATTGCACTTGCTATTATCTCTTATGCAATCCTACAAATGAAATTGAAGTTATGCTATGGAATGTCATCTAGCATTTCATATTGCAAAGGTATTATGATGACTATAAGTGCACAGGTTGTATGTTGCTAGTTTCAAAAGTAAGAGTATCGAACCACACAGAGCTAGATTGCAGAAGGTCTTAATGCTCTTAAGTACCATTATTAAAGTATACTTATATGAAATCTACTAATTCAAGTAAAAGGTGTGTGAAAGGTGTTTGGAAGTTTTTTAGACTGTTTTGTGCTTTGAATGAATGAATTGTAAAGACTAGAGATTCCAACCAAATGGGTGGTTTAAAGAAGGCTTTTATATGAATCTTACACGGGGCGAAAGAGTTCTTAGGGAGGTGTGGATACACCGCTAGCAAGGTGTTAATCTTATGATTAGGATAAGTTATTCCTTCATTCATGTGTATGCATGGGGTGGAGCTCCATAACTGGATGAGTGCGGATCAGCCATCAACTCCTCATCCCTCATAACTGATGGCGCGGTGTTGAATAGTGCGAGAGAACTTGTTAGCATGTAGTTGATGATATAAATGACTGGCCAGTTGGAAACCCCAAGAGAAGGTTTGATGAATATAGCAGCAAGTTTTCCCTCAGTTACGAAACCAAAGTTATCAATCCAGTAGGAAAAAGCCAAACTCAAGAAGGTGATGCTTGCTAGCTTCGCGACAGCTCTGGACAATTTATAGGGCGCCTCGTCCAATGCTTTGCTTTGCCAGCTGCAATGCGGAACCTACACACAACACAACCAAATACTTTGCTCCCAACTTACGATGAGGTTGTCAATCTCACCGGTTTGCTGTAAACAAAGGAATGAGCGTATCGAGTGGAAAGCAATAGTAGTATGCGAGTAAAGTAAATAGTGCGAGTAAAGTAAACAGGTGATAGCAATGTAAAGAAAATAGGACCAGGGTCCACAGTTCACTAGTGGTGTCTCTCCATAAGATAAATAACATATGCTGGGTAAACAAATTACAGTTGGGCAATTGATAGAATAAAGATAACATGATATGTCAAGAGGATCACTATGAGATTTACTCTGGGCATTACAACAAAATACATAGACCGCCATCCAACTGCATCTATGACAAATAATCCACCCGTGGGGAATCAATCCGAGAACCCCTTGAGTATTAAGTTGCGAACAACAGATAACTGCATTAAGCAAAGTGTGTAATGTAAACAAAGCATATGTCCTTGGACATAAGAATGTTGTTTTCTCCCTAGTGGCAACAGCACATCTACAACCTTAGAGATTTCTGTCACTCCCCCAGATTAAATAGAGGCATGAACCCAACTATCGAGCATAAATACCCCCTCTTGGAGTCACTAGTATCTACTCGGCCAAGATAGCTACTAACAACGGAGAGCATGCAAGATCATAAACAACATAGAGATAACATAAGATAATAGTCAGCACATCAACTCAGTCATAACACCAATATTCATCGGATCCCAACAAACACAACATGTAGAATTACATAAATGTAGTCTCGATCATGTAAAGCAGCTCACGAGATCTAAACATGAAGTACATGGTGGAGAAGACAACCAACTAGCTACTGCTATGGACCCATAGTCCAAGGTAGACTACTCACTCATCACGCCGGAGGCAAGCATGGCGATGAAGAAGACCTCCAGTGGTGATTCCCCTCTCCGACAGGGTGCCGGGAAGAGCTTCTGGACCCTCCCGATCTCGGGTTGACAATGGTGGCGGATCCCGATGTGTTTCTGGAAAATTGATCGGGTCTTTAGGGATTTCCCATCGGGGGGTCTTTATAGGCGAAGGGGCAGCGTCAGAAGTGGACCAGGTGGTGCTCACCATAGGGCAGCGCGGCCAGGCCCTAGGCCGCGCCCCCTGGTGGTGAGAACACCCCCTGGCTCGGTTTCGTCTCCTCTTCGGTGTCTGGAAGCTTCGTTTAATATCTGGATGTTCAGCTTTAGTTTCGTCCAATTCTGAGAATATTTCCTGTGTAACTTTTCTGAAACACAAAAATAGCAGAAAACAGGGAACTGGCACTGTGGCATCTCGTTAATAGGTTAGTTCCAGAAAATGCATAAAAATGCCACGAAGTGTAACAAAACACTGAGCAAATGGTGTAAAAACAAGCATGGAGCATCAAAAATTATAGATACGTTTGAGACGTATCAGGATCTCCAAGCTTAACTCCTGCTCGTCCTCCAGTAGGTAAGTGATAACAAAAGAAATAATTTTGAGGTGACATGCACCTACACAATCTTGACCATCTATGTAAGCATTGTGTGCTGGGATCAAAAGAACTTAAAACATGGGCATGAAAGATATAATCTTGATAGAAGAAACTTAGTAACCATGTTATAACATGACAAAGAACACAAACAAAAGATCATGAAAATGAAACAATGAAAGTCAAACGTGTGTTCAAATCATATGGAAAAACATACAAAATGGTTTTCAACTTGTCCTTCATAGAATAGCAAAACATAAATGTATAGGACACCTTCAAGTTTAAGAGGGCGATTAGATACAAATAATTTAAGAACAAGTGAAACCAACATCATGAATCAATCAATAAAAACTTTGGGACAATGCACATTATACTAAGAATGACAACTATGCTCTCTTAGATGGTGCATAAAGATAGAAGGTGGTGACTCAACATAAAAGTAAAAGAAAGGCCCTTCGCAAAGGGAAGCAGTGATTAAACATGTGCTAGAGCTTTTTATTTGTAAAACAGAGAGATAAAATTGGGTTTTGAGAGGTGGTTGTTTTTGTCAACGACTGGCAATGGGGTTCTTACTATCTTCCATACAAAAATGAAGCAAGTTTTTGAGAGAGAGATTGGCACTTTTTATGCTCTTTTGTAAAACTTGGCACTTCTCCCCACCTTTTTTCCTTTCTCAAACCATGGCTAACCGATTCCATCGGGTGCCCACCAACATTCACATACCATGGAGGAGTGCCTCTTTTTCTTTTTTTCTCTTTTTTTCTTTTTGGAATGAAACAATATGGAAGATAGCAAATCCGACCACTACGTCCCCATCAGCTGAAAATAGTGTCACAAAACGAGAAGTATTTTCAAGGTTTTTTCAAAGGTAGCACATAAAATTTACCATGCATAGGAATTTATAGTGGACACAATGGCAAACTTGGTTTTTAGGAGTTGTATGCACGAGTAGAGCTCATACTCAGTACAAAATGAGGGCTAGCAAAAGACTGGGAGCGACCAACTAAGAGAGCAATAACAGTCATAATCATGCAAAGCGACAAAGCAACATTAAAAGAAGCATAAGATGGCATCAAAAGTCAAAAAATAAATGATGATAGAGGCTTATGGCGACTTTGTATGAGTCTAACATGTGTGAGCATGTGCCAAGTCAACCCAAATAAAGCATCAAGGAGAAAACCAAAATAATGCTTCCAAATAATTAAAACAACGCATGATTTTTTTCAAAGGCTCATTAAGCAATCTCAGTCATTTGAGACAAGTCATGCTACAGCAAAACCACTAAGCATACTATCAAAAGTACATCAAGCACGACATGTAAAATACTAGGCCATAGTCTACACAAGCTCCTTTTTGTACCACTTTTTTGCATGAAACTTTTTCTTTTTTCCAACACCATTCGAATCATTTTGAAATAACTCTTTTGATGAAAACCAACATAGACCAGAGGTCAAAATACACCTTAATGTTAAGATATAACAAGATCTGAACACAAATCAAGGCGAAAAAGAAAACTAAATGCAGTAGCAGAAAAAGAGAACACTCGTTGAACGATAAGAGTGAAAACAGAGTATTCTTGCCAAATGAAAAGCAAGGCAACTTCTCCAAAAGAAATTTGTTGGGGTTCAACCATTTATTGCAGCAAACAAAACTAAACAAAACTGAAAACTAAAACAACTGACGCTCCAAGAAAAATGCATAGTACATGAAGCAATAAAAATATAGCGTGTTGAAAGGTGACCTAATTTTTGTCGATGAAGAAGGGGTGCCTCGGGGGCATCCCCAAGCTTTGATGCTTGTACCTCTTGGATATTTATTGGGGTGCGTGGGCATCCCCAAGCTTGAGCTTTTGTCCATTCTTCAACTCATCTCATCATTCTCCAATCCCTACACTTGAAAACTTCCTTCATACAAAACTCAACATAATTCTATTAGCAACATTAGTGTAAGCATAACATTGAATCAACCCTTTTTTGCTTTAGGTTTCAACTCAAAACCACCACATATAAAGCATATACTACTGTAGCAACTTCCCCAAAAGTTCCGTGATCAAAAGAACTCAAAAAGAAAGCGATCGAGCGGCAAACACAAATAGTGGCAGAAATCTGTCGAAACAGAACAACTGACAAAGGTAGAATTTTTAGAGGGGTTCTGTTGCTCAAATCAAAAAGTGTTAAACTAATGAAAGTTTGGATATAACCTGGGGCATATGCACAAGAAATCGCAGGTCCAAAAGATATACTGAGAATTTTCACAAATTTTTACGATGCAGCACCGAAATCTGTTTCAGGACAGCAACATCCCCAAATCTTACCTCACTCAAATTAGAGGCTTCTCTTGGCACAAAAACAAAATAAAAATGATAAGGAGAGGTTATTACAGTAGTAATAACTTACAAGACTCAAATAAAAGAAAAAAGAACTGAAAGTAAAACATTGGGTTATCTCCCAAGAGTGCTTTTCTTTAACGCCTTTGAGCTAGGCGCAGAAAGTGCGAAACAAGTAATATCAAGCGATGAAGCATCAAGATCATAATTTGCTCTAAGAATAGAGTCAAAAAGTAATTTCTTCCTCTTTCTAGGGAAGTGTTCAATACCTTTCTTGAGTGGGAATTGATACTTGATGGTGCCTTCCCTCATATCAATGATGGCACCTACAGTTCGAAGAAAGGTCTTCCCAAAATAATAGGACATGAAGCATTGCATTCAACATCCATAACAAGAAAATCAACGGGAACAAGGTTATTGTTAACCATAATAAGAACATCATTAATCCTTCCCAAAGGTTTCTTCTTAGCAACATCAGCAATAGGAACATTATAATAATACTTTTCAAGCGGTGGTAAATCAAGCATGTCATAAATTTTTCTAGGCATAATAGAAATACTAGCACCAAGATCACATAAAGCATGGCAATCAAAACCATTAACATGCATATCAATTATGGGCTCCCAACCATCTTCTAACTTCTTGGGTATAGAAGCTTTTTGCTTCAACTTTTCATCCCTAATTTTCATGATAGCATTGGTAATATGCTTAGTAAAAGCAACATATAAAGAACTAGCATTAGGACTCAAAGCAAGCTTTTGCAAGAACAAAATAACTTCAGATATATTGCATCCATCAACATCAAAATCATTAAAGGAAATAGAGCTATCATCTCCCAGACTCCAAAAAAATTTAGCACTCTTTTGAGAAAAAGTTTTAGCAGTTTTAGGCTTTTTAACACAAGGAGTGGGAGTTTTTTCTACACCAATTAAAGTAAGAGGATTGCTAGCATTTGGAACAACATCATTAGAGGTAGTAATGGTACATACCTTCATCTTTCTAGCCATCTCATCTTCTCTTTCCCACCTGGCATGTACTTCTGCTAACATCCTAACATTTTCATCAATTCTAACTTGGATAGCATTAGCAGTGGCAAAAGGATTGTTCTCCTTAACATCATTAGGCAACACTTTTAGTTTCAGAAGTTCAACATCATGAGCAAGACTATCAATTTTAGAAGCAAGAATATCAATTTTACCTAAGTTTTCCTCAACAGACTTGTTGAAAGCAGTTTGCTTACCGATGAAGTCCTTGAGCATTACTTCAAGCTCAGAGGGCGCATCCCTAGTGTTGTTGGAGGAATTACCATAAGAGTTACCATAGCCATTACCATTGGTAGAAGGATACAACCTATAATTGTTACTAGCAAAATTGTTCCTATAAGCATTGTTGTTAAAATTATTATTTCTAATGAAGTTTACATTAACATGCTCTTCTTGAGCAACCAAAGAGGCCAAAGGAACATTATTAGGATCAACATGAATTCTATCATTAGAAAGCATAAACATTATAGCATCAATCTTATCACTCAAGGAAGAGGTTTCCTCAACAGAATTTACCTTCTTACCTTCTGGAGCTCTCTCGGTGTGCTATTTAGAATGATTTACCATCATATTGTCGAGAAGCTTGGTTGCGGCACCCAAGGTAAGGGACATAAAAGTGCCTCCAGCAGCTGAATCCAATAGGTTTCTTGAAGAAAAATTCAGTCCCGCATAAAAAGTTTGGACAATCATCCAAGTAGTCAGTCCATGAGTGGGGCAATTCTTTATCATAGATTTCATTCTTTCCCAAGCCTGAGCAACATGTTCATTATCAAACTAGCTAAACTTCATAATATTGCTATGCAAAGCTATAATCTTAGCAGGAGGATAGTATCTTCCAATAAAAGCATCCTTACACTTAGCCCATGAATCAATACTATTTTTAGGCAAAGACAACAACCAATCCTTAGCTTTTCCTCTCAAAGAAAAAGGAAACAACTTAAGCTTAATAATATCACTCTCTACATCCTTATATTTCTGCATCTCACATAGCTCAACAAAATTATTGACATGAGCTGCAACATCATCAGTACTAGCACCAGAAAATTGCTGTTTCATAACAAGGTTCAACAAAGCAGGCTTAATCTCATAAAAATTTGCAGCAGGAGCAGGTGGCGCAATAGGAGTGCAGATAAAATCACTATTATTAGTGCTAGTAAAATCACACAACTTATTGTTTTCAGGAGTAGCCATCTTAGCAAAACTAAAAGCAGACAAGTAAAAACAACTATAAGGAAACTATTTTTTTTTGTGTTTTTGATAAAATGAAACGAGTAAAAATAAAGTAAAGCAAAACTTAAAACAAAGTAAAGGATGTGCGTGCGAAACTCCCCTTGCAGAAGTCTTCTTTTTCCCCGGCAACGGCGCCAGAAAACTTGTTGATGGCGCGGTGTTGAATAGTGCCTGAGAACTTGTTGGCGTGTAGTTGATGATATAAATGACCGGCCAGTTGGAAACCCCAAGAGAAGGTTTGATGAATATAGCAGCAAGTTTTCCCTCAGTCATGAAACCAAAGTTATCAATCCAGTAGGAAAAATCCAAACTCAAGAAGGTGATGTTTGCTAGCTTCACGACAGCTCCGGACAATTTATAGGGTGCCTCGTCCAGTGCTTTGCTTTGCCAGCTGCAATGCAGAACCTGCATACAACATAACCAAATACTTTGCTCCCAACTTACGATGAGGTTGTCAATCTCACCGGTTTGCTGTAAACAAAGGAATGAGCGTATCGAGTGGAAAGCAATAGTAGTATGCGAGTAAAGTAAACAATGCGAGTAAAGTAAATAGGTGATAGCAATGTAAAGAAAATAGGATCGGGGTCCACAGTTCACTAGTGGTGTCTCTCCATAAGATAAATAACACATGCTGGGTAAACAAATTACAGTTGGGCAGATAGAATAAAGATAACGTGATATGTCAAGAGGATCACTATGAGATTTACTCTGGGCATTACAACAGAATACATAGACCGCCATCCAACTGCATCTATGACTAATAATCCACTTGCGGGGAATCAATCCGAGAACCCCTTGAGTATTAAGTTGCGAACAACAGATACTGCATCAAGCAAAGTGTGTAACGTAAATAAAGCATATGTCCTTGGACATAAGAATGTTGTTTTCTCCCTAGTGGCAACAGCACATCTACAACCTTAGAGGTTTCTGTCACTCCCCCAGATTAAATATAGGCATGAACCCAACTATCGAGCATAAATACCCCCTCTTAGAGTCACTAGTATCTACTCGGCCAAGATAGCTGATACGTCTCCAACGTATCCATAATTTTTGATGCTCCATGCTTGTTTTTACACCATTTGCCTTGTGTTTCGTTACACTTCGTGGTATTTTTATGCGATTGCTGGAACTAACCTATTGACAAGATGCCACAGTGCAAGTTCCCTATTTTTTGCTGTTTTTGTGTTTCAGAAGTGATACACAGGAAATGTTCTCGGAATTGGACGAAACAAAAGCCAGAAGTCTTATTTTTCCCGGAAGCATCCAGACATCCGAAGAGAGGAAGGAGAGGGGCCACAGGCCGCCCTCACATAGGGCTAGCGCGGCCTAGGCCCTGGCCACGCCACCCTGGTGTGAGGAGGCCTGGGGCCACTCCTGACGACGCCCCTTCGCCTATAAGAAGCCTCGGGACAGAAAACCCTAAGGGGTTCGGCAATTTTCCAGAAACAGTTCCACAGCTCTGCCGCCACCGTCGACGAATTTCGGGGGACAGAAGTCTCTGTTCCGGCACCCTGCCAGGACGGGGAAGTGCCCCCGGAGCGATCTCCATCGGTCTCCATCGTTGTCTCCATCGTCTCCATCGACCTCACTGCCATCTCCATCAACCTTGTTGTCTCCTATGATGAGGAGGGAGTAGTTCATCCCCGGGGCTGAGGGCTCTACCGGTAGCTATGTGGTTCACCTCTCTCTCTCCCATGATGTGATCTTTATGTGATCATGAGCTTTGTATCATATTGAACAAGTAGATGTTATTATTCAGATATTATGTGTACTCTAGTGGTATTATTAAAGTAATATATTCCTCCTGCCATGGTGTAACGGTGACAGAGCGTGCATCATGGTGGTACTTGGTTTAGGCTATGATTGTGATCTCTTGTGGATTATGAGAATAATTATTGCTATGATAGTATTGAAGTGATCTATTCCTCCTTTCATGGTGTAATGTTGATAGTGTGTGCACCGTGTTAGTACTTGGTCTAAGTTGCAATGATATCTATCTTGAGTTGTGCTTTGATTTGGATATCTCTATGAGTGGTGTTTGTCAAGTACTTGATGAACTTTAAGGGGTGCTTCTGTAGCCACTACACAATGATTAGTGTTGTTCAATAGGAGAGTAATTCAGAGTACCATAGTGGAGAGAAGTTGTTTACTTGTTCAATCATGTTATATTGTTGAGAGTGTGTCCACTAGTGAAAGCATGATCCCTAGGCCTTGTTTCCAAGCTTTGCATACCGTTTACTTGCTGTTTTGTTACATGTTTGCTCGCAGCGATATTTATTCCAGATTGTATTTACTACTTATAATCATCTATACCACTTGTATTTCACTATCTCTTCGCCGAACTAGTGCACCTATACATCTGACAAGTGTATTGGGTGTGTTGGGGACACAAGAGACTTTCCGTATCGTAATTGCAGGGTTGCTTGAGAGGGATAGCTTTGACCTCTTCCTCCCTGAGTTCGATAAACCATGGGTGATCCACTTAAGGGAAACTTGTTGCTGCTCTACAAACCTCTGCACTTGGAGGCCCAACAAATGTCTACAAGAATAGAAGTGCGTAGACATCAAGCTCTTTTCTGGCGCTGTTGCCAGGGAGGTAAGGTAAAAGGCACTCATAACCTAGATAGTTCTTTCCAGAGGATTGAAGAAGAATAACCTCCCTCGTCAACCACGCGCCAAGCTCTTTTCTGGCGCCGTTGCCGGGGAGGTAAGATAAAAGGTACTCGCATCCTCCTATGTGAGTGCTCGAAGTTATTTTCTTTAGATTCTGCAATTACATCTTTTTGTTTCTTGTTTTTATTTTCACTAGTTAGGCTTAATGGAAAACAACAAAAGAATTAGAGAGCTTTGTAGTATTTATCTTGAGTTAGGACATGAAGTGTTTGAAGAGAAAATTAAAAAACCTATGGAACTTTATTTGCATGCTAATGGCAATGTTATTAGTATGAACTCTTTGAACACCATTATTGCTAATGCTATGGAAAAGTCTAAGCTTGGGGAAACTAGTTTTGATGAAAATGATCTTTTTAGTCCCCTATCTTTGGAGGAGAAAATTTACTTTGATGATACTTTACCTCCAATATATGATGATTACAATGATGATTATGTTATTTTTAGTTCACCTACTATTGAGGATAAAATTAGTTATGATTACAATATGCCTCCTATTTTTGATAATTATGGTGATGAGAATAATTATTCTGTTGAATCTGCTCCTACTACTATTGTTCCTGTGGTGAGTATTAATTCTTTTATGCATGTGGCTCATGATAGAGATGTTTTATGTGATAGTTATATTGTTAATTCTATTCATGATGCTACTAAAAATTATTATGAGAGAAGGAAACATGGTTTGAAGGATCTTAATAATATTGAGTTTCCCCTCTTTATGTTGCAATTTTTGAAGTTGTACTTCTTTTGCCTTCCTATGGTTTTCGCTTTGCGCTTTCATGACTCGTCTCTTTACAAGACTATTTTTCATAGGAAGTGGTTTAGATTTAAATGTGTTCCATACTTGCTTTTTGATGCTCTCTATTGCTTTAAATTCCTATATGGCGCCTTTGCCTCAAGCTCTTATATGGCGCCCACATGAGCATCTTTGCAAATTACTGCACCTAGCTCAAAGGCGTTAAAGAAAAGCACTCTTGGGAGATAACCCAATATTTTATTTTCAGTAATTTTTCTTTTATTTGAGTCTTGGAAGTCATTACTACTGTAATGACCGCTCCTTATCCTTTTTATTTCGTTTTTGTGCCAAGAGAAACCTCTAATTCGAGTGAGGTACGATTTGGGGATGTTGCTGTCCTGAAACAGTTTTTGATGCTACACCGTAAAAATTCGTATAAATTCTCTGTATATCTTTTGGACCTGCGATTTCTTGTGCATATTCCCCAGTTTATATCCAAACTTTCATTAGTTGAACACTTTTTGATTTGAGCAACAAAAAACCCTCTAAAAATTCGACCTTTATCAGCTGTTCTGTTTTGACAGATTTCTGCCAATATTTATGTTTGCCGCTTTATCGCTTTTTTTTTGAGTTCTTTTGATCATGGAACTTTTGGGGAAGTTGCTACAGTAGTATATGCTTAATATGTGGTGGTTTTAGGTTGAAACCTGAAGCAAAAGAGGTTGATTCCATGTTATGCTTACACTAATGTTGCTAATAGAATTATGTTCAGTTTTGTATGAATGAAGTTTTCAAGTGTAGGGATTGGAGAATGATGAGATGAGATAAAGAATGGACAAAAGCTCAAGCTTGGGGATGCCCATGCATCACCCCAAGAAATATCCAAGAAGTACAAGCATCAAAGCTTGGGGATGCCCCCAAGGCACCCCCCTTCTTCATCGGCAAAAATCAGGTCACCTTTCAAGACACTATATTTTTATTGCTTCATGCACTATGCATTTTTCTTGGAGCGTCAGTTGTTTTTGTTTTTGTTTTTAGTTTTCTTTTGCTTTGTTTGCTACAATAAATGGTTAGATCATATCATGTTTCTTTTGGA
Source organism: Dactylis glomerata (assembly GCA_007115705.1). Taxonomy (NCBI): domain Eukaryota; kingdom Viridiplantae; phylum Streptophyta; class Magnoliopsida; order Poales; family Poaceae; genus Dactylis; species Dactylis glomerata. Next base: position 527,200 of record QXEO01000834.1, on the reverse strand, counting down.
GGAGATGAACTCGTTTTCATTTGCCAAGAACACTCAGTTTTTCACTCTTATCGTTTCAACGAGTGTTCTCTTTTTCTGCTACTGCGTTTAGCTTTTATTTTTTGCCTTGATTTGTGTTCAGATCTTGTTATATCTTTTTATCAAGGTGTATTTTTGCCTCTAATCTTTATTGGTTTTCATCAAAAGAGGTGTTTATAAAAACTTTGAATGGTGTTGGAAAAGAGAAAAAGTTTCATGCAAAAAAGTGGTACAAGAAGGAGCTTGTGTAGACTGCGGCTTAGGCTTTTGCATGTCGTGCTTGATGTCTTTTTGATAGTATGCTTAGTGGTTTTCCTGTAGCATGACTTGTCTCAAATAACTGAGATTGCTTAATGAGCCTTTAAAAAAATCATGCGTTGTTTTTATTATATGGAAGCATTTATTTAGTTTTCTCCTTTGATGCTTTATTTGGGTTGACTTGGCACATGCTTACACCATGTTGACTACAAAATAAGTCGCCTATAGCCTCTATGATCATTTAGTTTTTGACTTTTGATGCCATCTTATGCTTCTTTTAATGTTGCTTTGTCACTTTGCATGATTATGGCCGTTATTGCTCTCTTAGTTGGTCGCTCCCAGTCTTTTGGTAGCCCTCATTTTGTAATGAGTATGAGCTCTACTCGTGCATCCAACTTTTAAAACCAAGTTTGCCATTGTGTCCACTATAAATTCCCATGCATGGTATTTGCAAGCCATTCCAAGTAAATTTTCATGTGCTACCTTTCAAAAAACCTTCAAAACACTTCTCGTTTTGTGACACTGTTTTCAGCTCATGGGGATGTAGTGGTCGGATTTGCTATCTTCCATATTGCTTATTCCAAAAAGAAAAAAAAGAGAAAAAAGAAAATAAAAAAGGCACTCCTCCATGGAATGTGAATGTTGGTGGGCACCCGATGGAATCGGTTAGCCATGGTTTGTGAAAGGAAAAAAGGTGGGGAGGAGTACCAAGCTTTATAAAAGAGCACAAAAAGTGCCAATCTCTCTCTCAAAAACTTGCTTCATTTTTGTATGGAAGATAGTAAGAACCCCATTGCCAGTCATTGACAAAGAAAACCACCTCTCAAAACCAATTTTTATCTCTCTGTTTTACAAATGAAAAGCTCTAGCACATGTTTAATCACTGCTTCCCTCTGCGAAGGGCCTTTCTTTTACTTTTATGTTGAGTCACCACCTTCTACCTTTATGCACCATAGGAAACATGCCCGTGCGTTGCACCGGGAGAGAAAAATCTACATTAAAGAGACACACAGAGTAAGTTCTTTGGTTAACAGCCTGCGTCCTCGACGTGCTCCATGTAAGTTGCCACCACTACCTACTATGCTCATCACATCAGTCACAACATCTAATACATGTGCGCCAACGCTAGTCGAGCCAGGCATCGTAATCGCCACCACACCCCACTCCGCAAAGGCATTCGCCTCCCTTGGGCATGAGGAAGGCGGATAAATCATTGGAGGAGGCAACATCAGTGTCTTCGCCAAAGAATTTTAGAAGAATATCCCCACCGAACATTTTAACCGTGAAGTTAGAAAAGCTTAAGCATCAACATGTGGCAACACGAATCCTGAAGTCTGTCGTCTGCTCTCCTTTCAGTCATGTTTTCTACTATCATTTTGTCTACAACAGGACGACGGGTACATGACCTGAAGAACAATTCAGTTTTTTTCCTTCTCAAATTATGCAATATATCAATGATTTAGCTCTAAAATTGTGAGAGACGCTATGAAGTACAAACATCCATTATCATGAGTGCAAAGAATCAGCTCTTCTTATGATTAGAAAAATCCTCATATTTGCCATGAGCATGCATGCTACTATCATATGAAATTCTGAAACTCACATACGTCCATGCATCCATGATACGGCCTGCCCTTGAATACGTTTCCCGCACAGACCCACTCCCGTCGACAGTGTCATCGTATAGTGTTTGCCCGACTGTAGGCTGTAGCGCTAGCGTGTTTTTCTGAAGACCGACATAAGAACAGTATAGTGAACAAATGTCTTCATGCGACAGAACCAAATTAACATCAGCACCATGCAAGATATACCACTACCCGTAACGTTTGGTTATTTGCAAATGAATGAACAAAGTTCCTTAATAAAGTTAGGATGATCGCTGCGTCAGCATCTTCGTCATGAATCTCTGTATATTGAGAAAAACGCATCATCCATGCAAGCTCGTTCATGAACAGATTTCAGTCAAAAAAATTGGGGAAAGAATCTGAGTTTGCATCTACAAAAGAAACTTAAGTTATCATTCCCTAGTAAAAACCAATTGCATCATTTTACCAGTTTGTTACAGGCATACCAGAATGTTGATAACCATGGATCCAATTTTAGAAGAAAAAGGATTGAATCTGGTTAGGGACGCCCAAGATGAAGCGAATAGCAAATTAAACAGCCTCCATCTTTGCAGAGCGCATCTTCAGTCGATCCCGATTCAAATAATTCCGAGCACCCTCGCAAAACAAGGACGTACAAAACCTAGGAAACGGACCAAACCAAGAAAACAATTCAGTTTGCTACAGTACGACACCATAAAGTTATTACGATAGCCGGAGATGGCCACTGCGCCGTAGGCAGCTGGAGATGGGCGCTGCTGCTTTAGCAAGAAGTGTATGAAGCATCGAGATGGTTCGCTGCAAGCTAAAGGACTGCGACCAGCCCGCCAACGCTTCCGACGTTGGCCATCTATTCTCATCCTCGAAAGTTGGGTAGACCAGCCACCGCTGGCTGCTGAAGCTCCTCACCCAAGCCATGTATGTGACCTTTTTCGAAGCAGCCTCCACAAATGCGTCCCTGTGTCGACGGCAAACGCCATGCGTTAATCGAGCTCTGGGTTCATCCGTTCATGTATACAGGCGCTCTAGGAGCTGAACGAGTGCGGTCCTACAGATGAAGACGGCTGAGCAACAACCAGCTCTCTGGCTGCCTCCCCCATGAGATCAATCTGCTCAACAAGATAACCGCCATCGACACCGGCATGAATAACCATCTGAACTTCCTGAACCCCTCATCCTTTTCGTTCGTCAGAACTCAGAAGTGTCGACCAGCTCAGCCTTGCCGCGAATCGCCTCTACGGGGCAGGTCGCTGACGCGCTCCGCGACCTCAGCATGCCCGGCCGGCAGCCTCGCCAACGTCAAGTTGTCACAGAACTACTTCACGTCGGTGTGCTCGACACAGTATCAAGGACGGCATGCTGGACGCGAAGCACAATTGGCCGGCCGAGTGCGCCTCGTTCCTGAGGCACCTGAAGACGGGATCCGCGCTGAACGCACGTGTGGCCTTTCCCAGCCGCGGACGGGAACGAAGCTTGGACTCGAGTCCTTGTCTAGCACGGAAGAGATTGCGTGAGCGAGGGACGAAATTTGACCAGGCCTGTGTGCTGCAACAGCAACATACGAAATTCCACGGACGAACAAGGAACAAACATATGAACAGGCCCTCTTGCCTGGCGCCAACGACTTTCATCATCTTCCACAAACAGAAACCCTCCTTGGGGCACACAGGGGAGCGTCGGGGGGGCGCATGATGCAAGGGATGGTGGAGACACTGCCACACGCTAGGAATGCAGGGATATTTGAGCAGTTGGGCAGATTTGCTGCAGATCCAACATCTAGCCGCGGATCTTGTTGGCGTCGGTGGCGGTCACGGAGACGGGACATCCCCTCTCTGAAGAATCGATCTCGTCCGATTGTTTTGGTAGAAGCTTTTCTAGGGTTTCTCTGGGAATCAAACGTGGAGGAGGGGCCATATATATGGCTGATTTTCGTGAGCAGGGGTCAAGAATTTAAACAGAAATCCAGTGATCATAGCTGGGCCGGGCTACGAAGGTGTACGGGCTGCGGCTATTTAGTGGGAGGGTAAATTCCACAAACAGAAACCCTCCTTGGGGCACACAAGGGAGCGCCGGGGGGGGGCATGATGCAAGGGATGGTGGAGACACTGCCACATGCTAGGAATGCAGGGATATTTGAGCAGTTGAGCAGATTTGCTGCAGATCCAACATCTGGCCGCGGATCTTGTTGGCGTCGGTGGCGGTCACGGAGACGGGACATCCCCTCTCTGAAGAATCGATCTCGTCCGATTGTTTTGGTAGAAGCTTTTCTAGGGTTTCTCTGGGAATCAAACGTGGCGGAGAGGCCATATATATGGCTGATTTTCGTGAGCAGGGGTCAAGAAATTAAACAGAAATCCAGTGATCATAGCTGGGCCGGGCTACGAAGGTGTACGGGCTGCGGCTATTTAGTGGGAGGGTAAATTGGTCCAAAAAAGTGTTGGAAGAACCAAACCATGGAACCCTTGCATACTTTATTAGTAGGTATAGATTAAGAGAGCATAGTTGTCATTCTGAGTATAATGTGCATTGTCCCAAAGTTTTCATTGATTGATTCATATTGTTGGTTTCACTTGTTCTTAAATTACTTGTATCTAGTCGCCCTCTTAAACTTGAAGGTGTCCTATGCATTTATGTTTTGCTCTCCATGAAGGACAAGCTGAAAACCATTTGTATGTTTTTACTTATGATTTGAACACACACTTGACTTTCATTGTTTCATTATTCATGATCTTTTGTTTGTGTTCATTTGCATGTTTACAACATGGTTGCTAAGTTCTTATTGTCAAGATAATATCTTTCATGCCCATGTTTTAAGTTCTTATGATCCCAGCTCACAATGCTTACATATATGATCAAGATTGTGTAGGTGCATGTCACCTTAAAAATTATTCTTTTGTTATCACTTACCTACTCGAGGACGAGCAGGAGTTAAGCTTGGGGATGCTGATACGTCTCCAACGTATCCATAATTTTTGATGCTCCATACTTGTTTTTACACCATTTGCCTTGTGTTTCGTTACACTTCGTGGTATTTTTATGCGATTTCTGGAACTAACCTATTGACAAGATGCCACAGTGCCAGTTCCCTGTTTTCTGCTGTTTTTGTGTTTCAGAAGTGATACACAGGAAATGTTCTCAGAATTGGACGAAACAAAAGCCAGAAGTCTTATTTTTCCCGGAAGCATCCAGAAATCCGAAGAGAGGAAGGAGAGGGGCCACAGGCCGCCCTCACACAGGGCTGGCGCGGCCCAAGCCCTGGTAGCGCCACCCTGGTGTGAGGAGGCCTAGGGCCACTCCTGACGATGCCCCTTCGCCTATAAGAAGCCTCAGGACGGAAAACCCTAAGGGGTTCGGCAATTTTCCAGAAATAGTTCCGCAGCTCCGCCGCCACCGTCGACGAATTTTGGGGGACAGAAGTCTCTGTTCCAGCACCCTGCCGGGACAGGGAAGTGCCCCCGGAGCCATCTCCATCGGTCTCCATTGCCGTCTCCGCCGTCTCCATCGACCTCACCGCCATCTCCATCAACCTTGCTGTCTCCTATGATGAGGAGGGAGTAGTTCATCCCCGGGGCTGAGGGCTCTACCGGTAGCTATGTGGTTCACCTCTCTCTCCCATGATGTGATCTTTATGTGATCATGAGCTTTGTATCATGTTGAACAAGTAGATGTTATTATTCAGATATTATGTGTACTCTAGTGGTATTATTAAAGTAATCTATTCCTCCTGCCATGGTGTAACGGTGACAGTGCGTGCATCATGGTGGTACTTGGTTTAGGCTATGATTGTGATCTCTTGTGGATTATGAGAATAATTATTGCTATGATAGTATTGAAGTGATCTATTCCTCCTTTCATGGTGTAATGTTGACAGTGTGTGCACCGTGTTAGTACTTGGTCTAAGTTGCAATGATATCTATCTTGAGTTGTGCTTTGATTTGGATATCTCTATGAGTGGTGTTTGTCAAGTACTTGATGAACTTTAAGGGGTGCTTCTATAGCCACTACACAATGATTAGTGTTGTTCAATAGGAGAGTAATTCAGAGTACCATAGTGGAGAGAAGTTGTTTACTTGTTCAATCATGTTATATTGTTGAGAGTGTGTCCACTAGTGAAAGTATGATCCCTAGGCCTTGTTTCCAAGCTTTGCATACCGTTTACTTGCTGTTTTGTTACATGTTTGCTCGCAGCGATATTTATTCCAGATTATATTTACTGCTTATAATCATCTATACCACTTGTATTTCACTATCTCTTCGCCGAACTAGTGCACCTATACATCTGACAAGTGTATTGGGTGTGTTGGGGACACAAGAGACTTTCTGTATCATAATTGCAGGGTTGCTTGAGAGGGATAGCTTTGACCTCTTCCTCCCTGAGTTCGATAAACCTTGGGTGATCCACTTAAGGGAAACTTGCTGCTGCTCTACAAACCTCTGCACTTGGAGGCCCAACAAGTGTCTACAAGAATAGAAGTGCGTAGACATCAATAGCTACTAACAACGGAGAATATGCAAGATCATAAACAACATAGAGATAACATAAGATAATATTCAGCACATCAACTCAATCATAACACCAATATTCATCGGATCCCAACAAACACAACATGTAGAATTACATAAAGGTAGTTTTGATCATGTAAAGTAGCTCATGAGATCTAAACATAAAGCACATGGTGGAGAAGACAACCAACTAGCTACTGCTATGGACCCATAGTCCAAGGTAGACTACTCACTCATCGTGCTGGAGGCAAGCATGGCGATGAAGAAGACCTCCGGTGGTGATTCCCCTCTCTGGCAGGGTGCCGAGAAGAGCTTCTGGACCCTCCCGATATCGGGTCGATAATGGTGGCAGATCGCGATGTGTTTCTGGAAAATTGATCGGGTCTTTAGGTTTTTCCCGTCGGGGGGTCTTTAGAGGCGAAGGGGCAGCGTCAGAAGTGGACCAGGTGGGGCTCACCATAGGGCGGCGTGGCCAGGCCTTGGGCCACGCCCCCTGGTGGTGAGACCACCCCCTGGCTCGGTTCCGTCTCCTCTTTGGTGTCTAGAAGCTTCGTTTAATATCTAGATGTTCAGCTTTTGTTTCGTCCAATTCCGAGAATATTTCCTGTGTAACTTTTCCGAAATACAAAACAGCAAAAAACAGGGAACTGACACTGTGGCATCTCGTTAATAGGTTAGTTCTAGAAAATGCATAAAAATACCACAAAGTGTAACGAAACACTAAGCAAATGGTGTAAAAACAAGCATGGAGCATAAAAAATTATAGATACGTTTGAGATGTATCAATAACCACCATAGCTATTGATAGTCATCCACTCCAATCCGACTACAATTAAGGGTTTACCCCATGGTTACGGATAGATGCTGTGAGTTGATGTGACATGTCACTTAGCACCATCACAACACCCTCTAACCAAGACTGATTCCCTTTCTTGTCCCAAGGGAAATTCTTATGTGGTCGACTTCACACAAGATCAAGACAGACAACTAATACATACATCATAAATTAAGGAATGAATCATCTTTATTTCACATCATAATGTTGCTAGGGTTTACTACTCACACATGGAGGCAATCAATATCATAGTGGTAATATGAATGATACACATATGTATGAATGAATACTTGTACAAATCCACAAGAAGGTCTAGGGATTACAACAAGAATGGGGAATGGATGTAGATGTTGATAGCGACGGTGATGATGATGAAGATGATGCTTCTTCCTCCAAGGATCCCTGTAGATGCCGGATCAATGCCCTCCGCGAGTTCCTCCTTCGGATCCCTTCCGGAGGTGAGGTTTCATAAGTTTCTGGTGTCTCTGTGTGTTGGATCTCTGATCTGTCTGCACGGGGTTGAAGTATTTGATGAGGCGAAGAAACCGACACCCAATATGGGCACCGATATGGGCGGGTCCTGCCCATATGGTTGCTCATTAAAGTCTCTGGTGTTTGCCTTCTCAGTGGCCTTCCTCCTAGGTGCGTGAATAAATATTCAGTACACTTCTGCAGCTTCAGATTTGCATTTTATTCTTCAAAAATAACATCTTTAATTAGCATTTTCATCGCTCCTCATGATTTAGGGATCCTGGTGAAACAAGCATTGAAAGGTGCGCATCAGCGCGATAAAATACGAAAATCCTAATGTAACTAGTGCAAAAACCATAAGGTAAATATGCTGCAATTTGGAATCATCAACATCCCCAAGCTTAGACTCTTGCTCGTCCTCGAGCAAGAATTCTTTTGAACTCATTTTCTTTTTTTCCTTTGGCATTTTCACTTGCCCCTAATTCTACTTGTTTCTTTTTTATTTTTCTTAGGGTTTTTCACTTGCCCCTCTTTTTCTTTCTTTCTCCTTTTGCTTCTTTTTCTCTTTATTTTTCAAGTCAATGAAATATCCATAAATATAAATAACTAGTAACCTTTACATGTGACAACAATCTAGAGTATCTAATGCCCCCTTAACTCCTCCTTTTCCAAAGACAGTATCTCTTCATTAGACAAACAATTTTCTTCTCATAAAGGAATATCATCAACTTAAGTCATGTTTCAACTTCTTCAATAATGAGCTTTATTAGAGATTCAGATTGTCCAAGCCTCCTCAAATAAGGTTCCACCAAGAGTGCACTAATATCTCCAAGTAAAAAATAGATAATCGTATGGAAATCATCCGACACTTCCAAGAATTGAAGAGTAAAATCTAAGATTGGGTCATATGCTTCACACCCTTCCATGATCATATTTCTCACCTTGGCCTCATCTTTGATATCAAACTGCTTACAGAAATTCCTCTCCCCGTTAAGTCTCTTCAACTCCATCTCCAAGGCATTTGGCTTCTTAGAGCTTGCTCCAGACTTGTCCATGTGCTTGCTTTTTGGAGTAATTGAAGAGTAGGATAGATCTGTTGTGATGAGAAGAAAAGAAAGCTTGGACGAGTATATGAGGGGGTTAAAGGACATCAAATCATGTGGGATTAGTCCACAAGTCGGCCAAGAAAAGGATCTCAACAAATTGGAAAGTATCAACATATTAGGCAAAAATAGGTGTCATAACGACCACGGGTAGGACCAACGGCCGTACCCCCTGCCCGTACAACGATCCAAACTGAGAAAAATTCCAAAATTGAAGGTCGGTTTAGTCACATGTCTTTGATACGGGCGCGGCCCGCCCGCACGGTCATGCCTTACCATGAGTTACCGACTTAGATACGCATTAGAAAGTTTTTTTAAAAGGAACAAATTTCTCAAAATGAACGCCAATGTGCCTAGAGTTTGGCCACCATGGGTACGGCGCCAACCCGTCGTACCGCCTGGTCATATGACCTCGGTCCCTTGTACGAAGAGTTCCAGAAAGTTCGGCGAGCACCGGTACGGGTGCGCTCCCGCATTGGCGAGCACCGGTACGGGTGCGCTCCCGCAGTACCATGCCAGCGTACAAAACCCTGCAACTTGTCATTTTGTTTGAAAAAACACAAGGAAGAAGAAAACAAAAACAAAAACTCGAAAATAACAACTAAAAATAAAAAACAACTAAGAGTCACTCTATACCTAACTTACTACCCTCTAAGTAGGGTCATCTGGGGAGATTATCTCCTCCAGTTTGAGTGATATCTTCTTCTCCTGCAAGTGCATAACTTGGTTTGCTACAAGTTTGAAACAATTGCATAGAGAGTATGGACAATTATCTTCGAGTTCAATAGTACCTGGAGGAATACATATTGTCGAAACACTTCTCTTCAGTTCCTTTGGTTGCTCCTCCTTTCTTTGTATAATGAGCAACTCAAATTCTTGCAATAGAAAAATTCAACGGGTCATTCTAGGCTTAATAGTAGTTCTTTCAAGAATCTCCTTTAGGCCATCATGGTCTGTATGTGCTTGAACTAAAGCATAAGTTATGTACGATCTAAACTTATCGCAGGAGAAAACAACAATACAATCTCATTCTTCATTATAAGGGCATGTACAATGGTGATGAGTCAGCTGTCTATAAGAGGTGGTTATAGACAATTTTAGTGATGCGGAGGAAAGAGAATGAGGAGAGAGATTGAGGCTGTCTGTAAAGTTACAGACAGTCTGTAGGACTATTACAAACAGCTTATAGATAGCGATTTTACTATTGTATGAATAATGTCTGTAACTTATACTCACAAACAGCTATGACTAAAAATAGATAATTCACAGATAGACTATTGTATAGGCTATCTATAGCATTGTCTATATATGATATAGAGTAGTATTATAGACAGCACCTGTCTAAACCAATGTACATGCCCTAAGGTAATTTCTTTGAGCCTCATTAAGAGTCCCGCTAGCATGAATGATATTAAAATTATCATCATCCCGTTCGATCTTTGCTACCTATACCTCATGTCGGTCCGACTGGTTCTCATGTCTTGAAGACAGTCTTGAAGACAAGAGAAAAATCATTTGTAGGCGAGGCCGTGAGATATGTCATTAATATAGACCGATTTTTTCTCTCTCTAAAATCCGCTTCTAGAATGTCATCATAGACTGAAGAGTTTTCAAAACCTATTATGTCAAACCACAATCGATCGAAGAAGTATCGACACATATCGACAGAACGGTCAAAAGGAAAACAAAAATCATAGCACAAGAAGCCTACAAAAAAAGCTCAACGGCGCCCTAAACCAGTTGTCCCCACCTCCCATTGTCCATCTTCAACGGCACTGGTCTCTTTCCTCATTCCGGCCCGTCACTGCGGCTACACCCCTCCTCCCTCCCTCCCTCCCCCCGTGCCCCCCCCCCCCCCCCCCCCCCCCAAACCCTGCGCCGGTCCGCACGCCCGCTGCTCCGGCCACCCGCCGTGGTCACGGCCTGACTTGCTGAGGCCGTCAGGTCTGCAGCCGGACCGGTCCCCAATCGGAGCGGTACAGGTCGTGTGTTTGAGACTTGAGGGAGGGGTCGACCGAGCCTGTAGACGCCGGTTCCCGTGGCGAACTGGGTCCGGCCCCTTCCAGCTCCCTAAGATACTGGGGCCTCCGTGCGCCGTGGGGTGGAGACTTGTGGCCCATCGGATCGACGAGCAGATCTCCGGCTCCGCCTCCAGGTGATTTCACAATGCCTTGTTCCCCGATTTATGTAATCTATAACTTGTGTCCGATTCTTCAATTTCCGCAACTTGTTTATGTACAGGATGGAGGTTCAGACTTTGGAGGATGATGGTCCATCACAGTTGGAGGAGCAAGGCACCTGCATAGCTGTCAATGCTGATGGCCAACACACATGGTCTGTGATGCTTGGATGCACATCTGCTGATTTACAGTCACATAATCTGACACTTCATAGGTTCCGTGTGACGGCGTCAGGCCGCATACTTGGCAGGAGGGATGAGGTGGTTGAGTATTTCAAGCATGTCACACCAATTAATTTAGGAGAAGTTTGCTTTGCTGATGCAAAAGCCTCTTTGAGTAGTACCCATGATCAAATAATTCTGTTTTGTGATCCGTGGTGCCTCACAAGTGCACAGAACAGTAAGATTTTGTGTGGCACTACAAAGATATCAACTTCCACAGTTGTTCAGATGCTGAATCTCAACGATAAGGCTCTGTCTATATTGCCTGGTCTCCCAGATCCCTGGGCACCTTACTGGCCCGTACTGGCGGCCAGTAATGTGTGGGTGCTATACCTGATGCGGCACACTGAAGATATTAGTAGATCTTATCTTGGTATGCGATGACTTGACACACTTACCAACACATGGATTGATGTAGATCATATAGAGTGCTGCCATAATGGCCCCTGGACTATGGTGCAGCCTGGACGTACTGTGTTTGGTGGTTGTTTTATGTCAGGCCAGGTTTCAATTCTACAGGGCTATGTTGTTATCGGCCACCTAATCTTGGTATCGCTAGGAAAAGATCAGTTCTTCAGCTTCAACTGCTTCACTTGTGTCTGGAGCCAGGTGGCCATCACAGGAGATAGTTCTCACTATATTCCTTTCTTTGGAAGAGCAATTTACATCGAAGAAGATAAATCCATCTATTTCTTTCGAAGCTGTGTCCTTATTGCTTACAAGTTCTTGCCAAATGAGCTGCAGTTGAACCCACCAGTAAAGATTGGCACATTGTATCCTTTTGGTGATTTCGGAAATGGTTTTCTTGCGCATCTGAATGACCGCATATTATGTGCTGTCTGGATCAGCATGGGTGTTTCCTGTGGATGCACTAAACGTCATGTACTTGTGACCACATTTCAAGTAACTGGGAGGGTAAATGAGAGTTACCATTGCAAGGACTTCATCCCCACAGGTTTGGTGACATTGCACTCCACTTACCGTAGGATACCTATGGGAAGGAGTGAAGCCTCCTCTGGGACCTTCAACAATTTCTGTTTCTCACAGTAAGAGACTTCACTCTCATGCAACTTTCCTTAGATTTACCTGGTTGAACATAGCCTGTATTTATCGTGGACTGTACCTCTGGCATTCTCCTCAAATCTCAGTAGACTTAAACTTAAAGATTATTTTTGGACATCTTGCTTGGCATTTCAGCTGGTAAAAGATTGATTATTTGATGAAGTCTTATTCCCTTTTTATATCTAATTAGGGAGTACCAAGATCAGGAACCTCTACATCCAGAAGAAAATTCTGTCTTGGAAGAGGGGATGACAGGGCACGATGATATGGATCCATCCGTAGTGCTTCCATGTTGCAGGTTCTACAGTTGGCAGTTCATTTTAGTTTGTTTTTTCTTGTTCGGTGTTACAGTTTGATTTATATGTTTTACTTATAAATATATACAGTAAGTTCGTAAACAGAAGATGATGAAGGGCAAGCGATCCACATACAGTGCTCAAATGGAAGACGGAGTAATATTATCGCTTAATGCTCATCATGTGCTGCTTATAGCGTATTTTGCATCCACTAGAGTTTAAGGTAACATGTATTCATGATATTATTTTGCTTCACCTATATTAGCATCCATCCATTTATTTGTTGAGTTCATCTTCTCCTTCATGCCATGTGGAATATTAATCTATTTCTGGTGGCATTCCTATTACTATTTACACAGTGTGCACGTCCAATGGTGTACCATATCTATCAGGTAGATGTAAATGTGTACTACGGTCATTTAATATGCACCTCACTGAGGTTCCTCCTAACCTTATTCACAACCTCCCCTCCATAGCTAAATATCTTATTTCTTATTAGCAATGTCACCATGTAGCACTCTACATTTCTACCTGTGTAGTTCTGAATGATGGCTGAACCAAATCCATACAAGCTCCCTTTCTGTTGTGTTGTCAAGTTGTTCCTTTTCAGGAAACAATAAAATATCCACATTCAGCATTACTGTCAATTCACTCGAGGGGCTGTTCATGTAATTGAAATAAAGGCTACTAAAGCAGTATGTACTTCTGCAGTTAGCATTAGAAGCAAACATTTCTTTCTTCCTTAGAATCCCTTGTAGTTTTCATGTAAAATAGGCTCCGCTGCTACGAAAAAGCGTGCAAGAAGAAAAGGCAAGTATAACATATGATATTTTAATTATACAAAACTGCTAGAATTAATAAGTTCCTGAAACCCATAAGCTGAACCATGGCACATGGCTCCAGAGTTTAAAATGATTCACAAAATATTTCCATAATTTCTACCACATGTCTGCATAAATTTTAAATCAGAAAGGTTATAAGACTGAGATAGGTTGAAGAGCACTTGTAATATAATAGTGTACATCATGAGAAAAAAGATACTCATCAGAGGCAAGTTTGAACGAAGCTGCTGAACTGATTTCTGTCACGACATTACTCTAGGAATCACGAGATGGTAGCTTTATTGCTTTAATAAAGAGCTGAGCCTTATAGGCTTTTATTCGAACAGTTTTTAACGGAAACAAGTTGATGTGTGCTCCAATAGCTTCCGTCTTATCAACCAACCAACCAAGCAGAATTAGATCAACTGCAAGAAAGTGAAGTACTAGATCCAATTAGCTCGCCATATCAGAGCTCATGATCAGATTTCAGCAGCATGTGGATGTCTTCTGTTTGGAGCCTTGGGAGAAGAAAGGGTGGAATTAGTATCGGTTTGAGGAGCAGTTAGGGTGGCAGAGATGCATCATTTGGTAGCGGCTGAGGCAGGTGAGTTGTGTAAGAGAAGCAGCGACGTAGGAGAAGGGGCTGGAACTCGAGGAGGCCCAGTTTTGGCGTAAAGGGAACATCGATTCTGAGGAGGAGAATTGCAGGGGAGTGGTGGCACTAGGGAAGGAAGAAAGAGAAGAGATGGAGGACTTGGAGGTTGTTAAGCTGTCAAAATGTATCTTATAAATTTCTAAGACTTGTATGTCTGCGATTCATATTTATGGGCGAATTCAGATGGACTTGAGAAATGTCTCGAGGAGTATAGACGCACTAAAAGGCGTAAAAAAGAAAACATTTCTTCATGACTGTTCTGTTGTAGTTTGTAAGCGCGCTGACGATTGACAGCTGCCGCTTCTCTCTTGTGGGATTTGGCTGGCGCCATGGTAGGGCTTTTGGTAGGGAACAACAGCGCAGGGGGCAGGGCAGTAGGGTACTGGATGGGTCAGAGAGAAGCAACAAGATTCGGAGTAGATAGATTATTATTGTTGCCTGGTAGAAAAGATACAGTTGGCTTGCCTATATGGAATTCCTGGATTGAAATAGACCTGAACGTTGTGACATTGCTATCTAATTATGTCCTATTCTACCTCTGTCCCAATCCAGTACAACTCATTTATGGGCACAGCTGGCTGTACTTCAGGGACGGGCCAGTTCTTACTGTATCTCCCTTAGCTGCAGGCCATTTCCTTCTTGAATACGAATCCCCCCACATGACATAAGATTCTAAATTTGTTCAGCTGACAGCCTGTTACAACTGTTTTGTGCTTAGGGCATGTACAATGGTAGAGAAGGCACACCTCTCTTAGCCGCCATGTCATTTAGAGAAGACAATAAATATTAGTGGTACAATGCATTATCTCTTATTGTCATCCTTGGTAACTAATATAATTAATTAAATTTTGGTAAGAAATTACTGCTAAGGGACGACACATGGTACAATGGAGAAAATAGCACTCTTATTTCATAAGAGATCATCCCTTAGCTAAGGGAAGACAACATTCTCTTTCTTCATCCTCTATCCTCCAACTAAGCAAAAATCCACCATGGCAACCATAAGGGAAGGCTCACGTCACCCCCATTGTAAATGCCCTTAGAGTTCACATTATATTCACGGTATAATGTATCATGATTAATAAGTGTGTGTGTAAGTTGTGGGAAAAAACTAAATTTGATTTCCTGCATTGTTCCATGAATGGTTTGATATCGATTATAGCTTTCCAAGCCTCCTTTTGGTGCTGGGTCTACTGCATCTAGAAATGGGTGGGGTATAGTCCTCGTGGACAGTAATGTTAATGATTATCTTACTATCCAGTGTACAACATTTTTCTGGGCACTGTACCATTTGCTGGAATAACAGACAAGATAGTACATTTTCAACATCATTTTTTTTTTGCAAATTATGTAAACTAATATGGCCTAACCCAACTTGCTTCGTTGTGTAAACTGATGGAAAATTTTCTCAGTTTGACATGCAGAACAAATTGGATATAATTCTGAATTAAGTTCTACAGAGTCATGAACCTTCCCTTTAAGCTCTGTTTGAGGCGTGTGCAGTGTTCACTCAAAGAAGAAGATTGGGTACCAAATGTGGCAATCTGTTTTATGGTTTCATGAAGAAAGGAAGGAAATCACAGGGATACAGCAAACCATGCATAGTAAATTTTTCGTTGGCCCAAATTGGTGCAAATTAACACATTCTGACATCTACTTATCTTTTATGAATGTGAGGATATACTGTCTTTATGGATCAGAACATCATTAAGGTTGAGAGAACTGTGTATCTAGGCTGTCTTGCTGGAAATATCACCAGAAGCTAGACAGCCACTGTTGAGAGGTGTTGATGCACATAATATTCTGTGCATCACATCAGCCAAATTGTTACAAGGACTTCTCCTTGTAGTGTGCGAACTCCATATTTCGGTGGGCACTCTATATATACAGTCTATCTACAACTCTGAAAGCATGGAACAGGGACTCTTTTGGGTCAGCAAGGAAAGAGATCAATAAGTTAGAGAGAAAACTGGCCAATATTCGTAGAGGTGCAGATCCAGCTTTTGTGTCTCACGAAGAGGAACTTGTGGAACGAAAGCTTGGGGAATTATTTGCTAGAGAAGAAATCATGGCCCATCAGCGCTCTCGGGTAAAGTGGCTGTGTTAGGGGGATCGCATCGCAACACTGCTTTCTTCCAAGCCTGTGCAACTGCACTGCAACACACCAATTGGATCAAATTCTTATCAAACCCTGATGGCACTCGGTGTGATGATCCTGCGGATATGCTTTTGATGGTAATTGACTTCTGTGAAAAGCTCTTCATTTCTGAATATTGTGCTTCTCTTGATGAGGTTTTCGAAGCAGTGCCAACTAAGGTGGATAGTGCAATGAATGAGATGCTAACAGCCAAGTATTCTGTAGAGGAGATCAAAATAGCTCTCTTTCAGATGGAACCGACCAAGGCACCCGGGCTTGATCATTTTCCTGCACTTTTTACCAGCAGCATTGGGAGTTGTTGCATAATATCATTTGTGATGCAGTCAGGGGTTTCTTGTGTGGTGCTGAAATTCCAGAAGGCTTCTGTGATTCTACCATTGTGCTGATCCCCAAGACCAATAACCCCTCTACTCTGACTAACTATTGACCTATAAGCTTATGTAATGTTCTTTACAAAATAGCGTTGAAGGTTTTGTCAAGCAGGCTGAAGATGATTTTGCTGGACATTGTTTCAGAACAGCAAGGAGCTTTTGTTCCTGGCCGGCTGATTACAATATTCTTATAGCCTATCAATGTCTACACTCTATCCAAAAGCAACAGCCCAAGACACCTCACTTTGCCCTTTAAATTGATATGATGAAAGCTTATGGTAGAGCTGAATGGTGTTGTTTGGAAGGTATTCTTCTGAAACTTGGTTGGTTTTGCTCCGCAGTGGGTTTCTACGGTTTCTACTGTCATGAGATGAGTCACAGCAGTACGGCATGCAGTCTGGGTGAATGGAGAACTCACATAGCCTTTTGTATCATCCTGAGGCATCCACCAAGGGGATCTGATCAGCCCTTATTTGTTTCTCCTTTGCGCGGAGGGTTTATCTTGCTTGCTGCAACATAAAGAACATGGAATTCTGAAAGGAATAAAGAATGGAAGGTCTGGTCCGGCAATCTCTCATTTGCTCTTTGCGGATGATAGTCTGTTCTTTGCACGTGGAGATGCAAAAAGTACTCAAGCCCTGAAAGATAAACTTGATTTGTACTGTGCTGGATGTGGACAGAAAATCAACTTGCAGAAATCTTCCATCTTTTTTGATTCTCGGTGCGCTGATGCTGTCAAAGTAAGGGTGAAACAAACTCTGGGGTTTCAAGAGGAAGCTCTACAATCAACTTACCTTGGCATGCCTACATGGGTTGGGCGCTCGCGCTCTAGCTGCTTCATCTTCCTCTCTGGCCGGTTATGGAAACATCTGAATGGTTGGTCTGACAAACCTATATCTCGAGCTGGCAAGGAGGCTTTCTAAATGAGAATGGAAAGAGACAGCAGTCCGGGCATTTTTCAATGATACTGATGCAAATAGAATTCTGCATATTCCAGTAGGGCTCTTCTCATGGCACTGACAGTGTTGCTTGGCGGCATGAGAAGACGGGCATCTATTTTGTTTGATCAGCTTATAATCTAGCACACTGTGCTCGATTCTTGTCAGATAGAAGTACTAATGGTAGAGGTGCATCTTCGGCTCGATCCGTTGATGAGAAGGGTTGAAAGCATTTTTGGAAAATTCAATGCCAAAAAAGATGAAGGTGGTAGTGTGGAGGTTTGCCCATGACTGCCTGCCTACTAGTGTTCAACTGCAAAAGCGTTCAATCCCTGCAGATTACAACTGTTGTTTCTGTTCGCGGGAGGAGCCAGTGGAACAGGCATTTCTGCAATGTCAGTTTGCAACTGAAATCTGGAATGCCATCAAATCAGTGCATGGGGTCAAACTGAATCTCAAGAATTTCAGAAGTGTTCAGCAATGGTTACTCCAGTGGTTGAGTGAAGCTTCCCAGGTCCATGGCACTGTTTTCGCTGTCACAATCTGGCACATATGGGAGTTGCTAGTGTCCTATGGTTAGGAGTATAATTTGACAGAAAGCAATTTTGGTTTGAGCCACAGCTGTAGCTTTTCTTTTCTTTTGTCATGTGCATGAACAAATACATTTTACTTGGGAAGAAATTCATGAAGAACAAGGAATTTCTGATTTTCCTCATTGGGTAATAATCTGAACAAAGTGAAACTAGACTGTTTTTTTTATGTGTACTTTGCTTGAGACTATCAGCACTTCCTATTTATTAAGCTGACTTTGTTGAACCGTCAGCTTGTTTTACCGTTCTCTACTTCATGCCACTATACGAAGAATGTGCTTCAGTTCTATCCTGATTTTCTGTTGACTGGAGAAATCTCAATTTGGAGGAACAAAAACATATTTGCATTGCTTAGATAATTCATTGAGCTTTCACTTATTTGTTATAACGTGTTGGAGCTACACTGTATGCTTACCGGCAGCTTTCTCTCAACATCATATCTTTCTGCACTCTTGGTACATATCAAAATAGCTTGTCTATCACATGTGTTAATGCAGTTAATCAAACATAGAGCCTATATTCTGAAGCTAGTAGCTAGTTGTAGGATGCTAACTCCTTATTCTCTCAAGCCGGAGAGCACCATCATCAACTTTCTTTCCTCTGCCTTGACTATGCGTCATGTCAGTATTGATCCATTGTGAAGGCGTAAGAAGGTGCAGAGAAAGCCAAGGCAAATTCTGAAGGTGGTGTGGCGAGCACAGATGCTGAAAAAGGCGCGGAGAAAGCCAAGATGAATGCTTCTGAAGAAGGCAGGGCAAATGCTAGGACAGGACTCATGAACACTTCATATAATCAATAACCCTGGTGACCAATCCATAATTTTCAAAAGAGTGTTTGCAGGAGAGACTATTAAAGCTAGCGTCTATACGAAAATGAAAGTCCTCATGCAACTCAGCTGTTCCTTTACTGAAAATGCAAATGATTGAAACTTGATGATGAGTAGCTCTTGTGATTTCCTATCATTGTGTAGTTATTTCAAAACATGTGCTCTGATTACAAAAAAGGTACACACAAGTATCCTAACAGCTTAATCTGTGCCTTCATATAAAAGAACATGTTTGTGAAATTGTTATATTCATCGGAATTCTTATATTCATGCAAACACTAGACCAAAATCTGCAGGAACATGTATTTACTATTCTCTACAATTATGTTTCTTTTCCAAAACTTGATCAGTGAGTGCCTTCTTCTTCAGGTGGAGCAGGTGCAGGCTGGACGGAGGGCGCTCACCGCGGTCGATCACCGGCAAGGGAGCTCCAGCTCGTGGTTGCGGACGCCGGGCGAGGGAGCTCTGGACGCGGGCGCGGCACCAGCGAGGGAGAAGCGGGCGCGGTGCCGGCGAGGGAGCTGCGGACGTGGCGCCGGCGAGGAGAGCGACGAGCTTCGGAGGAGCACGATGAGCTGCCTGGCGATTTTCGGAGGAGCACAACGAGCTACCGAGGATAACGACAAGCGGAGGAGCACGACGAGCTGTGGCGAGTTTCAGAGGAGCCCGGCGAGCTAAAGAGGACTGGGACACGAACGGCGCCGACGGAGCGGGCACCTGCCAGACCTAGGCGAAGGGGGCGCCGGCCGAGCGCGCACCTGCCAGCCAGACGCGGAGGGGGCACCGGCCGATCGCGCACCTGCCAGACAGACGCGGAGGGGGCGCCGGCCGATCGCGCACCTCACTAGCCCATGGCGCCGGCCGAGCGCGCAAAGCTGGTTCCTCTGATCGATCGATCGATCCGCCCAGGCGCTCTACTAGCTTCTCTGATCGATCGGTCGATCCGCCCAGGCGCTCTGCTATTGATCTGCCCAGGCGCTCTGCTAGCTTGATCTAGCTCTTCTGATCGATCCGCCCGCAGCTGTTTCTGCGGATCCCTTCGATCGAGCGTGGACGGAGCCGCCCCACGGCGGAGGGAGCTGCGGACGGTGGGCAGCGGCGGAGAGGTGGCGGAGGGAGCTGGGGACGGCGGCCGGCGGCGTACGACGAGGCAGCTGCGGCGGCGGAATCCCTCGCCGACGAACAGCAGCCGGTCGTCCGGACGCGAAGAAGACAACTTGATTTAGACCTACTAGGACAATTGCCCGTGCATTGCACCGGGAAGGGAACATAAAATGATGCGCCACGACTAAAAACTTACACTTATAACTTTGCCAAATTTATAACATCACGTGTGTATAATTATTACTGCAGTTGAACCATTTTCATCTTCAGAAAAGATATATAATCAGAACAAAAAGAAAACAAACTTAAGCACTCTTACAATGTTCTCTAAATTGTAGCAATGATCCAGTTCTATATTTTTATATTCTCTTACTGTTTTCGCTTCTGCTTCGAATTAATATAATGGGGAGCGCAAGTGCTCCTGGGTGCATTGGATAAAAATGAAAATAGAAAAAACTTCAGAAAGATTTAAAGATATGTACTATGGTGGACACTGTAGCAACGAATAATCTAATATCATTCCAGGTATATTTGGGCAGTGCTCTTGCATGCGTTAAAAAGATATATATAAGTATCTTATAACTAAGAAAGAAGAAAACTTAAATAGATATATAATATGGTGCAAACTGTAGCAAGTCTTATTTCAGATTTGTCTAGGTTGCACTTGTAGAAATATAGTTTGATTTTGAATTTGTCTAGGAGATACTACTTTCTTTAGTTTTTGTGTTGTAGCTGGGAATATAAAAGACAAGCTGTTTGGTGCAAGCAAATTTACGAAATTTACATGCACCAATCAGAATCCATGGTCACCTAAAACTGATATTGAATACTGATTAAGTTCTCTTCAGCTGGTACCACCACTTAGGTACTTGGCTAACCATGTATTGATGCGTGAATTCCTCGGAAGAAACGAATGCTTTGTAACACATCCCAGAGATCGTACATACAGGCGGCCGTCGAACAAAACACCACCACAGTGCCAAGCGCCCTCCAAAGCTGTTAGAGCATCTCCAGCCGTTGAAGGTCCCCAGGCCGAAGTCCGGCGCTATTTAGCGCTGGATGGATGTAAATTTCGGCCTGGGAAGGCCCATATTTCCAGCCGCGAGTCCAGGACGTTTTTTGAATTCAAAGTAGAACTGGTCGAATTTTGACGAAATCAGACGAAAACTAGAGATATTTATATTATATGAGGCGAAAATAGAGTTATTTTACATAAAAAGGCCGAATTCGACATATATATGAATTTGGCCTAAACTAAACGCCGATTTACATGCTAAAACGGCTGTACATCTGCGTGGTGTAGTCGCCGCCGTCGTCGTCGGAGGAGTCGCCGTCCTGCGGCGGCGGCGCCTGGCGGCTGGAGCCCTACCCAGCGTCGCCGAAGCGAGGCGGCGTTGGGCGGTACAGCTCGTCGTCGCTGGACTCCTCCAGCTTGACGACGGGCGGCACGCCGCGACGAGGAAAAGTCGCGGCTGCGGCGCGACGCTGGGCGGCGGCGAGGTCCAGCAGCCGCCGCTGCTGCTCCCGCTCCTCCCGCTCCCACTCCCGCCGAGACCACTCCAGTGCCGCGTCGAGCAGCATGGTGTTCTCGGCGGGGACGACATCGCGGAGGGAGCGCTGGATCGCCTCCTCCGTCACCGCCTCCTCGGCGCGCCTCGCCTCCGCCTCGGCGAGCTCGGACGCGGCCTTGTGTGCGGCGTCCTTCTTCGTCGCCTTGCGACGGCGCGGCAGCGATGCGGTGCGCGCCCCTCCCTCGCGGATGACGAGGGCGCCGCTGTTGCGGCGAGGCGCGCTCGCCGGCTCCCTCTTCACTGTCCTCGGCGTCGATGCCGAGGACAGTGAGCCGGATCTCGTGGCCGACCCGGACGACGCCGTCCCGGACGAGCCGGACGTCGCCATCCGGCGTGGCATCCAGTTGTTCTCCTCGATGTGCTGGAGGACGAACTCCAGCGTCCTCCCCGGCGCGCTCCACCATCGGCGGCGCCCGGCGGCGTTGTTGCGCGCCGGAGGAGGGGGCGGCCCGTCGTAGGCCGCCAGCTCCCGCTCGTATCGCCGGCAGAAGAAGCTCGTCCACGCCTCCCGGTTGTCCGGGAAGAAGCACGGATCGGCGCGCTGCTCGTCGCTCATGGTCTCGATGACCTCGTCGATAGCGGCGTCGAGCGCCGCTCCCGTCGGCGGCGGCGGGATGGGGATGCCGCCGGCGCTCAGGCGCCAACCTTCGGGCGCCCGGAAGTCCGGCGGCGCCATGTAGCTGGCGGCGTGGAGGAGGCGGCCCTCCCATTGGTGGAGGGAGCGGCGGCCAAAGCCGTTGTTCGCCGCGCCGTCGTCGTCGGAGTGGTTCGCCATTGCTCGAGCTCGGATCGTCGGAGTGGGCGAGGTGCTCTGGTGGACTGGGGGAGATGGCTGGTGGCGAATGTGGCCGGCCAGACGCGGTAGGCCGCGTTATATAGCCGCGCTGTCATTAACGCGCATCGCCGCGTGGCTGGCCGGCCAGCGGCGGCAGCCTTTACAGCGCGCGGAAGAAGATGCGTGCGGGGAAGACGATGCGCGGAAGACGAGATGATGAGGACGACGACCGCCCACTCTCGCCGACAGGTCGGGACCACACGACCCGCGGGAACGCGCGCGATTTTTTCCTGCCTTTTCGCGCCAGTTTGTTTCGTCCGGAGTCCCCGAGCATGCCCCGGAAGGCCGGAGATGGCCTGGGCTCGCCGGATGGATGAAGGCCCAGATCCGGGCGAAAACGAGGATCCGAGGGCGCGACTGGGCTGATTTACGCCGTCCGGATGAAAAAAATGCCTGCCGGGGGCCTCGTCGGGCATGTGAGTGGAGATGCTCTTACACACGAAGCCGATGAGCTCCCACTGGTGACTGGAGCCGGCAGCCGTGAGAGTCCAAAGCGGGATGTTTTCCTTGCCGCCGTCCCGCATGCATGCAGTCGATTGTCATTAGCCTTGACGGGCAAGCTAGGAATCAACAGCGATCAGGTATTTTAAACAATTTTTAAACTTGAACAATTTTGAAAATTGAACAGATTCAAAATTGAACAGATTATTTAAGGGAACAGATTTTCGAATTTGAACAAATTTTAATATTGAATAGATTTTTGAATCTAAATATATTTTTGTGAACATATTTTAAATTTGAACAGTTTGAAATGGAACATATTTGGAATTTATACAGATTTCAAATGGAACAGATTTGGAATTTGAACAGATTTCAAATGGAACGGATTTCAAATGGAACAGATTTCAAATGGAACAGATTTGGAATTATTCACTTTTTAGAAAAATGGATTTCAAAAAATGTTCATATTTCGAAAACTATTTATTTCTTAAAAAGAAACAGAAAAAAAAAATTTAAAACGAAAAAGAAACCAGAAAAAGAAAAAACGAAAAAAATGAATGCGCTGGATGGTACAGGGCCGGCCCGCTTCGGAAGTTTAGTGAACAGACAGATAGGATGCGCGTCGGTTGGTAACCGACGCAAGAGGTCTCAAATAGGAAATGCCTTTAAAAAAGGAGGTTCGATGGTGCGGTGCATTTTTCGGCCGAATGAGTTAGAAAACGGGCCCCGACGAATTCTAAACCAGCGAACCAAGTAGCAAAACCCCAGAAACAAATGGATATGTTCAAGGAAGCTTTGGAGATATGTGAATTAGATGATCTTGGCTTTGTTGGTGATCCTTTCACCTGGAGAAATCATAGCCATGATGCGGAGAAGTATGTGAAGGAAAGGCTGGATCGAGCAGTTGCTTCAGAAAGTTGGAAGATGAGGTTCCCCTCCTTCAAGGTACGTAATGTTGAACCTAGACATTCGGACCATCGTCCGATCGTCGTGGATACACATGGAGGAGT
Organism: Dactylis glomerata; assembly: GCA_007115705.1. Lineage (NCBI taxonomy): Eukaryota > Viridiplantae > Streptophyta > Magnoliopsida > Poales > Poaceae > Dactylis > Dactylis glomerata. The sequence continues at coordinate 503,329 of QXEO01000834.1, read as the reverse complement.
GGGTCGGAGGGGGAGCTCGGCTCGGAGCTCCATGCCACGGTTTGAAGCAAGGTGGTTAGAAGAGGAGGATTGTAGGGGAATTGTTGAGAATGCATGGGGGAAGGAGGTGGAGCTGGGTGGAAATGGAGTGATGAAGGGGGTCAGAGGTGTGCTGAATGATCTAGTTGACTGGAGTAGGAACATTTTGGGAGATCTGGAGAAGAGAATTAGCAAATTGAAGAAGGAGTTGGAGGCCTGGAGAAGGAAGCCGATTAGTAAAGAGCAAGTGCAGAAGGAGGAAGTGCTGAGGTTTAAGCTCAGTAGACTGGAAGATCAAAAGGAGCTGTATTGGAAACAACGAGCACATGTTAACTGGTTGAAGGGTGGTGACCGCAATACAATTTTTTTTCACTCGGCAGCATCGGAGAGGAGAAGGCAGAATCGGGTGAAGAAGTTGAGGAGGGATGACGGGGTGATGGTGGAGGAGGAGGAGGCCATGAAAGATGTGGCTACTAATTACTTTACATCACTTTTTACATCTGTTGCAGGGTCAAGGATGAATGAACTCTTGGAGCATATCGAACCGAGAGTAACTGAACAGATGAATGAAATGCTATGTAAAGAATTTAGCTCAAAGGAAGTGGTGGAGGCCCTCGATAGCATTGGGGATTTGAAAGCACCAGGGCTAGATGGTATGCACGCAGTGTTCTATAAAAAATTCTGGGAGGTTGTTGGAGAAAAGGTGACGGAAGAGGTGTTAAATGTGCTAAATGGAGGACCAATGCCTCCTGATTGGAATGAGACTTGCATTGTTCTCATACCCAAGGTGCAAGATCCAGATAATATGAAGGATCTTAGACCCACCAGCCTCTGCAATGTGGTGTATAAGTTGATATCCAAGATTCTAGCAAACAGGCTCAAGATAATTCTTGATGACATTATATCCCCTAACCAGAGTGCCTTTGTACCGGGGAGGCTGATCACGGATAATATATTATTAGCTTATGAGTGTACACACTATATGAAGACCAAGAAAAATGGGAAGGAGGGGTATGCGGCCGTTAAGCTAGATATGAGTAAAGCTTATGATCGTGTTGAGTGGGCTTTTATTGAGAGGGTGATGAGGAAGATGGGGTTTGCTGAAAAGTGGATTGACATTATTATGCGGTGTGTTACATCGGTGACTTACCAAGTAAAGATCAATGGTTTGTTATCAGATGTGATTACACCACAGAGAGGGTTGAGACAGGGAGATCCACTATCCCCATACTTGTTCTTACTATGTGCAGAAGGATTCTCTTCCATGCTAAACCAAGCGGAGATAAGTGGTGAACTTAAGGGAATTCAGATCTGCCAGAATGCCCCAAGCTTTAACCACCTTTTGTTTGCAGACGACTCTTTGGTACTGATTAAAGCTAACCAAGCAAGTGCCAGGTCCCTGCAAAATTTGCTACAACTATATGAGGTTTGCTCGGGTCAGACTATAAATTTTGACAAGTCTTCAGTACTCTTTAGCTCGAACACGAGTGGTGTGTGCAAACAACAAGTGTTGACGGAGTTACACATAAGAGCAGAGGCCAGAACGGAGAAGTACTTAGGCCTTCCAGTTTATGTGGGAAGATCTAGGAAGAAAACATTTGCTTACCTGAAGGATAGACTTTGGAAGAAAATTCAAGGGTGGATGGAAAGACTGTTGTCCACAACAGGGAAAGACATTCTTATTAAAGCAATAGCTCAAGCTATCCCAACTTTTGCAATGTCTTGTTTTGATCTCACAAAGGAGCTCTGTGATGAGATGAGCACTCTAATTTGTAGATATTGGTGGGCACAGAATGATAAGGAAAACAAAATGCACTGGTTAAGTTGGGAATTGCTTACTAAACCGAAAAGTGAGGGTGGTCTCGGATTCAGAGACCTTTTTGGTTTCAATATGGCAATGCTTGCCAGACAAGCTTGGAGAATGCTCACCAATCCGGAATCCCTATGTGCTCGTGTTCTTAAGGCACGATATTTCCCGGATTCGTCCATTCTGGAGGCCTCGGCCTCCAATGGAATCTCCTATACTTGGAGGAGTATTTTAAAGGGGGTTAAACTGCTCAAGGAGGGGCTAATATGGAGAGTGGGTGATGGATCGCAGATCAACATGTGGACTGATATGTGGTTAAACAGAGAGGGGTTAAGGCTTCCAGTAACACCAAAAGGCCAATGTCTGCTATCGAAAGTGAATGAGCTTATTTGCCCGGTTACGGGACAGTGGGATGAAGAACTAGTCAGACAGACCTTTTGGGCTATGGACGTCGACACCATTCTAGCTACACCGGTCAGACCGGAGTTCGAAGATTACCCTGCTTGGCACTTTGACAATAAGGGCATGTTTTCGGTGAAATCGGCCTATAAAGTCTATGTGAGACTGAGAGATTCCGAAAGAGGTACCAGTTCGGGCAGTGTGAATGAGAATATATTCTGGAAGCAGCTCTGGAAGATCCCTTGCATTCCTAAAGTCAAACAGTTCTTGTGGAGGTTAACTCATAATAGTCTCCCTTTGAGAGCAAATATCGGCCGAAGAGGTATCAAATGCGACACGCTCTGTGCTTGTTGTCGAAGGGTTGATGAAGATGGTGCACACCTCTTCCTGAAATGTAAAGAAACAAAAGAAATTTGGACAAAGCTGGGCTTGGGGGAGTTGTGTTCCCGGCTGGCCACATACGATCACGCGGGCGCGGTGATACATGAAATACTAAGCCTAAATGATGAGCAGAAGCTTCTTTCCGCCTGTTTGCTCTGGCGTTGCTGGCTACGGAGGAATAAGCTAAATAAAGGAGAGAAGGCGCCATCGGTTGCTGAAACCATTGGTGAAATCAAGTACTGGGTTAGAGAATCTTCTGTACTTGGGAAACAGAAAAAGGGAGGAGCAGGGAATGCAGTTCACTGGCAGGCGCCGGAAGGGGACATAATCAAAATAAACACCGACGGAGCTTTTGATAGCGATACACAAACAGGCGGCTGGGGATTCATTGCAAGAGATGCTACGGGGAGTGTGTGGGGCGCTGGCGCAGGAAGGGTGAACCATGCAGGGTCTGCGTTGCAGACAGAAGCGATAGCGTGCGCTGAGGCTCTCCAGGCGGCTGCAGACTGGGGAATGACCAAGATCATCATCGAGACTGACGCACTGAAGCTTGTCAGCGCACTGAAGAGTTCTGAATATGATCTGTCACCTGAAGGTATCATCTTTAGAGATATTCGTGTTTTTATCAGCCTAAACTTTGGTAATGTGGAGGTTAGCTTTGCTCCACGTATGTGTAATAATGTTGCGCACTCTCTTGCTGCTTATGGGGTTAGTCACATGGCCGAACGTGAGCTGTGGGTGGACGAGGTTCCACATGATGTACATGATGTAATGGTCAGCGAGTTCGCTGTACATGTTTAGAGGAATAAAGTGTTCCAAGTCAAAAAAAAAAGTAGCAAAACCTGCCTTCGTCGGAAAATTTACAGGAACCGAAAATACTCAGGTTTTGGGCTAAAAAACGTCCATCCAAGCGGGCCCAAGGTTTTTTTAATCTGGTTTTGATATGATTTTTGCATTTTTTTTCGATTTTTTTGATGTTTTTGAGAAAACTAGAAAGTTCAAAATTGAAATTCTTAAAAACTGAATAATTTTCGAAATCTGAACATTTTCATAATATTTGATTTTTTAAATGAACATTTTTTAAATATTCAAACTTTGAACTTTTTAACATTTTGAACTTTTTTCACATTTGAATTTTTTTAACATTTTGAATGTTTTTAAAATTTGAACTTTTCACATTTTGAACTTTTTTCAGATTTTGAACATTTTCAAAATTCTAAATATTTTCATATTTTAAACATTTTTTAATTCTGAACAATTATCACATTTTAAATCATAAAAAGTACCCCAAAAAAAGAAAGAAACAAAAAATGAAAAACAAACAAAAAGACGAAAATAGGGGGAAAACATGGGCCGGCCCAATGCGACGACGAATGTGTGGCACGAGCGCCCTGCGCTGCATTGAGTGGCGTGTAGGATTTTCCTTTCCAACAGTCCGACACAAACGGATCACAGGTGTCTGAATCGGTTTGAAAATGACCGGGGCCGAGAAAAACCTAGCCTAGCGGCTCGACGCATTTTGACCGTGTTGTCCACGACGATGCAAATGCAGTCCAAATTTGGCGCGGTTTGCGTCGCCACGGACCGGCGCATCCGCATGCGTCCTCTCCTTCCACCCGGGAGCCCGCATGTCATCAACCACGACCGCTTCATCTCCCGCGCTGATTCAGTGGCCCACACCGGGAAAGGTTGCGATGCCGCTTCCGCTTCTGCGCCACCATCAATGGCGTCGTCCCTCTGACCACCGCCGCTTCCAACTCTGCGCCGCTATTAATGGCCCTTGGAAAGCCGTTCCTTCCCGCCATTTCCCTCCCTAGCCCCCTATTTCCCCCCGCCTCTGGCTATAAAGGGCTAAAAGCCGACACCTCGACGTTGCATCCTCAACCTCACCATGCCAAAGAAATGCCTCGTCGGCTCTTTACGACGTACGCCATGCTAGGGCATGGCCCCTCGAGCCGGTGCATAGGCGCCTCCGCCGCCACCACCACCCCACCCCCGCCGCCGTAGGTGCCGCCAGGGAAGGAAGACGACAAGGAGGGGAAGGAGGCCGATGATGTCTCCCTCAACTTGTACAAGTTCCTCAAGGAGCTCGCCGCCACGCCGGAGGGTGAGGTTCCTCCGGCTAACCTGCAAGCGGCATCGACGCGTCTTTCGATTTGCAACATGAGGAGCGCGTCGTCGCTAGGACAACCTAGTAGGAGATGATGGCTCCTCGGCACCCGCCGCCCAGCCCAGCAGTGTTGCGCGGAATATCCTATGTGGGATTACCTGGCAGCCACATAGCCTGCAGAGGACACGTGGTGGGGCAGAGCGCCGGCAGGCTATCGCCGATCGCATCGCGCGACGTGCTCGGGCCAGCGCGTCGAAGAAGGTGATGGGCAGCGAGGCCGGCCCGTCTAGCACACTGCTGGCACCTCCTCGCGACGATGATGAGCGCCTGTTTTAGTTATGATTTAGAAATTTTCATTTAAATTTCATTCGATTTGTAATATGTAACAAAATTTGAATGAAATCGTACTTTTCTATATGTGAAATTGAATTCTGGCGCGGAGGCCGGAGCACCCAGAAACGCAGGAGTTGGGTGGTCGGCGGCGCGTTCAATGAAATAAAAAACCAAATGTGTTGGGCCGCAGGAGGCAGTCCCCACCCAAACAGTCAAGAAGAGAGGACAACACCCTTTTGGTGTCCGGGCCGTGACCCAAACATACCAAATTGGACGCGATTTGGAGCCAAAATGCATTGGGCCATTAGAGATGCCCTCAGAGCATCTCAACCGGGAGCCCCAAAGCCTCCCTAAACAAGCTTTGGGAGCTTGGCCCAAAAATGCCCTAGGAGCTCTTAAACCGTGTCGCGCATGTCGATGACCTGGAAATTTGTCTAGCTCTATCATGCTTGCCCCATAGCTAGGGGGTTGAATGGGAGCGTCAGCAGTGCACGCCATGTTGGTTTGCCTGTGTGAGACCCCCTAGTAGCCGCACAGCCTAGCCGGTCAAACAAAAAATGACCCGAGGCTACTCGTCTCCCGAGGCGATGATCCACGTGTCCACTGCAGGTGTAAATGGAGAACCTACCGGTGATGCGGCACGGTGTTGATATAAATCACCATCCAGTTGGGAACCCCAAGAGGAAGGTATGATGAGCACAACAGCAAGTTTTTCCATCAGTAAGAAACCAAGGTTTGTCAGTCCAGGAAAAAGCCAAATTCTAGAAGGTGATGCTTGCTAGCTTAGTGACACTCCAACAAGGGCGCCGTTTACGACACTTGTTAGCGCGTCTTCAACTAGTAGCAACGCGGAACCTACACATAACACAACCAAGAACTTTGCTCCCAACTTAGGATGAGGTTGTCAATCTCACCGCTTTACTGTAAACAAAGGAATGAGCGTATCGAGTGGAAAACAATAGTAGTATGTGAGAAAGTAAACAGTGCAAGTAAAGTAAACAGGTAATAGCAATGTAAAGGAAATTGGACCGGGGTCCTACTTGCGTGTAATAGACGTGGGAAATACCCAGCCCGTTGGGAACCCCAAGAGAAAGGTGTGATGAGTATAGCAGCTAGTTTTCCCTCAGTTAAGAAACCAAGGTATGTCGATCTTGGAGAGGAGAGACAAACGACTGAAGGTGATGCTTGCTAGTTTGCGACAGCTTCAGACAATTTATATATGGCGCCTCGTCCAAGCTTTGCTTGCTAGCTGCAACGTGGAACCTGCACACACACAACCAACTACTTTGTTCCCAACTTACGATGAGGTTGTCAATCTCACCGGTTTGCTTGAAACAAAGGTTATGAGTGTATCGAGTGGAAAACAGTAGAGTATGCGAGTAAAGTAAATAGTGCGAGTAAAGTAAACAGGTGATAGCAATATGATGGAAATAGGACCGGGATCCACAGTTCACTAGTGGTGTCTCTCCATAAGATAAATAACACATGCTGGGTAAACAAATTACAGTTGGGCAATTAATAGAATAAAGATAAACGTGATATGTCAAGAAGATCACTATGATATTTACTCTGGGCATTACAATAAAATACATAGACCACCATCCAACTGCATCTAGGACTAATAATCCACTTGTGGCGAATCAATCCGAGAACTCCACAAGTATTAAGTTGCGAACAATAGATAATTGCATTAAGCAAAGTGTGTAATATAAACAAAGCATATGCCCTCGAGCATATGAATGTTGTTTTCTCCCTAGTAGCAACATCACATCTACAACCTTAGAGGTTTCTGTCACTCCCCCAGGTTAAATAGAGGCATGAACCCACTATCGAGCATAAATACCCCCTCTTGGAGTCACTAGCAACTACTCGGCCAAGATAGCTACTAACAACGGAGAGCATGCAAGATCATAAACAACATAGAGATAACAAAAGATATATTTCAGTACAGCAACTCAATCATAAACACCAATATTCATCGGATCCCAACAAACCAAACATGTAGAATTACATAACGGTGATCTCAATCATATAGGGCAGCTCATGAGATCTAAACATGAAGCACATGGTGGAGAAGACAACCATCTAGCTACTGCTATGGACCCATAGTCCAAGGTAGACTACTCACTCATCGCTCCAGAGGTAAGCATGGCGATGAAGAAGACCTCCGGTGGCGATTCCCCTCTCCGGCAGGGTGCCGGGAAGAGCTTCTGGACCCTCCCGATCTTTGGGTCGACGGCGACGGCGGATAGCGATGTCTTCTAGAAAAGTGATCGGATACTTAGGTTTTTTCTGTCGGGGGGTCTTTATAGGCGAAGGGGCAATTCAGAGGTGGGGCCAGGTGGCCTCACACCTGGCTGGCGCGGCCCTGGCCCTGGCCACGCTGGCCTAGTGTGTGGGGCCCCTATGGCCCCCCTCCTACTCCTCTTCGGATCTCTGGAAGCTTTCGGGAAAAATAAGACTTTAGGAACTTGTTTCGTCCAATTCCGAGAATATTTCCTGTGTATCACTTCTGAAACACAAAAATAGCAGAAAACAGGGAACTGACACTGTGGCAACTTGTTAATAGGTTAGTTCCGGAAAATGCATAAAAGTGCCACGAAGTGTAACGAAACAATAGGCAAATGGTGTAAAAACAAGCATGGAGCATCAAAAATTATAGATACGTTTGAGACGTATCAAGCATCCCCAAGCTTAACTCCTGCTCGTCCTCGAGTAGGTAAGTGATAACAAAAGAATAATTTTTGAGGTGACATGCACCTACACAATCTTGATCATATATGTAAGCATTTGTGAGCTGGGATCATAAGAACTTAAAATATGGGCATGAAGATATAATCTTGACAATAAGAACTTAGCAACCATGTTGTAAACATGCAAATAAACACAAACAAAAGATCATGAAAATGAAATAATGAAAGTCAAACATGTGTTCAAATCATAAGGAAAAACATACAAATGGTTTTCAGCTTGTCCTTCATAGGGAGCAAAATATAAATGCATAGGACACCTTCAAGTTTAAGAGGGCGACTAGATAAATAATTTAGGAACAAGTGAAACCATGATCATGAATCAATCAATGAAAACTTTGGGACAATGCATATTATACTAAGAATGACAACTATGCTCTCTTAATGGTGCATGAAGATAGAAGGTGGTGACTCAACATAAAAGTAGAAGAAAGGCCCTTCGCAGAGGGAAGCAGTGATTGCAAGTTTTATAACCTTCAAAAATTATGTTACTTACCGGCTTTGAGCTCTCATTGCCCCCATCATAAGCATCTTGAATGGTTAAAGTTAATGCGAGAACAATTATGATGCATATGCTTGACAAATCATAAGTTGAAAACCTCGTGTCCCGTGAATACGAGTACCCAAACCTTATGCTACTTTACTTAGAGTCCCAAGCAAGGCTCTTGTCATTGTAAATATATGCATATCATTGAGAACCGCCAATGGGGTACCTCCGTGCCCGATGACATGGAACAAGCCCACACCAAAATGACAGGACAAGCAGACAATGAACACCTCGACATCTCTTTTATTTGCCATTTGTTTAGCTTTTTATTGTGAGATGCGTCGTCGAATGTTCACCATGGGTATGCTGCAAATTTCCACAATGAATTATGCATGGCTCAGATTAGCGGCCCGGCATTTCCCTAACACATATAAAAACTCTATGATCCCCACAAGATTCCCAATTCATTTCACACTGCGGGCATCCATAAATAAAAGATCACGATATCAACTCAAATAAGAAGTGCAATGTTGAAAGCTTACCCATGACTGCATGGCTGGGCTAGTCTCCAACTTACAACTTGCAAGCATAACAACTCAACATAAGAGACCACAATGTCAAATTTTTAAGAACAGAAAAAGTAAAGTGTGCCTTCCGGTTCGTGAGAGCTTTACTGACCGAATTTCGCATAATACTGGTAAGAGTTTAATTTGAAGAGAAAATAAAAGCAAGTCAAATTTACTTGGAATAGCAAATTGCTAGTAGGTATGTATGGTGGACACTTTGGAAAACTTTGGCTTTTAGGAGTTGGATGCACGAGTAGAGCTCATACTCAGTACAAGGCGAGGGCTAGCAAAAGACTGGGAGCGACCAACTAAGAGAGCAGTAATGGCCATAATCATGCAAAGTGACAAAGCGACATTAAAAGAAGCATAAGATGGCATCAAAAGTCAAAAACTAAATGATCATGAAGGCTATTGGCGACTTTGTAAGAGTCTAACATATGTGAGCATGCGCCAAGTCAACCCAAATAAAGCATAAAGGAGAAAACCAAAATAATGCTTCCAAATAATTAAAACAACGCATGATTTTTTCAAACGCTCATTAAGCAATCTCAGTTATTTGAGACAAGTCATGCTACAGCAAAACCACTAAGCATACTATCAAAAATACATCAAGCATGACATGAAAAAGCCTAAGCCGCAGTCTACACAAGCTCCTTCTTGTACCACTATTTTGCACAAAGCTTTTTCTCTTTTCCAACACCATTTGAAATTTTTATAAACACCTCTTTTGATGAATACCAATAAATATCAGAGGCAAAAATACACCTTGATGAAGAGATATGACAAGGTCTGAACGCAAATCAAGGCGAAAACGAAAACCAAAAGCAGTAGCAAAAAAAGAAGAACACCCGGTGAAATTGTAAGAATGAAAAATGGAGTGTTCTTTGCAAATGAAAACGAGTACATCTCCTCCAAAGGAAATTTGTTGGGGTCCAACCATTTATTACAGAAAACAAAACAAACCAACTAAGAAAACTAAAACAACTGACGCTCCAAGAAAAATACATAGTGTATGAAGCAATAAAAATATAGTGTCTTGAAAGGTGCCTGATTTTTGCCGATGAAGAAGGGGTGCCTCGGGGGCATCCCCAAGCTTTGACGCTTGTACTTCTTGGATATTTCTTGGGGTGATGCATGGGCATCCCCAAGCTTGAGCTTTTGTCCATTCTTCAACTCATCTCATCATTCTCCAATCCCTACACTTGAAAACTTCCTTCATACAAAACTAAACACAATTCTATTAGCAACATTAGTGTAGGCATAACATATAATCAACCTCTTTTTGCTTCAGGTTTCAACTTAAAACCACCACATATATAGCAAATACTACTGTAGCAACTTCCACAAGAGTTCCGTGATCAAAAGAACTCAAAAGAAAGCGATAAAGTGGCAAAAACAAATATTGGCAGAAATCTGTCAAAACAGAACAGCTGACAATTTTTGAGGGGTTTTTTGTTACTCAAATCAAAAAGTGTTCAACTAAAAAAAGTTTGGATATAACCTGGGGCATATGCACAAGAAATCGCAGGTCCAAAAGATACACAGAGAATTTATACGAAATTTTACGGTGCAGTGATGTCTACGCACTTCTATTCTTGTAGACACTTGTTGGGCCTCCAAGTGCAGAGGTTTGTAGAGAAGCAGCAAGTTTCCCTTAAGTGGATCACCCAAGGTTTATCGAACTCAGGGAGGAAGAGGTCAGAGCTATCTCTCTCAAGCAACCCTGCAATTACGATACAGAAAGTCTCTTGTGTCCCCAACACACCCAATACACTTGTCAGATGTATAGGTGCACTAGTTCAGCGAAGAGATAGTGAAATACAAGTAGTAGTGATGATTATAAGTAGCAAATGTAATTTGAAATAAATATCGCTGCGAGCAAACATGTAACAAAATAGCAAGTAAACGGTGTGCAATGCTTGGAAACAAGGCCTAGGGATCATACTTTCACTAGTGGACACACTCCCAACAATATAACATGAATGAACAAATAAACAACTTCTCTCCACTATGGTACTCTGAATTACTCTCCTATTGAATAACACTAATCATTGTGTAGTGGCTACAGAAGCACCCCTTAAAGTTCATCAAGTACTTGACAAACACCACTCATAGAGATACCCAAATCAAAGCATAACTCAAGATAGATGTCATTGCAACTTAGACCAAGTACTAACACGGTGTACACACTGTCAACATTACACCATGAAAGGAGGAATAGATCACTTCAATACTATCATAGTAATAATTATTCTCATAATCCACAAGAGATCACAATCATAGCCTAAACCAAGTACCACCATGATGCACGCACTGTCACCGTTACACCATGGCAGGAGGAATAGGTTACTTTAATAACACCACTAGAGTACACATAATATCTGAATAATAACATCTACTTGTTCAACATGATACAAAGCTCACGATCACATAAAGATCACATCATGGGAGAGAGAGGTGAACCACATAGCTATCGGTAGAGCCCTCAGCCCCGGGGATGAACTACTGCCTCCTCATCATAGGAGACAGCAAGGTTGATGGAGATGGCGGAGAGGTCGATGGAGACGGTGGAGACGGCGATGGAGATCGATGGAGATGGCTCCGGGGGCACTTCCCCATCCCGGCAGGGTGCCGGAACAGAGACTTTTGTCCCCTGAAATTTGGCTTCGACGGCGGCGGCGCTATGGAACTGTTCTGGAAATTTCGCCGACTCCTCTAGGGTTTTCCGTCCCGAGGCTTCTTATAGGCGAAGGGGCGTCGTCAAGGGGCTGCCAGGGCGCCCTCACACCTAGGTGGCGCGGCCAGGGCCTAGGCCGCGCTAGCCTGGTGTGTGGGGCTCTCGTGGCCCCACTCCGCCTCCTCTTCGATTCTCTGGAAGCTTCCAGATAAAATAAGACTTTAGGAACTTGTTTCGTCCAATTCCGAGAATATTTCTTGTGTAGCTTTTCTGAAACACAAAAATAGCAGAAAACAGGGAACTGGCACTGTGGCATCTTGTCAATAGGTTAGTTTCGGAAATCGCATAAAAACGCCACGAAGTGTAATGAAACACAAGGCAAATGGTGTAAAAACAAGCATGGAGCATCAAAAATTATAGATACGTTTGAGACGTATCAGCATCCCCAAGCTTAACTCCTGCTCATCCTCGAGTAGGTAAGTGATAACAAAAGAAATAATTTTTGAGGTGACATGCACCTACAAAATCTTGATCATATATGTAAGCGTTGTGAGCTGGGATCATAAGAACTTAAAACATGGGCATGAAAGACATAATATTGACAATAAGAACTTAGCAACTATGTTGTAAACATGCAAATGAACACAAACAAAAGATCATGAAAATAAAACAATAAAAGTCAAACGTGTGTTCAAATTATATGGAAAAACATACAAATGGTTTTCAGCTTGTCCTTCAAAGAGAGCAAAACATAAATGCATAGGACACCTTCAAGTTTAAGAGGGCGACTAGATACAAATAATTTAGAAACAAGTGAAACCATAGTCATGAATCAATCAATGATAAACTTTGGGACAATGCACATTATACTCAGAATGACAAGTATGCTCTCTTAGACGGTGCATAAAGGTAGAAGGTGGTGACTCAACATAAAAGTAAAAGAAAGGCCCTTCGCAGAGGGAAGCAGTGATTAAACATGTGATAGAGCTTTTCATTTGTAAAACAGAGAGATAAAAATTTGTTTTGAGAGGTGGTTGTCTTTGTCAACGACTGGCAATGGGGTTCTTACTATCTTCCATATAAAAATGAAGCAAGTTTTTGAGAGAGAGATTGGCACTTTTGTGCTCTTTTATAAAGCTTGGCACTCCTCCCCACCTTTTTTCCTTTCTCAAACCATGGCTAACCGATTCCATCGGGTGCCCACCAACATTCACATTCCATGGAGGAGTGCCTTTTTTCTTTCTTTTTTTTTCTTTTTTTTTTCTTTTTGGAATAAGACAATATGAAAGATAGCAAATCCGACCACTACGTCCCCATGAGCTGAAAACAGTGTCACAAAATGAGAAGTATTTTAAAGGTTTTTTGAAAGGTAGCACATGAAAATTTACTTGGAATGGCTTGCAAATACCATGCATAGGAATTTATAGTGGACATAATGAAAAACTTGGTTTTTAGGAGTTGGATGCACGAGTAGAGCTCATACTCAGTACAAAATGAGGGCTAGCAAAAGACTGGGAGCGACCAACTAAGAGAGCAATAACGGCCATAATCATGCAAAGCGACAAAGCAACATTAAAAGAAGCATAAGATGGCATCAAAAGTCAAAAACTAAATGATCATAGAGGCTATAGGCGACTTATTTTGTAGTCAACATGGTGTAAGCATGTGCCAAGTCAACCCAAATAAAGCATCAAAGGAGAAAACCAAAATAATGCTTCCAAACAATAAAAACAACGCATGATTCTTTCAAAGGCTCATTAAGCAATCTCAGTCATTTGAGACAAGTCATGCTACAGCAAAACCACTAAGCATACTATCAAAAAGACATCAAGCACGACATGCAAAAGCCTAAGCCACAGTCTACACAAGCTCCTTCTTGTACCACTTTTTTGCATAAAGCTTTTTCTCTTTTCCAACACCATTCAAAAAAAAATTATAAGCACCTCTTTTGATGAAAACCAAAATAGATCAGAGGCAAAAATACACCTTGATGCAAAGATATAACAAGATCTGAATACAAATCAAGGCGAAAAATGCAAGCTAAACCCAGTAGCAGAAAAAGAAGAACACTCGGTTTTTGATAAGAATGAAAACTAGAGCGTTCTTGGCAAATGAAAAGTGAGTTCGTCTCCTCCAAAAGAAACATGATGTGATCTAACCATTTATTTCAGCAAACAAAACTAAACTAATAAAGAAAACTAAAACAGCTGACGCTCCAAGAAAAATGCATAGTGCATGAAGCAATAAAAATATAGTGTTTTGAAAGGTGACCTGATTTTTGCCGATGAAGAAGGGGTGCCTCGGGGGCATCCCCAAGCTTTGATGCTTGTACTTCTTGGATATTTCTTGGGGTGATGCATGGGCATCCCCAAGCTTGAGCTTTTGTACATTCTTCAACTCATCTCATCACTCTCCGATCCCTACACTTGAAAACTTCCTTCATACAAAACTAAACATAAATCTATTAGCAACATTAGTGTAAGCATAACATATAATCAACCTTTTTTTTGCTTCAGGTTTCAACCTAAAACCACCACATATTAAGCATATACTACTGTAGCAACTTCCCCAAAAGTTCCATAATCAAAAGAACTCAAAAGAAAGCGATAAAGCGGCAAACACAAATATTAGCAGAAATCTGTCAAAACAAAACAGCTGACAAAGATCGAATTTTTGAGGGGTTTTCTGTTGCTCAAATCAAAAAGTGTTCAACTAATGAAAGTTTGGATATAACCTGGGGCATATGCACAAGAAATCGCAGGTCGAAAATATTTGCAAAGAATTTTCACGAATTTTTACGGTGCAGCACCGAAAACAGTTTTAGGACAGCAACATCCCCAAATCTTACCTCACTCAAATTAGAGGCTTCTCTTGGCACAAAAACGAAATAAAAAGGATAAGGAGAGGTCATTACAGTAGTAATGACTTCCAAGACTCAAATAAAATAAAAAGAACTGAATGTAAAAACATTGGGTTATCTCCCAAGAGTGCTTTTCTTTAACGCCTTTGAGCTAGGCACAGTAATTTGCAAAGATGCTCATGTGGGCGCCATATAAGAGCTTGAGGCAAAGGCGCCATATAGGAACTTAAAGCAATAGAAAGCATCAAAAAGCAAATATGGAACACATTTAAATCTAAACCACCTCCTATGAAAAATAGTCTTGTAAAGAGACAAGTCATAAAAGCGCAAAGCAAAAAGCATAGGAAGGCAAAACAAGTATAGCTTCAAAAATTGCAACATAAAGAGGGGAAACTCAATATTGTTGTGATCCATCAAACCATGTTTCCCTCTCTCATAATAACTTTCAGTAGCATCATGAATAGAATTAATAATATAACTATCACATAAAACATCCCTATCATGAGCCACATGCATAAAAGAATTAATACTTCCCACATGAACAATAGTAGTAGGAGCAGATTCAACAGAATAATTATTCTCATCACCATAATCATCAAAAATAGGAGGCATATTGTAATTATAACTAGTTTTCTCCTCAAAAGTAGGTGAACTGAAAACATTATACTCATCATCATAGCCATCATAAACTAGAGGTTTAGTATCATCACAAGCTAAAGAACAGCTATTTCTCAAAGCATATTCATCAAACATATCATCATAGGAAGGAACATGGATAG
This sequence comes from Dactylis glomerata, assembly GCA_007115705.1. Taxonomy (NCBI): domain Eukaryota; kingdom Viridiplantae; phylum Streptophyta; class Magnoliopsida; order Poales; family Poaceae; genus Dactylis; species Dactylis glomerata. The sequence goes on along the minus strand of QXEO01000834.1, from coordinate 488,162 downwards.
TACTAATGGTACAACAATTATTAACCTTAGAATTGGTACCAAAAAGATTTTCAATATCAAAAGTAGAGTGCTTTTCCCAATCATGATCACTAACATAGGTAACAGGCATAGGAACATCATCCCAATCAGAATTATCATAATCTATAGTAGGATCATAATGCTTAGGGGAAGATACCGTGTCCTCTCGCCTCTTACTCCTCTTCTTCTTCTTCTTCATACTCTTCTTACTCTCTCCTTTAGGAGGGAGAGACTTGAAGGGCATCTTCTCCACATATTCTCTAGGAGGGAAAGGCATCTTCTCCATATAATCTGGTTTGCTGACAGAAACAACAGAAGAAACTTTGGAGGATTCCTCCTCTCTATTAATAAGATAAAAACATCTATCAGTCCTGTCATAGCTTGGCAAAATATCAAGTTTTATAAGATTTTGAATGTAAGTATTTGCAAGGCAATCTTTAGCACAATAGAGACGACAACCATGAAGGGTGCTATTAATATCAACATCATTCATATCTATCAAAGCAATCTTTCTAGATATCTCTTCACACGCCAAGAACAAAGTGAGCTCATCATGCAGATTGGGAGTAATCTTGTCATCACAATACAAACTTAAGGTACTAGAAGAGTAACTATTAGGGCTTGAGCATTGAAAATTAAAATGGCCTATGTCATCGCAATGTTTACAAAGAAAAGGATAAAGCTCACAAACCTTTTTACCGATCTCACATATATCCTTGTACCACATTCGGGTTTCTTCATTTGCATGGTGGACACAATAATCTTCCTTGTTGTAACTCTGTTCACAAGGTCTATGTACTCTACAAAAATTAACATGCTTATAAGAAATAGGACTTTTAGAAGTTTGAGCATGTTTATTGCATTCATCAATAACAATATCACTTTCTATGCAAGTGTCCTTAAAAGGTTCATGATACACGTCCCCATTTCCTTTAGGAACATTCATATGGGAAGCAAAGGCTTACAAACAATCAACCATAATTTGAGGATCAAGACCATATTTAGCACTAAGCTCTTGAAAATTAGCAGTTTCAGCAAAAGACTTAATGCAATCAAACTCGTAATTCATACCTGATCCTTTACCTTTGTCGCTATCCCAACCTTCAATATTGTTTTGAATTGTTTCAAGCAGATCCCACTTGGTGTCAACATCCTTGCTTGTGAAAGACCCATCAAAGCATGCATCTAGGTAGTCCTTGTAATATCCTGAAAGCCTTGCATAAAAATTATTAATAATAATATTACGGGGAAGATCATGAATAGGACATTTGAGCATTAGTGACTTCAATCTTCCCCACGCTTGGGCAATGCTTTCTCCCTCATGCGGATGGAAATTATAAATGTAGTTTCTATCTTTATAAACCTGACTAGAAGGATAGAATTTAGAATAAAAGAGAGATACAATTTCCTCCCAGCCAATAGATTGGTCTTCCTTCAGCGCCTTATACCATTCCGCAGCTCCGCCCTTTAGTGATAAAGAAAATAGCTTCCTCTTAACTTGGTCCATTGAGATACCTGCACACTAGAACAACTCGCATAATTCATGTATAAAGAGCAAATGATCACCGGGATGGACACTTCCATCTCCTAAATAGCAGTTATTCATAACACGGTCAACAATCTTCATAGGTATTTCAAAAGGATGAGGAGCACAAGCATCATTAGAAACATCACATATGGGAGATAAAATATTATCAGAACAAACTTTCTCCACTAAAGCTGGGGAACTAAAAATATCATGCATCACAAAACTAGCTTCCCCAAGCTTAGACTTTTCTAAAACAGTGTTCAAAGCATTCATACTAACAAAACTATTAGCATGCAAATTAAGCTCCAAAGGTTTTTCAATTTTCTCTTCAAACACTTCATATCTAAACTCAGGAAAAAGACTAAAGAACTCTTTGTTTTCCATTAAGCCTAACTAGTGAAAATAAAAACAAGAAACAAAAAGATGTAATTGCAAAATCTAAAGGAAATAACTCTGAGCACTCACACAGGAGGATGCGAGTACCTTTTACCTTACCTCCCCGGCAACGGCGCCAGAAAAGAGCTTGATGTCTACGCACTTCTATTCTTGTAGACACTTGTTGGGCCTCCAAGTGCAGAGGTTTGTAGAGCAGCAGCAAGTTTCCCTTAAGTGGATCACCCAAGGTTTATCGAACTCAGGGAGGAAGAGGTCAAAGCTATCCCTCTCAAGCAACCCTGCAATTACAATACAGAAAGTCTCTTGTGTCCCCAACACACCCAATACACTTGTCAGATGTATAGGTGCACTAGTTCAGCGAAGAGATAGTGAAATACAAGTAGTAGTGATGATTATAAGTAGCAAATGTAATTTGAAATAAATATCGCTGTGAGCAAACATGTAACAAAATAGCAAGTAAATGGTGTGCAATGCTTGGAAACAAGGCCTAGGGATCATACTTTCACTAGTGGACACACTCCCAACAATATAACATGAATGAACAAATAAACAACTTCTCTCCACTATGGTACTCTGAATTACTCTACTATTGAATAACACTAATCATTGTGTAGTGGCTACAGAAGCACCCCTTAAAGTTCATCAAGTACTTGACAAACACCACTCATAGAGATACCCAAATCAAAGCACAACTCAAGATAGATATCATTGCAACTTAGACCAAGTACTAACATGGTGCACACACTGTCAACATTACACCATGAAAGGAGGAATAGATCACTTCAATACTATCATAGTAATAATTATTCTCATAATCCACAAGAGATCACAATCATAGCCTAAACCAAGTACCACCATGATGCACGCACTGTCACCGTTACACCATGGCAGGAGGAATAGATTACTTTAATAACACCACTAGAGTACACATAATATCTGAATAATAACATCTACTTGTTCAACATGATACAAAGCTCACGATCACATAAAGATCACATCATGGGAGAGAGAGGTGAACCACATAGCTACCGGTAGAGCCCTCAGCCCCGGGGATGAACTACTCCCTCCTCATCATAGGAGACAGCAAGGTTGATGGAGACGGCAGAGACGGCGATGGAGACCAATGGAGATGGCTTCGGGGGCACTTCCCCGTCCCGGTAGGGTGCCGGAACAGAGACTTCTGTCCCCCGAAATTTGGCTTCAACGGCAGCGGCGCTACGGAACTGTTCTAGAAATTTCGCTGACTCCTCTAGGGTTTTCCGTCCCGAGGCTTCTTATAGGCGAAGGGGCATCGTCAGGGGGCTGCCAGGGCGCCCTCACACCTAGGTGGCGCGGCCAGGGCCTAGACCACGCCAGCCTGGTGTGTGGGGCCCTCGTGGCCCCACTCCGCCTCCTCTTCGATTCTCTGGAAGCTTCCGGGCAAAATAAGACTTCAGGAACTTGTTTCGTCCAATTCTGAGAATATTTCTTGTGTAGCTTTTCTGAAACACAAAAACAGCAGAAAATAGGGAACTGGCACTGTGGCATCTTGTCAATAGGTTAGTTTCAGAAATCGCATAAAAATGCCACGAAGTGTAACGAAACACAAGGCAAATGGTGTAAAGACAAGCATGGAGCATTAAAAATTATAGATACGTTTGAGACGTATCATGCAGCACCGAAAACAGTTTCAGGACATCAACATCCCCAAATCTTTACCTCACTCAAATTAGAGGCTTCTCTTGGCACAAAAACGAAATAAACAAGATAAGGAGCGGTCATTACAGTAGTAATGACTTCCAAGACTCAAATAAAAGAAAAAGTACTGAAAAGAAAACATTGGGTTATCTCCCAAGAGTGCTTTTCTTTAACTCCTTTGAGCTAGGCGCAGAAAATTGCGAATCAAGTAACATCAAGTGATGAAGCATCAAGCTCATAATTTGCTCTAAGAATAGAGTCAAAAAGTAATTTATTTCTTTTTCTAGGGAAGTGTTCCATACCTTTCTTTAGTGGGAATTGATATTTGATAGTGCCTTCCCTCATATCAATGATGGCACCTACAGTTCGAAGAAAGGGTCTTCCCAAAATAATAGGACATGAAGCATGGCATTCAATGTCCATAACAAGAAAATCAATGGGAACAAGGTTATTATTAACCACAATAAGAACATCATTAATCCTTCCCAAAGGTTTCTTCTTAGCAACATCAGCAATAGGAACATCAAAATAACATTTTTCAAGAGGCGGTAAATCAAGCATGTCATATATTTTTCTAGGCATGATAGAAATACTAGCACCTAGATCACATAAAGCATGGCAATCAAAACCATTAACATTCATATCAATGATGGGTTCCCAACCATCTTCTAACTTCTTGGGAACAGAGGCTTTTTGCTTCAACTTTTCATCCCTAATTTTCATGAGAGCATTGGTAATATGCTTAGTAAAAGCAATATTTAAAGAACTAGCATTGGGAGTCAAAGCAAGATTTTGCAAGAACAAAATAACTTCAGATATATTGCAGCCATCAACATCAGAATCATTAAAAGAAGTAAAGCTATCATCTCCTACACTCAGAATTTTTTTAGCACACTTTTGAGAAAAAGTTTTGGCAGTTTTAGGCTTTTTAACACAAGGAGTGGGAGTTTTCTCTACACCAATCAAAGTAAGAGGATTGCTAGCATTAGGAGCAACATCATTAGAAGTAGTACTGGTACATACCTTCATCTCTCTAGCCATCTTATCTTCTCTTTCCCACCTGGCATGCAATTCCGCTAACAATCTAATATTTTCATCAATTCCAACTTGAATAGCATTAGCAGTAGCAAAAATATTGTTCTCTTTCGCATCATTAGGCAACACTTTTAATTTCAGAAGTTCAACATCATGAGCAAGGCTATCAACTTTAGAAGCAAGAATATCAATTTTGCCTAACTTTTCCTCAACAGACTTGTTAAAAGCAGTTTGCTTACCGATGAAGTCCTTGAGCATTACCTCAAGCTCGGAGGGCGTGGCCCTAGTGCTGTTGGAGGAATTACCATAAGAGTTACCATAACCATTACCATTGGTAGAAGGATACGGCCTATAATTGTTACTAGCAAAATTGTTCCTATAAGCATTGTTATTAAAATTATTATTTCTAATGAAATTCACATCAACATGCTCTTCTTGAGCAACCAAAGAGGCTAAAGGAACATTATTAGGATCAACATGAGTCCTATCATTAGCAAGCATAGCCATAATGGTATCAATCTTATCATTCAAGGAAGAGGTTTCCTCAACAGAATTTACCTTCTTACCTTGTGGAGCTCTCTCGGTGTGACATTCGGAATAATTTACCATCATGTTGTCGAGTAGCTTTGTTGCGGCGCCCAAGGTAAGGGACATAAAAGTGCCTCCAGCAGCTGAATCAAGTAGGTTCCTTGAAGAAAAATTCAGTCCTGCATAAAAAGTTTGGACAATCATCCAAGTAGTCAGTCCATGAGTGGGGCAATTCTTTATCATAGATTTCATTCTTTCCCAAGCTTGAGCAACATGTTCATTATCAAACTGAGTAAACTTCGTAATGTTACTATGCAAAGATATAATCTTAGCAGGAGGATAGTATCTACCAATAAAAGCATCCTTACACTTAGCCCATGAATCAATACTATTCTTAGTCAAAGACAGCAACCAATCTTTAGCTTTTCCTCTCAAAGAAAAAGGAAACAACTTGAGCTTAATAATATCACTTTCTACATCCTTATATTTCTGCATCTCACATAGCTCAACAAAATTGTTGAGATGAGCTGCAACATCTTTAGTACTAGCACCAGAAAATTGCTCTTTCATAACAAGGTTCAACAAAGCAGGCTTAATCTCATAAAAGTTTGCAGCAGGAGCAGGTGGTGCAATAGGAGTGCAGATAAAATCACTATTGTTCGTGCTAGTAAAGTCACACAACTTGGTATTTTCAGGATTGGCCATTTCAGCAAAACTAAAAGCAGATATGTAAAAACAACTACCAAGGATTCTAATTTTTTTTGGGTTTTTGATATAAAACGATGCAGGTAAAATAAATAAAGTAAAGCAAAACAAAGGATGTGCATGCGAAAACTCCCCTCACAGAAGTCTTCTACTTCCTCCTCGGGAACGGCGCCAGAAAACTTGTGATGGGGCCAAGTTGACGTGGGAGCTTATAGTTGATGTGGGAGCTTCTTCTCCATTCCCCGGCAATGGCGCCAGAAAACTTGTTGCTTGCGTGTAATAGACGTGGGAAATACCCAGCCCGTTGGGAACCCCAAGAGAAAGGTGTGATGAGTATAGCAGCTAGTTTTCCCTCAGTTAAGAAACCAAGGTATGTCGATCTTGGAGAGGAGAGACAAACGACTGAAGGTGATGCTTGCTAGTTTGCGACAGCTTCGGACAATTTATATATGGCACCTCGTCCAAGCTTTGCTTGCTAGCTACAATGCGGAACCTGCACACACACAACCAAGTACTTTGTTCCCAACTTACGATGAGGTTGTCAATCTCACCGGTTTGCTTGAAACAAAGGTTATGAGTATATCGAGTGGAAAACAGTAGATTATGCGAGTAAAGTAAACAGTGCGAGTAAAGTAAACAGGTGATAGCAATATGATGGAAATAGGACCGGAGTCCATAGTTCACTAGTGGTGTCTCTCCATAAGATAAATAACACATGCTGGGTAAACAAATTACAGTTGGGCAATTGATAGAATAAAGATAAACGTGATATGTCAAGAAGATCACTATGAGATTTACTCTGGGCATTACAACAAAATACATAGACCACCATCCAACTGCATCTATGACTAATAATCCACTTGTGGCGAATTAATCCGAGAACTCTACAAGTATTAAGTTGCGAACAATAGATAATTACATTAAGCAAAGTGTGTAATGTAAACAAAGCATATGCCCTCGAGCATATAAATGATGTTTTCTCCCTAGTAGCAACAACACATCTACAACCTTAGAGGTTTCTGTCACTCCCCCAGATTAAATAGAGGCATGAACCCATTATCGAGTATAAATACCCCCTCTTGGAGTCACTAGCAACTACTCGGCGAAGATAGCTACTAACAACGGAGAGCATGCAAGTTCATAAACAACATAGAGATAACAAAAGATATATTTCAGTACAACAACTCAATCATAAACACCAATATTCATCGGATCCCAACAAACCAAACATTTAGAATTACATAACGGTGATCTCAATCATGTAGGGCAGCTCATGAGATCTAAACATGAAGCACATGGTGGAGAAGACAACCATCTAGCTACTGCTATGGACCCATAGTCCAAGGTAGACTACTCACTCATCACTCCGGAGGCAAGTATGGCGATGAAGAAGACCTCCGGTGGTGATTCCCCTCTCCGGCAGGGTGCCGGGAAGAGCTTCTGGACCCTCCCGATCTTCGGGTCGATGGCGGCGGCAGATCGCGATGTGTTCTGGAAAAGTGATCGGGTACTTAGGTTTTTTCCATCGGGGGGTCTTTATAGGCAAAGGGGCGATGTCAGAGGTGGGGCCAGGTGGCCTCACACCTGGCTGGCGCGGCCCAGGCCCTGGCCACGCCGGCCTGGTGTGTGGGGCCCCTGTGGCCCCCCTCCTACTCCTCTTTAGATCTCTGGAAGCTTCCGGGAAAAATAAGACTTCAGGAACTTGTTTCATCCAATTCCGAGAATATTTCCTGTGTATCACTTCTGAAACACAAAAACAGCAGAAAACAGGGAACTGGCACTGTGGCAACTTGTTAATAGGTTAGTTCTGGAAAATGCATAAAAGTGCCACGAAGTGTAACGAAACAATAGGCAAATGGTGTAAAAACAAGCATGGAGCATCAAAAATTATAGATACATTTGAGATGTATCAGGTCCACAGTTCACTAGTGGTGTCTCTCCATAAGATAAATAACAACATGCTGGGTAAACAAATTATAGTTGGGCAATTGATAGAATAAAGATAACGTGCATATGTCGCGAGGATCACTATGAGATTTACTCTAGGCATTACAACAAAATACATAGACCGCCATCCAACTATCTATGACTAATAATCCACCCACGGGGAATCATCCGAGGACCCCATGAATATTAAGTTGCGAACAACAGATACCTGCATTAGGCAAAGTGTGTAATGTAAACAAAGCATATGTCCTTGGACATAAGAATGTTGTTTTCTCCCTAGTGGCAACAGCACATCTACAACCTTAGAGGTTTCTGTCACTCCTCCAAATTAAATAGAGGCATGAACCCAACTATCAAGCATAAATACCCCCTCTTGGAGTCACTAGTATCTACTTGGCCAAGATAGCTACTAACAACGGAGAGCATGCAAGATCATAAACAACATAGAGATAACATAAGATAATATTTAGCACATCAACTCAATCATAACACCAATATTCATCGGATCCCAACAAACACAACATGTAGAATTACATAAAGGTAGTATCGATCATGTAAGGCAGCTCACGAGATCTAAACATGAAGCACATGGTGGAGAAGACCAATGGTGTAGCTCACCTCATGGTCGACCATCGGTCAAAAGCTAGCACTGTCGATGGTTCCCAGCCGTCTATGCTCATGTTAGATTAGAATAGACAAGCAGCGATCCACTGTGTCACCCCGCTTTTGATACCGCCGATGATAACAACCGCGCCCTCGAGTGCACTCTTGACTGGTAGAGGAGGAAGCGGGCTGATCGACACCGAGAAGAACGACCGCGATTTCTGCGGGAGCTGCCTCATCGTCCTTGTGCTTCACCATGCCCGACTCAACCAGGATTGACACCTCCGTCGCGAACCAATGGCGCCAGCCACAGTCAAAGAGTGTCCGCGAGCCCAAACCTTGGGCAGTTCTTTGGCAGCTGTCTGCCTCCTCCCCCTGGACGACGCACTCCCTCCCTAGGAAGTGCACCGGACTGGGCCCTGAAGGTAGAGGGACGGTAAGGTGTGGCGCAGCTCTTGGGCGCGATGCGTGGCGTGGAACTGGCCTTCCCGACTGGCGCAAGGCGGCGCACCTATCCCCGTCATCAGCGGCGGCGCTCCATGGGGATGGAACAGCTCAACCGCACAGGTGTTCCTCATCGCTACGGAAAAACGTACGCCGCTCAGCCGGCGAGGGTGCACCATGCGGCATGCGCTTCGAGTTTCCCTCTATGCCAAGCCGATCTCCAGCACTCTGCCGGCGAGCATGCCGCCATGCGTCACCCGAAGTCCTCCCTCCGCCAAGCCGTGCTACGTACCTGCCGCCACCCGTCGATCAAAATCATCTCTTAGCCAAGTTGTTATGCCTCAATGTCAATCTGGAGTTTTGATCAAGGAGTCAAGTTCTTTTGTGTACGGGCACCACATGGTCGTGTGGTCGAGCAAAGTCCGTGCCAAGCAGTAATTGTATCAGAGTACTTACTATCACCATTGAGTTGCCAACTCGATCGAGCTCGTAGAGATATGTGCTATAGAGATAGTATTTGCAGTGGACCTCTGTGGTCTGCTCTGTGTCACGCACGCACAAGAGGAGGGACGAACGTGACACACCGCGACGGAAGCAGCGCAAAGTTGAACCTTTTTTTTTACTTAGACGTGGCTTTGGTGGTAATATGTATTTTGGTGGGAGGGCAAATCAGTCTAAAAAAAGTGATTGACGACGGAAACCTTACATACTTTATTATTAGGTATAGATAGGAAATTTGCCCGTGCGTTGCAACGGAAATAAATAAACTTTGACACAAAAATTATTGTTGTAATCCATTTTTTTCCTCATAGTCAACCTGCATATCCATAGCCTCAGGATGCCCTTTATTTAATCTTTTATTTATGTTGTTTAACCTACTATTTTAGACTATGTTTTTTATATTTTCCAATCCTACAGATCACAATTATATGAGAAAATCCTTATATTCACAAATAACTCACTATACAAGTTTGCAAAATAATAATCATTTGCTTTTGGCAATATAGCACATATGTCTGTGTGTTGCAACGATAACGAACAAATAACTGCTAAGGTTTCACATCCCAAAAAATTAGATTAATAAATATATTAAAATAATTTCCAAATGTAACAACATAAATTTTGATTTTTTTATGCATCATTGTTTGCACATCGAGAAGGTGTTTACCATAGTGCAGTGTGCTTAACGTCTCAAAAAACACTTATGCCCACGGATCATATTACATGTCAATACATCGCTTCCAAAAAGAAAAATTTAAAGAAAATAATAGTCAAAACAAGTTGCTTACTTTGTTTTTCCCGCCGGATCGGGTAACTGATATTCGCCACGATAAACGGGTTGCCTAATGCCAAGCAGCTTCAAGGGAATTAAGATCTCACAGTCGACAAGCAGCAACTCGAGAATATTTGAGTTTTCAGACTTCTGAAGCAATTGACCAATACCAAAACCAGATATGTTCATCAACACACCGTACAACCTGAAAGAGTTAGAAATTGTATTGAGAACAGTTGAATTTGCCTCCCGCTGCAATTGAATTCCTCTAGGTAACTCCTTACAAGCTCACGGCACAAACTACAGGCTAACTGAAACCAACGACCAAACCAGACAAGGAAATAGAAAAAGGATTGCTAACTGACATGGTGTCTTTGAGATTCTTCAGTAGCAGCAGCTAGAGAGTGCCATTGTCCTTCATGCACAAGCTCTCGGCTCAGTCTCGGGCGAAGCAGAGAGGGTAGCAGATCCTCTCGTGGCCTTTCGCCAAGGCAAAGAAAAGGTGAAATCACGGTTGCTGCTGTCGGCGGCCGTCATCGAATGCAAAAACATGTTGCAGTTCCTCGAGGAGTGGGGGCTTCTCTCGCTCTACTTCGCCAAGGAACTCGCCGGGGCCAGAGCCCAACGCGCACCCTGGATTTGCAAGCCTACTACTCGCTCAAGAAGGCCGTGAGATAATCCGCAGACAACACCGGTGGGATGCAACCTCATTCGCGGTGGTCGTCATCGTCAAGGTCGACCGGGGCGAGCTGAGAGCTCCTAGGCAGCCATGGTGGAAGGGTTCATAGGCCGAGAAGCCAGACCTGCTGCTGCAACCATGCCAGGTCGCGATCACCACCGGCCGGCACCTAGGCTATTCATCTTGAGGCGATGATTAACCAATCGCTATCCAGAGACATCCAACCGGCGCTATTAGATACGGGGAATCGCTCGTCTCGCCTTGTGTAATGGCAACGGACGAAATTGGGCCATTGCAGTTTGGCTGGCACTACGCCGGCAGGAACTCCGTGTCGATTGGATCTCGATGAAGAAATTGTCAGAAAAATCAATTGACTCGATCGTGACCCGCAAACAAAATTTGCACTCGAATTGGACGTCGATGGATTCCTCCATCGTTGGGTGTATGTATGAGCGTTTAGCAGACGTACGTCGACCTGACTCTGTTCGGAGGAGTCCAGACCTGATCGAAATCGTCCAAGAAAAATTGTGATCGGATCGCGAGCAGATAGTATAGGAGAAATTCCTAATCGTTTTTTACTAAGCGGTGGCAAAATTTATAATTTGAACGAAAGGTGAAATCCCCAAAATTAAATAGCTGACATAAATAGTAGGTTAAACAACCTGCATATCCTTTATTTATTTATAATTTATAGTCATTACGTATGTACAGCTGACATAGCTGGTGTCTTTTCCATGCGATGCATGCCAATCCCTATAGCATAAGGTGGATGCAGGTTTAGCAACATATACAAATACAAAAAATTGAAAATTGTTGGAAGAGAGATTCAAACACTAAACAATTTGAGAATGGGAATAGCTTCGACATATGTACGTGTAAGCCACTTGAATACTGGACGAAAATATCGAGAATAATACAGAATTTGAAGCAGAGTTTTTTTGGTATTGTGATCAGCTACTGCGGCAGCGAGGATATGAGGTCCATGCTACAGTTCTGAAGCCCCTCGCACAGGGTCACAGTCCGACCGCTCGTGCACCACCTGCAGGCTGCAGCCCATGCGCCAGGCCAGCTGCCGCATGCCCGAACCAGGTCCTGGACCTGGACCTCCTGCAGCTGGCGAGCGCGCGTGGCCGATGTCATCCGGACCTCCTGCAGTCCGAGCGACACCAGGATCACGCCCACGCCCGCCGCTGCCATGCCCCTCAGTCCCTCACCGAGCCGTCTATGATGCCTAGCCCGCGTGGCCGAAGTGGAAGAGGTCGAAGATGCCGTCGGCATAAACCCGGATAGCACGAATACTCATGATATTCCTGCTCTCTTGCTTCATGTCATTGCAATTTGCCGGGGAAGCTGTCGCAGAAGACGCCGTCGAACTCCTGCAGCGCGTGCATGAGCAGGACGCGGTCCGCAAGCAGCGCGTAGAGGAATGTGTGGAGGCGAGCGCGAGCTTGCGGTTGCCGAGGCCGTTGAACGGCGTCCACACCGCGCACTGGCACTCGGAGCACGCGACGTCGTTGCGGCTGGAGCGCAGGTACTCGACGGATTGCTTGAAGAGCAGGGACCCGGGGCCGCACCGCCTGTGCCGGACGCCCGGGCCTCGTACCGCCGGAGGCACTCCACGAGGTAGGACGACGGACGGAACAGCGAGGACGAAGGTAGAGGTACCACGTGTACCGGGAACGGCAAGACTGCTCGCCGAAGTCCGGCGAGAGCAGCCCCCCGAGGAGGCCGACATCTGCTTGGCCATGTCGAGTTGACGATGTCGGCTTTCCACGACCAGGAGATCCAAGCACAGGTGACGCCGCGGTATCTGCACGCCACACGGCTTCAACAAGTTAATATAGTATGAGTGTTAGATAATCCACTGCAGGGTTTTAGGCCTCTGACTGTTTCTCAGTCAAGCCGTAGCTAGGTTGTTAGTCAGTTAAGTTTTTCCGTAGCTGTAGGCTAGTTCCCGTTGTGGAGATCGTGATACCAGGTCGTGGGATGGCGCGACTAATCCGGATCATGGAGCTCCGCTCTTTCCGTTGTAATCTCGAATAAAAGGAGAAATAGACGATCAGAAAAGCTGTGCGGTTGAGCACCCTGTCTACCTTGTCTATCCACTGTCAAGTTTCAGTAGTTAGGCTAACATTTGGTATCAGAGCTTCGTCGATCCCGGCACGTCATGGCCCGCAGCAAGCTGCCGGAGACTGGGAGCGGGAGCGGGAGCAAGACGCCGCGGGCGTCACGTACACCGTCACGGACACGGGAGCAGAGCCGCGGGAGAAGTCTCGTCAGGAGGAGCGGCAACGAGATCGTCATCCACGAGCGGGTGATCCAGTCCGCCGCGGGCTCCGGCGGGCAAGCCTCCTACCCCACGCTCACCGACACGAACTACATCGAGTGGGCACTGGTCATGAAGATCAACCTCCGGGCGCAGGGCCTCTGGCAGGCTGTGTCCGGCGAAGGCGCTCCGTTTGAACGTGAAGACATGGCGGCGCTCGCGGCGCTACTGCAAGCGGTGCCCAAGGAGATGGTGCCCGTTCTCGCCGTCAAGGACACCGCGCAGGAGGCGTGGGACGCGATCCGCCTTCTGCGCATGGGGGTGGATCGTGCGCGTGAGGCAACGGCGCAGCGGCTGCGCAAGGAATTCGAGCAGATCGCCTTCAAGGACGGCGAAACCCTCGACTCCTTCGGCATGCGCATCACCACACTCGCCAACAACCTGTGCTCGCTCGGCGACACCGTGGAAGAGGTGAAAGTTATTCAGAAATTCCTTCGAGAAGTTCCTGACCAATACTCGCAGATGGCTTGCTCGATCGAAACTCTACTCGATCTGACGGGCATGTCGGTCGAGGAGCTGATCGGCCGGCTATGTTCATCGGCCGAACGCTGCTCCGGCGGCAAGGACACCTTCAGCGGCCAACTGCTTCTCACGGAGAAGGAGTTGATGGCACTGGCCAAGAAACGCGAGCAGGGACAAGGTTCCGGCCCAGGCGGTGCCAAGGACAAGAAGGGAAAGGGCAAGCAGCAGAACCGAGGCCGCGACGGCGGTCGCCGGGACTCCGGTGGCGAGCGCGATATGTCCAAGGTGAAGTGTTACAACTGTAACAAGTACAACAATCACTTCTCTAGGGATTGTCCTGAACCTCGACGCGAGCGCAAGGAGCGGGCCAACTTGGCTCAAGAGGAGAACAACGAGCCTGCACTACTGCTTGCAAGTGTGTGCGGCCTCGGCGTCACCTCAGAGGACGGCGTCGAGCGCGTGCTGCTGAACGAGGAACGCTCCCAGGCGCGCTGCGCGCCACACGGAACAGACTGCGACACCTCGTGGTTCCTGGACACGGGCGCAAGCAACCACATGACGGGACGCTGTGACGCGTTCATCGAGCTCGACACCGGCATCACGGGCACGGTGAAGCTTGGCGACGGCTCCAACGTGAAGATCTGCGGGCGGGGAACGATACTCTTCAAGTGTCGAAATGGTGAGAATCGAACTCTGACGGAAGTGTACTACCTCCCTCGCCTGCAGAGCAACATCGTCATCATCGGCCAGTTGGACGAGGCCAACTACAAGACACGCATCCACGGCGGCGTTCTATGCCTCTGGGACCCCAACGGCAAGCTCCTCGCTCGAGTCCAGAGGAGCCCTGGGCGCCTGTATGTGTTGGGGCTCGAGCTGACGCAGCCCGTGTGCCTCTCCGTCCACGGCAACGACAAGGCATGGCGGTGGCACTCATGGTACGGCCACGTCCACTTCGACGCATTCCGCAAGCTCGCCAAGGGCGAGATGGTGCGAGGCCTTCCTCTGATCGAGCGCGTCGGGCAGCTTTGCGACAGCTGCCTGGCTGGAAAGCAGCGGCGAAGCCCGTTCCCGCAGAAGGCCCTGTACCGCGTCACCGGACTGCTCGACCTCGTCCACGGGGACCTGTGTGGTCCGATCACGCCTGCGACACCAGGAGGAAAGCGGTATTTTCTTCTTCTTGTTGATGACTGCAGCAGATACATGTGGCTCACGCTGTTGGCCACAAAGGACGATGCAAGCAACGCGATCAAGCGCTTCATGGCGGAGGTCGAGCGCGAGGCGGAGCGGAAGGTGCGCACGCTGCGCACCGACCGTGGAGGAGAGTTCACCTCCAACGAGCTGAACCGCTACTGCGAGCAGCTGGGAGTGCGACGCCATCTGACGGCGCCGTACTATCCCTAGCAAAACAGCGTCGTGGAGCGGCGCAACGGGAGTGTGGTGGGCATGGCTCGCTGCCTCTTGAAGGAGAAGGGCATGCCTGCGCATTTCTGGGGAGAAGCAGTGACCACGGCTATGTTTCTCCTCAACCGTGCACCGACGGCGAGCCTCACCGGCAAGACGCCGTTCGAGGCGTGGCACGGACGAGCACCCAACATCCACTTCCTCCGCACTTTCAGCTCGATCGCCCACGTGCGGGTAGTGAAGCCGAACCAGAGGAAGCTGGACGATCGCAGCCGCCCCATGATCATGCTGGGGTACGAGGAAGGCACGAAAGGGTATCGCGTTTTTGATCCTGCGTCAAAGCGTGTTCATGTCACGCAGGACGTGATCTTCGACGAGGCTGCTCAGTGGGATTGGACGAAAACAGATGGAGCAAACGACACTAGTACATTAGAAACCTTCACTGTTGAATACTCAACTTGGATAGACATACCAGCAGTTGGGACTGCAGCGGGAGCAGGGAGTGCTTCTCCCTCGACGCCTGACGCTGCATCACCGGGCTCCATCACGCACCATGACATGGCAACGACAAGCACGCCTGCACCAAGCTCTTCCTCGTCGGGCTCGCAAGCACATGCGGACATGGGAATCGCGTCCTCGCCAGACACGGGTGTGGAGTTCATGTCTCCACCGCCAGGACCCGAGCTGT
Organism: Dactylis glomerata; assembly: GCA_007115705.1. Taxonomy (NCBI): domain Eukaryota; kingdom Viridiplantae; phylum Streptophyta; class Magnoliopsida; order Poales; family Poaceae; genus Dactylis; species Dactylis glomerata. The sequence continues at coordinate 472,452 of QXEO01000834.1, read as the reverse complement.
ACCTCGACAATGATGACGATGAGGATGAGCCGCATCGTTTTAGGACGATGAAGAACATCATCGACGTGGGTGCAGTCGAGCTACACCTCACGGCAGAGGACGAGCCTACAAACTTTGCCACTGCCGAGCGTCACGCTTGGTGGCGACGCGCCATGGACGAGGAGATAAGCACGATCAAGGAGAACGGTACTTGGGAGCTGGTCGACCCCGTCGCCGGTCACCGTCCCATAGGCCTCAAGTGGGTCTACAAGGTGAAGAAGGACTCCACCGGCAACGTCTCCAAGCATAAGGCATGGCTCATCGCGAAGGGCTACGTCCAGCGCTCCGGCGTTGACTACGAGGAGGTGTTTGCACCAGTCGCACGAATGGAGTCTGTGCGCCTCCTCATCGCCCTTGCAGCGCACGAAGGCTGGAGCGTCCATCATATGGACGTGAAGTCTGTGTTCTTGAACGGCGAGCTCGAGGAGGTCGTCTACGTCACGCAGCCACCAGGCTTCGAGGTGAAAGGAGAAGAACACAAGGTGCTTCGTCTCAAGAAAGCTCTGTATGGGCTCAAGCAAGCCCCAAGGGCCTGGAACGCCAGGCTCAACGCCGAGCTGCACATGCTTGGTTTCCACCGGAGCGAGCTGGAACACGCTGTGTACACACGCGATTCTGGCAAGTCAAGGCTTCGCATCGGCGTGTACGTCGACGACCTCGTCATCACTGGCTCCAACGAGGAAGAACTTCGTCAGTTCAAAGCGGAGATGATGCAGCGTTTCAAGATGAGTGATCTCGGTCTTCTGAGTTTCTACTTGGGAATCGAGGTCCGGCAGAGCAGCGATGGCATCACGCTGAGCCAGGCTGCATATGCAAGGAAGATTCTGGAGCGCAGTGGGATGACGAATTGCAACCCTTGCCCACTGCCCATGGAGACGAGGCTGAAGCTGAGCAAAACGAGTTCAGAAAAGCCAACGGATGCAACGGAATATCGCAGTATCGTCGGATGTCTGCGATATCTTGTTCACACCCGCCCGGATATCAGCTATGCCGTGGGGTTTGTGAGCAGATTCATGGAGAAGCCCACTGTCGAACACCTGAATGCCGTCAAGCACCTGCTGAGGTACATTGCTGGCACGAGCACATTTGGTCTCTGCTACAAAAGGGCGACAGGTGAAGCTAGACTGCTTGGTTTCAGTGACAGCGATCACGCCGGGGACATAGATGATCGCAAGAGCATGAGCGGTGGCATCTTCTTCCTCGGAACAAGTCCGATCAGCTGGCAGTCAATGAAGCAAAGGATAGTGGCAATCTCATCCTACGAGGCTGAATACGTTGCGGCAACTACTGCCGCCTGTCAAGGCCTGTGGCTCGCAAGATTATTGGGTGATGATCTGAAGGAAAAGGAAGCCTCAAGCTTTGTTCTGAAGATCGACAATCAGTCTGCGATCTCTCTTTGCAAGAACCCTGTGTTCCACGACAGGAGTAAGCACATTGAGGTTCGATATCACTTCATTCGTGAGTGTGTCGAGAAGAAGCAGGTCACAGTGGAGCATCTCCGGACTGAAGAGCAGCTAGCTGACATTCTGACGAAGGCTTTGGCAAGAGTCAGATTTCAGGAACTGCGAGCCAAGATTGGAGTTGCAGAAATAAAGTAAACTGCACTGGATTAGGGAGTGATTTGTTAGATAATCCACTGCAGGGTTTTAGGCCTCTGACTGTTTCTCAGTCAAGCCATAGCTAGGTTGTTAGTCAGTTAAGTTTTTCCGTAGCTGTAGGCTAGTTCCCGTTGTGGAGATCGTGATACCAGGTCGTGGGATGGCGCGACTAATCCGGATCATGGAGCTCCGCTCTTTCCGTTGTAATCTCGAATAAAAGGAGAAATAGACGATCAGAAAAGCTGTGCGGTTGAGCAGCGCAAAAACACCCTGTCTACCTTGTCTATCCACTGTCAAGTTTCAGTAGTTAGGCTAACAATGAGCAGATTGGAAGCAACGCATGGATTTTCATTGATGCACTACAATTGTACTGGCATGCAGCCTATGCAAGTTCCACCGTCCATAGATTGGAAGCAACGCATGGATTTTCATTGATGCACTACAATTGTACTGGCATGCAGCCTATGCAAGTTCCACCGTCCATATCGTCGTCGGCGATGCAAGGAGGACAGAGATGCCCGAATGCGATCATGGCTGACCTGGCCGTTGCATGAGCTCCGTGCTTGGCAGCGCAATTGCCAGGGAGCAGCGGCGTAGAAGCTTTCCTAATGTAGTTCGTGCGGCCAGAGAGCAGTGGCGTATAAGCTTTTCTTGCCCATCTTGCCGGTGCCATGGACGTCGCCATGATTACATGCGAGCTTGATTTCTTGGCGCGGAGGTTGCCGGGTGCCCGGCATTGAGCAGGTCGATCACCGCGCTCGCCTCCACCTAGAAAAAGTCGAGGTAAAAACACACCTACGCGGATTGTACTGCTCCATGAGATCGGCCTCAGCGTACCGCTGACTTCATGTGCTGCTCCTACGCCTCCACGGGAACTATCCCCTCTCCTCCCTCTGCTGATCCTTGTTGCTATGCGCGCGTACCAATGCCCTCATGTTGCTGCTGCCATGCCCGTGCATATATAGATGTAGTGCTCCATTGATTTCAAGATTTTGTCGATAGACTTTACACTGCATAGCCTTGGATTCCGTGGCTCTATTCGCCGAATTGTGGAGCGCCAACGAGCTCTCGTGAAAGCTCCACTGCGGACGAGCATGGCGGCGGAACCTAGGTTAGGGAGGAGAGATCAGGAGGGGACATAGCGTCTCAACTCTCAAACCCTAATTATTGGCTAGGTTTGTCAAAGGGTCGGTCTCCCAGGTCGTTCTGATCGGAGCCTGACGTGCGGCGTTAGGAGTTTATTAGGCGCGCGCAGGACAACAAAGCGTTCCTGCGAGACGGGCGACGAATCGCGGGACAGCTTAATTACTTACCGATGGCAATGATGTAATTAGTTTAAAAGGTGGAATCCCCAAAAACTAAAAGAAACCCTTTTGCTTTTATTATTAGGTATATATATTATTAAAAGGTGGAATCCCCAAAAACTAAAAGAAACCCTTTTGCTTTTATTATTAGGTATATTATTAGGTATAGATATAGATATAGATTAGAAATGTTTGGAATTAGGAAGGGATGTTTTTGTAAAATTGATTTTAACTTGCGCCGCGCAAGTTAAATCGAGACGGAGGGAGTATTAAAGGCAAGTATTAGTGGTCAGAGGGAGTACATATTTTATCCATACTGTAAAGCTTCCAGTGTTGGAAAGTTGGCTGAAGCTAGGTGAAAGTATTAAATTGATCTAAATTTATCTTGCCGTATTGTATTCTTGAGGTATTACGCTTGACATGCAAAATAACTTCACGCTCAGTTATTACAGTCGTTTTGGCATCTGGAAATTCTGCACATGAGCGTAATGGGCTGCGTGTTGACGTGGAGGCTGCCGATCGATCGACGATCGATATCAGGTTCAGAGTTCTAATCTTGCCCGTGCACGTTAACGGATACTACTAGCCAGACTGCCAGAGTTTGGCATTAGCCCATACCCCGAGTTTTTTTTTTTAAATGAGTGCAAAAGCTTTGGCCTATTCCATTAATTAAGAAGGAGTTTACAAGAAATTTAAAAGTAATTATTACACGGATTACTCTCCCGGCATCAAAACACCCAACCGCTTCGCCCCGGCAATAACCCAAAGTCTAGCCTCACACTTGATCTTATCTACAATTACAAAAGATGGGGAAGCCTTGTGGCGAAAAACTCTTGCATTGCGCTCCTTCCAAATCTCCCACATGGTGAGTAAGACTAAGGAGGCCAACCCCTTTCTATGGGGGCTCGACCCCTCCGCCATGGAGGACCACCATTCGCGGATAGATAGACCCGCCCAAAGCCTAGGGTAAAACCCTTGCAAGCCAAGCCACTCCTTGAGATTGTCCCAAATCCTTGTAGTGAAACGACAATGAACAAAAAGATGATCATGAGTTTCCTCAGTTTGCTTGTAAAGTTGGCAAACCCCACAATTATTTCAATTCCGCCTCCTTAATCTATCCGCCGTCTAAAGCCTATGTTGCAAAGCTAGCCAAGCGTGTTGCTTGGCCTTGGGCGTTGCCCAAACCTTCCATATTATTTTGTTGAAGTTCGACTCTACAAGCCCAAAAAATTGCAACTTATAGGCGGAAGCCGCCGAATATTGCCCATTGGCGGTGAGCTTCCAAGTGATATCATCCTCCACATCCTCCCGGAGATGCACCGCTTGGATGTTGGCCCAAAGTTGCACAAATTGCGTAAGATGCTCAATTGAGGCGGTGGCATCAAGAGCTAGCTTCCTTACCCACTCATCGTCATGGAGTGCCTGCGCGACACTCCAATTCTTTCGCTTGCAAATTTTGAAGATTTTTGGAGCAATGTCTTTAGGCATGCAACCATTGAGCCAAGGTGCGTGCCAAAATAGAGTTTTGCGACCATTGCCAAGAGAGATGGTGGTAGCAGCGTAAAAAGATCTCCATGTCGCGATCGTTGCAAGGGTTTCCGGAGCCCGCCCAAATCTTAGAGTTGTCTTTCCATTCAAGCGAAGGCCACCTTAGACGAAGCATCGTGGCAAACTTTTCCAAGTGGAGAATGCCAAGGCCGCCATACAATTTTGGGCGGCAAACGATGTCCCAACTAACTTTGCATTTAGCCCCGGTAGTAGATTCTTTGGCCGCCCAAACAAAAGCCCTCTCCAGTTTATTGATATACTTCATAGTGCTCGGGGGGATGGATAAGGGAGTCAAGTGGTAAATGGCAAGGGATTCCAAAACCGACTTAACAAGGGCAATCCGATCGGCCATATTGACAAGCTTCCCATTCCACGTGGGCAACCTCCCAGAGCATTTATCCTCGAGATTTTGAAAGTCCATTCTCCTTAGACACCACACCGAAAGGGGTAGACCAAGATACCGCAAGGGAAAGGTGGCACGGGTTGCCGGGATTCCTTGGAGCACGTCATCAATGTCAATATTGTTGCAACGGATGGGCACCACATGGCTTTTTGAGAAGTTAGTGCACAAACCTGTGACCTCTCCAAAATTATGGAGTATGGTGGCAAGGTTTTGGATGTCCATTTTGGACGGAGACACAAACACGGCGGCATCATCCGCATATAGAGACGTTCGAAGGATGATGCCACGCCCCCTAAGCTTGTTGAGGAGGCCAATCCTTGTAGCTTCCTCGAGGATATGAGTGATGGGGTCAATAGCAAGGACAAAAAGGAGCGGCGAGAGCGGATCACCTTGACGGAGACCCCTACCTTGGTCAATGGGCGTGCTGGCAATGCCATTAAGGAGCACCCGGGAAGTGGCGGTGGCAAATAAGGCGGACACCCAATCCCGGAACCACGGAGGGAAGCCTCTCCTTTACAAATGATCTAAAATATACTCCCAACGAACGGAGTCAAAGGCCTTGTGAATGTCAAGCTTAAAAAGGAAAGACGGGATCTTTGCTTTGTTGAATCTCGTGGCGAGGTTCTTAACATACAAGAAATTATCGTGGATGCTTCTCTTTTTGATGAAGGCGCTTTGGGCGTTGGAAACTAGCCCATTCATGAACGGAGCTAAGCGGAGTGCGAGTATCTTCGCAATAATTTTGGCAATAGCATGGATGAGGCTAATAGGCCAGAAATCCGAAATGTCCTCCGCCCCCTTTTTGTTAGGGAGAAGCACAATATTGGCATAGTTTAGCCAATGAAGACCATGCGCATGAAGCTCCCCAAAGCCACCAATCGTATTCATGATGTCAACTTTGATGTGCTCCCAACATCTCTTGAAGAAGGCCCCCGTGAAGCCATCGGGGCCGGGGGCTTTGTCGCTTGGCATGAGGTTTACGGCCTTATGGACCTCCTCATCGGAGAAGGGGTCCCCAAGTGTAGTTAGGTCTGGTTTCGAGAAATGAAGAGCATCCCAATTGAAGTCAAGCGTGCGCGCATTACCCTTCCACAAAGTGGAGTCAAAATGGGAGTGGACAATTTGTTCCTTGGTCACGTGGTCGGTCACCCACCCATTGTTGTGCTTGAGATGGTGAATATGGTTCTTTCTTCTCCTAGCATTCACCCTTAAATGGAAGAATTTGGTGTTGGTGCCACCCTCCTTGATAGTTGTTATGCGGGTGCTTTGTCTCTTCCTAGCCCGCTCAATGACCGCTAAGGCAATAACCTTTCTTTTAAGCCTCGCTTAGAAGTCTCTCTCATTTTCACTTAGAGCACGCTTGTCTTCAGCCATGTCAAAATGAAGGATGAGGAGTAACGCGGCATGTAACAACACCTTGGTGTTGGAGAAGAGCCTTCTGCTCCACATGGAAAGATCCCTAGCCATCTTCCTCAACTTGAAGAACAAAACATGACACAGCTCTGAATGAGGCGTTGGAGTGCCCCAAGACTCGCAAACCACCTCCATGAACTCGGGCAGCTTTAACCAAAAGTTTTCAAACTTGAACGATCTTGGCCTCCTAGGGCCCCTATCATTCGCAAGCAAGAGGGGGCAATGATCCGATAGCGACGATGAAAGAGCATTGAGGACATGGGAGTTAAAACACACATCCCAATCGGAATTGCAATAGAAGGCGTCGAGCTTGCAAAGGGTGGGGTTTTCTCTTTCATTGCTCCAAGTGAAACGACGATTTTGCAAGTGGATTTCGTGGAGCTCGCACGATTGAAGGGCGACCTGGAAGCAGTTGATGCGGCTACGATTAACGTTTGGCTTGTTTTTGTCCCTAGCCCTCTGGATTTAGTTGAAGTCACCGAGGACCAACCACCGCACGCCAAGAGGCAGCTTTTGAGCCACAAGCTCCGCGAAGAAGTTGTCCTTCCTAGAGCTTGCGGTTGGTCCATAGACGGTAGTAATTTTGAAATCGCTATCACCCAAAGAGTTGATGATGTGAACATCGGCCGAGAGGCAAAATTCGGTCGCAACAATATTGGACATTTGCACAAGGTTCTCGTCCCACAGTAGCAAAATGCCACCTCTAGTCCCGGTAGCCGGGTGCTCCGCAAAGCCTCGGAGCCGATAACCACCAATGTAGCTAGCATCAAAGGTGGAAACCGACTCGAGTTTGGTCTCTTGCAAACAAACGACATGGCACGAAGATGCCGCGATGGTCTCATGAACAGTATCTTTACGGTCTTGGTCATTTAACCCATGCACGTTCCAACCCAAAGTGTTGATTTGTTGTTCTGACATTGGTTACTAAGACAACCACGGATACAACACATGAAGGCAATCTGGGAAGCAGAGGCAATCTTGATACAGCACAAACAGAAGTTGCAGTAGCTGAAATAGACGGGATACATGCTGGGCAAATAGGGCCAGCACAAACACAAACATAACTGAAAGGCTTTGTCTAACATCTGAAAACAATGAAGCTCAGACAGACCAACAGGAACAGCGTCAGGCATCATCCTGATCGTCAGCTCTGACTTTGACCTGGTCCAGAGCTGCAGCACCACCATGGCCGATCAGCGCATTCTCCACCTCTTCCGCTTCCTGTGAGTCAACGACAAACATGATCTTGAGGTCATCAAGCACATCGTCAGGTATCTGGCCTTCAAAGCGGCGCTCCAGCTCCACCAGTGCCGCCGCATTGGCCTCCTCTCTGTCCTGCAGAATGCCCAGGCCCTTGCACAGCATGGTTTTGGCAGCCCTAGCCACATGCCTCAATGCGCGCTTGCTCGAGCTGAGGCCACCAGCGCGCCGGATGGAGTAAGTGACTGTGCGATGAATGTTGACCCCAGCCATAGTCTTGCGCCGAGCAGCGATGCGTCGCGGGGGCAGCGGTGCAGAGACCAGAGGCGGCGAAGCCTCGCGGAACAGCGACAACAAAGGTGAAACCATGTCATCAGGATCAACACGGCCATGATGCTCTGGCATGCGCTCGATGTCACCGTCGACGAGGAGCGGTGGCGTTCCCTGGGCCGGCGAGTCTCTGAAACCCGGCGGACGCAACGCTGATGAAGCTGAGGGAGCCAGCAGGTGGAGCACCCTACACGCCGCTTCGCTGATGGAGTCAGCCAAGAACGGCATGAGCGAGACGTGCGTGGGCGACGTCTCGCCCTCCCTGGCCAGCAGCAGAACCGGCGGGCAGGTTCCCTTGGACATCGGAGACGACGGGCAAATCCCCGTTGGCGAGCTTGGGGGATCAGGCATCGTCGACGGTGTTAGCTAAGCCCGAGACCGACGACGAGTAGCTCGAGGCGAAGTAGAGCGGGTGCGGGAGCGCCCCCTGCGAGCGCCACCTTGCTCGCCAGCCACCGGGGCAGAGATGTCCTCATGCTACGGCGTGAGGCCGGCGTCGGGAGCAGACGAGAGCACCAACTCGACGACAGGCGCGCGAGCATCCTGAGCCACCGCGTCCAGGCCTCCCCATGACAGGCCAGGAAGAAACACCGCCGTTCCGCCCCAGCGCGGCCCAAGCGTGGGCGGAAGCGAGACCGCGCGCCTCCGCTCGCCCTGACGGTTGTTGGAGCGGTCGCGCTCCCGACGCTGATCGCAGTAGCCGCCGTCGCGTACATTTTTTCATATACGCCAAGTTTCACAGAGATGGACGCGTACATGATGTTGACATGCTAGAGTTGCTTGGCCTGAAGCTCCCCTCGAGGAAAAGTTGGCGCAGACGCGGCGCCTGTTGGAGGAGAAGGTCAAAGAAGTGTGCTAGCACTGGTGGAAAAAAGGTCTTCAATCCCGGTTTGTAAGTCTCATTATTCCTGGTTGGAGTAACCGGGACTAACAAAGCGGGACTAAAGGCTCCAGTTGTTTACGAACCGAGACCAATGGACATCCACGTGGCCCGGGTCATGTGCTACGGCTGGAGGACCTTTGGTCCCGGTTCGTAACACAGACCGGGACTAAAGGTCCGTTCGGAATAAAATTTGTATTTTTTTTTCAGAATTTCTCTATTTTCTTTATTTCTCTAATATTTAATCACCTCTATTCTCATATCAAATTAGATATTTATGGCTCTCACTCCATTCTCATGTCAAATTACATATGGTCCTCACTTCCCGATCGGTCACCCATCCTAACACTGCTCCACCCTTAGCACGCTTAACTTCTCCATTCCTTCCATAGTAGCTTCCAAGACTGTGCTCGCGACTTCTTGATATGCTACCAATTCTATTAACCTATACACTTTGGAAACATATAATATTACTTTTTTAAATTCCAAATAAATTCACAAAATAAGCAACAATGATTAAGTAATAATAAGCATGAATGAATTCCAAATAATTTTTATACATAATTTAATTATTAATTTTTAATAATTAAAATATTCAAAAAAGGCCAAAAAACTTGAAAAATCCAAAATTCAAAAACTAATAGACTTGTTAACCAAACAAGAGGGAGTACATTTTTTCATATATATATGCAGTCGCACACCACACCACACACACATCTAGCTAGTAGCCTTCTAGGTTCCAATAACTCCTAGCAATTTCAAAGCCCAAGCGAGCGTCTAGAGCGGCATACAACACTTGCTTGTCACTTAATGGAACTTTGGCCCAACCATATATAAGTTCTTCTTCTTCTTCTTCTTCCTCATCGCCCTTCTTCTTGTTCTTCTTGATCTTCTTCTTTTTCTCAAGCTTTGTCCCAATAGTAGCATTGGACAGATCGTATAGACTCAGAATTGGTTTCTTGGTGGGGTTCGGCATAATCACTTGGAGGTCGTACACCGATGGAATTTGAATTCCGTATGATTGCAGCATGCACACGTCATTGCCGATAGCCGCGCCGCAGAATATAATGGTGGGGTCTCCCAAGAAATCCCTGAGCAGCTGTGGCACATGATCGGCCCGACATATTTGGAAGACCAAAACCTCGGACGCCACCGAGAGTTGAAGGACGGCGGCACGCTGATGGGGCTTATCGCGAGTGGTGGTGAACTCGCAGTTCAAGCCCACACATTTGATCAATGCGGCGTCGAGGAACCGCTGCTTGACAGCATGGAGCCACATCTCCACCGTTGATGCATGGAGGGTTTCCGTGATGGTGAATTCCATCCCTTCGGCGGTGAGATTATGCACCCACATCGCCGGCTCCATTGAAATGAGAGGGAGAGAGAGAGAGCTCGATCGCCGGCCGTGCTATTGGTGTGGTTTTGGCGGTGAGATGCTATGGTGGTTTTGGAGGAGAGATTAGAGAGGAAGATGATGATCAAGATAAGCTTAATAAGGTTCCTTATATAGTACTAGAGAGAGGGAGGAAGAAGAAGAAGCCGCCGGTGTGATTAGGACGTCGGTCGGCGAGTGATCTCCCAATGCGCGTTTTGCAGATTACCGAAGCGTCGATCGTAATGGCCGCCGCGATACCGAAGCGATCGTAACTGGCGCGGGAGAGCGGCGGTTCGTTTGAATTGCCCTTTAGTCCCGGCTCGTGGAGCAAACCGGGACTAAAGGGTGCCCTATAGTCCCAGTTTGCGCCATGAGCCGGGACTAAAGGCCCAAAGACATTAGTCCCGGTTGGTGGCGCAAACCGGGACCTAAGGGCCCATTTGAACCGGGACTAATGCCCCCTGGCCCACATTTTTAAATGAACTGGGACTAATGACCCCTTTAGCCGCGGACCGAACACGTTGGGGACTAATGGGGGCGAATGAAAGCCCTTTTTTCTACTAGTGTAGGCAGGCCATCTGCCAGGCGTCGTGGCCCTACATCGCCCTCCGACGGATGCTGCCTTCATCTCTTCAACTGTCTGCAGGAGGCGTCGGGGGCCCTTCAGTCTTGGCGGCGAGCCGGTGCGCATCAAGGGGTGCACCTTGCACTGCCGATGGTGATGTCCTATAGCAAGAGCTTCAAGGTGCTCACCGTTAGGCCTTGTTTACTTCTTCGGTATTTTCACCCCTGAAAGATGTGGGGATATGTAGGGATTTGGTGTTCACCCATACTCTCAAATCTCCTCAAATACTCTTTCCCAGAAATACTCTACCATGACGGAGAGTTTTTAATCTAGCCAAAAATACACTAGAGTGGAGGAGATTTGTGGGGATATCCCGAGATTATCCCTGCAAAACCCAAACTAGTAAACAACCTATCGGGGAAATTTTAGGATACGAAATAATCCCCTCTCATCCCCTCAAATACCCTAGAAGTAAACAAGACCTTACCGGGAGGCCAACCGAGGGTTTCATGGAGGGTAGTTGTCGACTCGAAGCAGATCTCCCTCCAACCGGTCAGTCCCTCCTTTGGTCTATGGGCGATAGAGCACGGATAACCTTGTTGGAAAACGCGTTATGCCAAAACAAAATTTTGTAACTCATAAATTAAAGGGGTGTGCTAGGCGTCGGGCGACCGATTTAGGAGGAAAATTGGTCGTCCCGCCCACTGTACAAGGTCCCCCGGGCGACCGTACGATGCTCCCATCGCTGTCCCCCAACCGCCCCGCATGCCGTTGCTCAGTTTCCATGTGTGTGGACCACATAGCTTACTTTCCCGTGCGTGTGATAGCCTCGTGTATTCGTGCATGACACAGTGAGAGCATCTTTTACCCCTCTCACCAAACAATTTCAACAATAATTATCACTAATTTTTACAATAATCACTAATCTAATAAAAACATTATCAAAACAATATTACAACTTTTCCATTCAAAATTCCTTCACAACAAATTAAAATGATATTTTCAATAAATACTTTTGACAATTTCAACTTATATACAACTTATTCTAGCAATAAGTAACAATCCAACATTACAAACTTTTCTGTTCAAAATCTTTTTACAACAGATTTAAAATACGTTTTCAACAATCATCACCAACATTTTTTACAAAAACAAAAAAGTAATTACAACAACTTATTACAGCAGAAAAATAAGCAACAATTTCAGCATCAAAAAGTTCCCCAAGGACATTCTCTAGCTCCTTGATTGTAGTCATTTAACTTCAAACTTTGTGTGTGTGGCGTGCAAGGCAAGTGTTGCCTTGTAGTTTCGCCTGTGTGATTGTGTTTGTACTAAACCCTATGCTGTGAACTCGTGTTGGCTTTACAAATTTAAAGTCAGGCATGGATGCCTTTTATCTAAATTAACTTTGCGACCATATTGACTGAGTAGTGCACTGACCCAACTATTTCATCACACATAAGGATGGCAATTTTACCTATGGGTATGGGTACCCGCGGGTACTATACCCATATGGGCAGAGTATGGATACATTTTTGTGTCTATAGATAGTACCCATACTCTACCCATTAAGTCATGGGTGGAGCACGGGTATAGCCTTCTACCCATACACTACCTATTTATACTTACAACATGTGGACCTAGAGCAGTCTAGTAACATTGGTTGGTAGCGATCGAGGGAGATGGGTATCCCACGCTCTAACTAGTCATGCAATTAAGCCCTAGTTATAATTCTCTCATCTCTCCAAATTAAGATGACCAAAATCCTAGGTCCTATCCACTCCAATGTGTTATCAATAATTCTAAAATAGTGAATACTTTGTGTATATTTGATCTATCCGCTGGGTACCCAACGGATATGGGTACCCATCGGGTATGGGCATGGGTAAAGATTCATACCCATGAGTACGGGTATGGGTAGAATTTTGTACCCATCGACTAGACGGATATGAGTATGGTATTGTTCTATCCTGCCCATATCCTACCTATTGCTATCCTTAATCACACAGCTCGCCAGCAAAATACGAAACTATAAATTGGATATCACAAGGGATCTCGTCAATTCTGTATTTGAGGCCAACCATGGTACCTAACTGCTAAGCTGGATTGGTTAACATGTAACTACAAATCCATCGCAAAAGATTGTAAATGTAAATAACTACAGATTAGATAGCCAAGAAGAAGATGAAAAAATATTATCATAACTAATTTGCATTTTCCGTTTCAAAAACATGTATGCTAAAAGTACTACCAGTATTCACAAAAATGAATTCCAAATAGGCTCTGCCTCCTTATTGGAAGTGTATCTTCTACCGGTTCTCCAAGATTAATTTCATACTAACACAAACTATTTGCAGGTAAAATCTATGCTTGCGAGCACCTATTATCCAGAAAAGATAATGCTCTAGCAATACGTATGAATGAAAAAAACAGAATACCTTTGTAATTTCCACCCTCTAGTTTCATCTACATCCTTTAATGTTGATGCTGACTTTAATCTCCAGGAGCAAGCTCTTTTTTTCCCAGTTTTGTTTTAGCTGCCAAAATCTTCCCAAAAGATCCATTTTTACAGCCAGGCATAATATGACAAAAATCCCTATTAAGTTCAAAGGCATCTTTCACCAATCATGTGTGATTGAGAAATTGAACGCTTTGATCATCTTGCAGTTATGATTCCGCTACTTTCTTCATTCAAAACAGGCTTTGCTCCTCCTACTTTACAGCCCCATACTATATCTGTGATACATGCAACACTCAATAGGAATAAGAAAGATACATGTACCAATAAGTCTATGTTCCTGATGAAACCAAGTAACAGAATAAGCAATCATAGTATAAGCAGCATATTCTACAGGGTGGATCATTAGCCTGCAACGAACCACATGTCCACATCACCATAGTTAAGCCAGAACTGAGAAGCAACAAGTAGCACAGCCGCACAAGAAACAAAAGATAAGGTATTGTCCTAGTAGTCCACCCTGCACAAACTCTTTCGAATTTAGTACAAATTTTAACATATCTCAATCATGTAAACTCTTGTTTTGTCAATAATCTGCATGAAAACTACTGAGAAAGTTATACTTATATGACGTCATTTAAAAAGTTTGATATGCCACATGTTCACTTTTTGTGTCAAGGCGGTAGGGAATGATGACCAAGCTTCCTCTCACTTAGAGCAAGAACAATAATATAAATAATATAGTCAGCTGCTGGCTATATACTATATGTCATATCACTTGTAGCTAATACTAGTACAATAGATAGATTAGAGCAAGAACAATAGAAGAGCCCGTTGTTGGCTATATGCCATTGCCATATCATCTACAGTCATCTTATAGTTAATATATACAATAGCTAGCTAAAAAAGTGCACCACTTTATCAATATATGGTCCACTTGACACTCTCACAAAATACCTAGAAGCACGTGCTAAAGCTAGCTCTAGTATAAGAGCTCACTACTCTTCTCTCTCCTTTTTAATGAATATTTTATATTTATACTCTTGCTCGCATGCAAGACTCAGTCTGGTGCATGCAGCCAGCCACAGCGCCCGCTTGCTGCATGCCGGCTGTAGATTGATATTAGAGCAAGATTAATAGTAGAGTTGGCTCTTGCCGTGTCATTTTAAAGTCATCATAAAGCCCATTCATATAATAGTTTAGCTATTAGTTAGCTCTTAAGTGGATTATAAATTAGATTTAATTACTAAAGCATGCATGCTATTAGGGCAAGGTTGCATGTAGCCTACTTTTTCCTTGTTTCATGTGTGTAGCCGGGCTACAATGCAAGAGCCCACTCCACTCTTTCTCTCCTCCCTTCTCTCTCTTTCACATAGGATTTTAGTGCCTCGATAAGTGTTATAGCCTGCTGACTAGGCATTATTGTACTTGCTCTTAAGCGCCGGCTTCATTCTCTCTCCTCTAGCTAGAAATTTGATGATATGTATTTGCTTATAGCCTGCTGATTAGAATTTATTGTACTTTGGGCTGGATGCCACCTTGCAACCCTTGAATGGATTTGTGTTAACTTGGCCAGACTTCTCTTATAAAAAATGCAACCTGGGTTAGGGTTTGTTCAGAGATATTCAAACGAAATGGACATTGATCCGCCCACCCAAATATTTGCTAATCTGAACTCATTTGATACCATGCTACACAAAAGTTGGAGTACTCATCAAGACTATTTTAGATGCACTGAATATATTATTAACTCTGCCTCAAAGAAACTATATATACATCTCAGGAAATGCATATTTGATCTAGGGTGTATATGCTCCCTTTATTAAAAAAACACATTTGAAAATGTAAAAAAATTCCAAATAAAATTTTTACGTGTATATCTCGACAGACTATGTACGCATGACCAAGTTTTTCGCGATAAATCAATATTTGTAGTGTTGTGAGTAAAAAAAAAAAGTCTCGCGCAAACCCTTATTTTACTATCGAATTTTGTCTTTTTTGCCTAGCCAACGGGAAGAGTCGGATTTCCGTAAAACAACTTGTCTCATGCATAGATTGTGAAGATATACATGTAACTTTTTTTCGAATTTTTTAACAATTCAAAATATGTTTAAATTACATTTAAAATAAAGAGAGTATTTGCATCCTAGAGCCAAAAAGCCTCTCCCCATCCGTACGGGTTTTTAACATGTAGCATATCGGCAAATCAATTTGGAGGGTGGCATTGGCGTCTGAGCCTGGTGAACTCATTGCCAGGGCGGCGATCAACAAGCTATTCCGTGGGTCCAGGAAGCCGCCACAATCTTGTCACACTGTCTAGATTTGAAGCTCTTACCTCCCCGTTTCCAGCCCCGGTTACTTGTCGTTGGACCACAGTTAGAGCATCTCCAATAGGCGCTCTATTTCTTGGCGATGTATACGTGTATTGCAGCATACTGTAACGCGTTGAAGCTTCCTTGACTCTTATCGGACGCTGCATTTTGCACCGTGCGCGAAGCTGTAAAAAATATTCCTTATCAGGCGTGCTATTTTACAGCGCCAGAAACTAGTTTTTCAGAGAATCGGTGCACAAATAAGATCTACAAAATAGAACTAAACTTAAAACTAAAACATTTTGATCGAGTTCTTGTGCAGAAATTAAAACAAACTAATCCTAATAAAACCCATCGTCGAGGTGGTCATGGTCCAAAGATCGTCCTACCTCGGGTCGTTCTCATCGACCATCGAGTTCAGATTGTCAATCTCCTCCTCCGCGAACGCCCGACGGCAACGTCGGTCCACCCCTCCTTTCCGCCCTCTGCAAGGTGTGGAAGTCTTCCTCGTCCCGGACATCGCCCGGGAACTGCTCCTGCCACTGCTGCATTAGGCGCTCGTCACACTCGGCGATGATGAGCCGGCGCTACACCCGGTGGTGGCGGTGACGAGGCATGGAGGGGACGCGAGGAACTCCGCCTCCTCGAGGGACTCGACATCCGGGAAGTTGAGGTCGCGCCGCGGGCGCTGGAGTTGCCATGCCACCACGTCGTATGCGCGCGCGGCCAACTCCGGCGCGTCGTAGGTGCCGAGGGTGAGTCAGAAACCCGACACAGATCTCAGCGTAGAACGTCCTGTTGGGGCACACACGGACACCGTGAAAGTCAGACGAACCGCAGCAGCACGGCGGCATCCCGGCGAGGCGCAAGAAGAAGAAGCGGCGCTAGGAGAAGGTGAGGCGCATGGAGAAGAAGTGGCGGATGAGCGGCGCATGCGGGGCGTTTTATAGCGCACGCCATAAACCGGTGCGGAAAATTTGAGCTCGGGATAGCACAAAAGGGCGCGCAAAGAGGTTTTGGCACCTTCACGGAAAGCTTCGTGCGCGCTATACGGCCGGTATTTTTATTGGAGATGCTCTTACGATCTCACGGGTCACTGTATGCGCCAGCGACACTGTATCCAGGAATTTTTGCAGACCGTATCCCTGTCATTTCTCCTGGAATCATCAATCACTGAGCAAACAGGAATGGTACAGATATCGGGACTATATGGTCCCGGGAGCTAATAATGAAGCAATTTAGTTTACAGTCACGAGGAAGTGGTATCCATATACATCACAACAAACCAGTAGATCTTTTTAAATCATGAAAATAAATCAATTTCAACCAAATACATAAATAGTTTGCGCTAGGTACAAATGCATAATAAGTTGGACCATTTCAACCAAATGCATAAATAGTTTGCGCTGCAGTGATGGATAACTAAATACAAAATCATATTAGAACATGAACAAGCATTTCTGCACAACTTGATGAAAAAATACCTTCAATGACATCATCAATTCCCATATGTGGTAAACAGTGGCGGAGCCAGAACAATCAAGGAGCCTGGGCAGAGCTATAGACGATGACAACCGCTAACATTTGCGCAGACAAACATTATTGCTTATACAGATCCTTAATGGATAGTCGCCAGTGGTAAATACAATATTAACACTCAATCTGCTACTTTGTTATTCAAATTCCCTACGAAGAAGTTAGGTATTACTGTATTAGGTATACTAATGGACACCATAAAATACAAAATAAATTGATTGTAAAGGAGATGGCATGATGATTCATCATAAGAAATGAGAAAGGAACAGGACAATAGAGCACACTCGTTGCAGATTCATTGAGGAGATAACAGAAATCAGTAATAAACAGCAAACGAGAAAATGGAACAACCTCTGATGGATCTTCTCCATAGTTCACTTGGATCAAATACAAGGACTTGAACACCCATTTGCATTCTTGTGTTCTGAAGGTTAAAGTGAAGAAAAGCAATTCTAGCAGGTCTCCAGCCATGTAACCATCTGCCGGTTGGTGCTGTTTTATTAGCTTTTGTGCACAGGCAGGTACTGGGGTTAGGATAGAGAGAAAATAGATTACTGCTAAGACTTACTTATTGAAAGCTTGGTCTACTAGTTTGCTCACTTTACAAGTAGTGTGACAAATATAGTCTCCTAGTTTGAATTCTAGTAAACAAAATAATTACCAATCGGCTAAGACTCAAGACTTTGTACTAACCTACATTGGTCCTTTTGGTATCTTATAGCTTTGCGCTAGAATGAGCCCCGCAAGGCCACACCTGTGATTGGATATTTCCCATACTCTTCCACAAAATAAAGAACATGTGCAAACATGGACCTCAGCAGGTGCCTGGCAACTTGAGTCTATGACCTCAGGAGAGTAGGTTTTGACGTCTGTGTGTTTTCCATTGTCTGGGTGTAGCTTTCATCCCTATACTCTACAACCACCCAAAGTTGGTCTCACAGGTACCAATACCATTTGTACTCCCAAAGTTGTTTTAAATGACGTATTGACTACATGTGTCAGCCACAGCACCATCATGTATCTGTCACATCACCAATTCCCATTAAGCAACCCCACGAATTTACTAGACAAAGGTAGGAAAAATAGAAAAAATAATATAAACAGTGAATATTCTAGAAAATATTTTTAGTAAAAAAACTTTGATAAACAACACAGTTCACAAATGGTACAAAGAACCTCTGAAAATAGGAAATTTAAAGATAGGAAAATTAATTTTTTAGAAGTTGAGTCTGTGATTGGATTTTCCACATTTTTAGTTATCAGATTTTCTAATAAACTGGTGGATTTTATTAATGTATCACAAAGGAAACTTGTGACATAGTAGACATGCGCTGATGATGTGACTGACAGGAAACACAGTAGAAAATCTCCCATGCAAATAAACAGATAGTTGTTAGATCATTGCGTCAGATTGTCGAGCCATTCTTTAAGTACTGCCTAATTGTTACATCCGTGCTCTGCACCGTCAGAGACTCTGATTAATATAAAACACATTCCCCACTATACATTTGTGGAATGTAATTTCTAATTGTTGCTTTCTCTAAAATAAAATGGATATGAAAATCAGGGTCGGCACAATTTTGCAGGCGAAGTACAACATACAACTATTAAGTCTTCTATTATTTTATTTATTGAGTCTTGTTTTCGTACATTACTACTTCCATCGCAATCTTAAGAGCTTAATAGCTACTATTACATGTTATTGTGATGTTGTCGGATGTTTCGTAACATATATATCAGCTGGCTGCTCACTTCTTGCTTGGTAATTAAGTAGGTTTCAGGTGCGCTCTACCTCTCCTATCATATGGCTATGTATTGTTGTACATTATTTAATACTACTATACTAGTCATCAACCTATGCACCTGCACGGGCTAGTTATCTCGTGGCATGCATAAATAGTGGAAGCCAACCATATATCATGAAAGGGCAATGCAATACTTAACTGACGTAAAGCTTTGTTTCTTTCTTCCTCGGAATGGCAAACACATAAGTAAAGGAAATATGGAGATTGCATGGGACTTTTTCACGCAGAAGCTTGGATGAAACATAAATAAATAGAAGCTTAGGATGCCATGCCCAATGATGCAACAACAATTGAAAATTGACCACTCGGTCGAGGTTGAAACAATCACGTAGCCAAGTGGAATACGTTGAGCACTGTAACACCTCATTGTTGCTCAGATATACCGGGTCGCAATTCGCAATTCTACAAACTAAAGGCACAAACTATGAAGAGGATAGGATCTCTCTAAGCCTCTCTCTCTAATCCATTAGTTATGTTCATTCAAGTAAAAAACGATGTGTATTAGCTTGTAGTACTCAAAGACTTGGTATATCTTTGCAAAGGCAGAAGTGAGCACAGCTAGTAAACATAGAGACGTTAATCGGAGCAACACAAATAAGTCACAGCCAAGAAACTACAGTCTAATATAAAAATAGTCAGACCTCAATTGGGAAGTATGTTGGCCAGTTTGGTTTCTCCACAGTGAGTACCTCAGGGAAAATCACAAGAGTACCTCAGGTCAATCCCCCAGTTCTTCACAAAGTAATCATAAACAGATATTTCCATTGCTTTAGGGTCACCACTCCCACCATTCCTTTACTTCAGGGAGAACCTGGAAAATATAAGAGTAACCACCTAGTTAGCTCATCTAAATAAGTGCTTTCAAACAATAGTGAAAGCAGCACAGAACACTAAACATATAGATTGCTCAAACGACAATCTACATCAGAAGATGACATGTAACCAGTTCACGCAATCAATCAAGAAGCACCACTTAAACAAATATCCGATCTTGTACTCTGTTTGTTGGGCTTGTTTTTATCCTTAAATTCTCGAGTGCACGCTTGGCCTACAAAGTCAATCATGGTACAGATACAGATAAATACAAATCCAGATCAACGGATTTCATGAGCAAGTTAAAGAGAAATTTTACCTTCGCCCAATCAGTTTTGTTCAGGCGATTAACCTTCTGGTTGGCAAGTAAGGAATCAACAACAGGGCCAGAGTCAGGGACGATATCCCTTAACCATTCAAGATCAATACTCACATGATCTCTGACCAAACGATTTAGGAAACTCTGTGAAAACAGCAATTAAAGTGCGCATAACTTGGGGCCATGAGATATCTTAGTGCTACAGAAGAACTTATCCCTGAGCTTTATGAAGAAAACTTTTTTTTGCCACAAGAAAAACAAATGTCTATATTTCAATAAAGCATCAAACAGTGCATATAACCTAGTAAATCCTTCACTCTTAGAAAGGATTGAGCTGCAAGGTTAGTACAACCTTCTCAAAAAGAAAATAATCTCTCAACAAAACTTCAAGCAGTTGAAAAAAACCTACTAAAACTTATTCACTAACAAAGCCCCATTGTTCAGTTCACCTGGATTTGCTGTGCTAAAACATATTTATTCCTCGTTCCCGGATGGCATGAGAAATTCTGTGAACATCTGCACACCGTACTGCTTCCCAATCAACAGAGTCACTTCTTCCAAAAATTGTTTCTTTCATGTAGCCGTCCTCACAAGCCTGCCTTCGAAATTTATCCCAGTCAAAATTATCTGTATTTTTTTTACTTGCAGTTCTTGTTTTCTTTGGTCTTGATGCTTGTGCTGCTTTATCCAGCACTTCACTGCAGGAAGTAAAACCAGATTCTGGAGTAAACCCATCCACCCGGTTTGCGGTTTCTGCTATCATTCCACCAGTGGTAGACAGTGATTCATGCTCCTGCAAGTCTGATGCTTCAAACCTAGTACTCTTGTCGCAGCACAACTCGACTGCAAGGTTATCAACCTTTTGTCAAACAACTAACAAAATTGCATGTCAACATAAAGTGATAGAAGAGATGCTTGCTAACCTGGAGAATTTTGTGTTGAGATAACAGCCTTGTTACAATTCCTTTGTACTGTATGATCATCAGATGGCATGAAAAGAGGAAGTTTCTTCCCAGTTGTGCCATTTTTTAGGAGTGATGATGCAGAGCCCGAGGAACTAATCGGAGATGTAGACCGAGCATATGGTTCATTTGTCACATCTGCTTGTTGAGGAACAACTGAGATAAATGGATAATATATCATGAAAGTAGAGGGAATCCAATGTTCACCTACACCATCATCATTTAATGCTGTTGTTTTGATTCTTTGACATTCAAGTTCCTTGGTTGTGGCATCATTTCCTGCTAATGCTTCCCATCTGCTGAGAAGCTGCACCAACGCCATCTCCACACAATTTCTAGGTGGATAACTTTTCTCGGGACTCAAAGATAATACCGACTGAAGAATAGTTTCTGAAACTATAACACTCTGAGAAGATGACATTTCATTCTGTAAATGTATGTCTGGTGGGCCTCTCATTGATGCTGTTAATCCTATGGAAAAATCTGGACAGTTCTGTGCTTTGTGGTCTATTACTATCTCCTGGTGGTCGCAAAAACCTTCATTTGGTTCTTTGGAATAAAAGGAATAATTTTCACCTTTAGTCAACTCATAAACACTATTATTGTTCCTTGCTTCACATGTATCTTCTTATAGGTGACTGACTGCTCCTCAAAATTCCCTCCTAGGTCTGGTCTTGGACTCTTATAAGAAAAATCAAACATGCTTATCCCTCCTACCGCACTCGCGCTAATTATTTCTTCATTGTCTTGACTTGTAATATCATCCTTACAATGGTATTGATTGACACTGGAGGAAAAATCGCATCAAGCGCCATATAGGCAGAGCTGTATTTTGGAAAAAGAGCAATCATTAAAAGAGTTTCCAAACAAGATCAAGTATCAGAGATCTGTTAAAACATTCAGATTGTGACCATCATACCTCGAAAGATGGTCAGATACATTCTGAGTGAAGAAAACTCCTACGGAGTCAACTACTGATCCTTTCCAAGGAGAGAAGTGCCTGTCACCTGATATACATGCGATTTGAAATAAGCTATAAATTTCAACCATGTGTTCATGGAAATTCAAACTTGAAACAACATATATAATTAATATTTCACACTTATATTTCCTGTATTCTGCAATGGTCATATTTAGAACATGATACACGAGTCCCAGAGGTTAATATCATATTATTGCACCATCAGGAGATGGTCGTTTAACATCTTCCTTCCCTGAGAGTTTGCCTGTTCTTGTGTGCATTTCATTATCCACGGTAAGGACTGCTTTCTCCATCTTACCTTGTACTTCAGTCATCTAACATAAATTAAAGATTAATCTAAATAATGTCAAACTTAGGTACAAAATAAAATTTCACGCATTTATAATTCTGAGCTTGATCAGCATCCACAAAAGTATCCAGCCAATATTACAATCCTGATTTGACTTACTTGAGAAGGTGCAGTGGAAAATGCATTCTGATTGATCGTTGAATCTGTCTTAATATACTCATCAAGCCTCCAAATTGGATATGCTAAATTTATTTTCAACTCCACCTTTGCTTCCATTTTTTCCACTGGATCTCTTCCATATTAACAAAATTGCACCATAATTATTCTAGCTTTGTTAATTTTTCACTACACTTAAATTTACTATAAACCCTGATTACTATTTGATCTGCAGAATACCTGAGGGAGCAGCGATGCATACTATTTCAGCGAAAGATGTCTCACCTCGAGAATTCAGGCGGAACGTTATCATCCGTGTTTCGCGCATGTGGGAGGCCAAAAACCGAGAGCAGAATGTATACGATCTAGGCTATATTGCTGTAGATCACTTGGTATCGCCTTCCCTTTCTCATACTTTCATCATCCATTGCAACCTACATTATAGACTGGAACAATTAGCTTAACTCTTCGGAATTATTTCTCACTCAATGATGCATGCAACAATGCCAATCATCTATTTTGAGATCTTTGCACACCTAGAACTTTTGCAAAATTAGCCATAAAATACAACCGCAGTGCAGTCACACCTTTCCCAATTGTTTGCTCTCCTACACGCCACTTTTTGAAGTAGTGTTTGTTCCTTTACATGACTGCATGACAGAACCAATAGTAAGTCCTAGCTTACCTTAATATTGAATAGCAATCATTTGTATAGGGCTACACAATAGAAGGTTGTATACCAGATGTGCGAATGGAGCAGTTCAAGGACAAGTTGAAAGAAGGAGCAATCTACAGAACTGAAGCATTTATAACTGGTCCATGGACATATTACAGAACAACGGATCACCCTCACAGGATCAAAATTAGCCAGAACACAAAAGTTGAGGAAGTTTCTAGAACCTGAGAACTTTCCTCTGTATGCATACAATCCGAAGCCATTCGATGCTCTCGAATCACGCAGGGATAACAATACTGTTCTATCAGGTTTTCCACCTACAGGATTTGTTTGTTCATACTATCTCATGCACATGTTTTCACTACTGAAGCCTTTACTAAACTGAATTTCAGATGTTGTTGGAGTGATTACAAAGGTAACTAAACTCATCCCGTCAAGACCAGATAAAGGACCAAGAAGGCACCTTCATTTCCAAGACGCTAGGTATAATATTCCGCACATACATCAGCATTTTTCATGCATGCAAATTATATACACATATTCTTTTTTAAGAAAAGGATGATGAAATACAATGAAATATGTGTAGCTCCAGTGTTAGGACAGCCATTGTCACTCTATGGGAAGAGCACGCTGAAAACTTCGATGCAGAGGCCATCCAGCAAGCTTCCTGTGAGGAGAACATGTGCGGAGAAGAACGGCGCTGAAAACTTTGACAACAGAGATAATCATCATCTCTTCATCTGAGGAAGAGGATAGCGGTCCGAGGTACGGACGAAACACACATTATTTTTCTTCAGCATCAGATCTCCCATTCTTAGATACTATGTTCACTAGTTATAATTATGAATGTCCAGTTACTGACCAAAAGGGAGCCCGTAAGCTGAAGACCACCCAGATGGGTAGCACCCTGTACATACAATGCAGCCATCACCTTTTGATCACCACCCAGTGCACTTACTATGCAAGGAAGAATCCAGTCAGCAAATCATCCTCAGGGACCAGCACGATATAAATACTATGCCATAGCCAGCTTTTGATGAGCACTTGCAGGAAAACCGGTACTGCTAAATGCAATTTCCTGCTGCTAGCATGTATCAAGTTCTACCAGATGCATTTCCCTCACTACCAAGCACTATGCTATGCATGAAATCTGAGCAACCTGTAAAAAGATGGTACCATGCAATGAACACCCT
Organism: Dactylis glomerata; assembly: GCA_007115705.1. Lineage (NCBI taxonomy): Eukaryota > Viridiplantae > Streptophyta > Magnoliopsida > Poales > Poaceae > Dactylis > Dactylis glomerata. The sequence goes on along the minus strand of QXEO01000834.1, from coordinate 448,296 downwards.
GTACAAAGCCACGTCTTTATATGTACCCTACAATCACCCTTGCTTCATGTTTCCTATATACAACGCAATCCACACATTAGACAGAAAACTCAGAGGATGCAAAAAGAATTGGAACATCACCCTGTAAAAAAAAATTCTCTTCATGCTTGAACATCAAAAAGTTATCTCAAGCTACACTTCTTGCAATCTCAACCGGCAATACTCACAAAAAATGTACTTCTACAGAAGCAAGGCATATAAACACACAAACACATGGAAGAAGTTGGAACATACAAGAGCACGGCAGCACAAGAAGCAAGCAGCCACTTTTCTCAAGAACTTGATAGGGCATTCATGGAGACAGCAGCCAATCAAAACCAGCATAGCCCTCACTGACTTCACTGTAGAACCTCACCTCTAAGGCTCTAAGCCTTCCAGACCATGGCCATCGTCCCATATGCCATCGTTGTCGCTCCCGATCGCATAGTAGTCATCATCCATGAACTCCCATGAATAGATGGAGTTATCTACCCGCACATATTTACAAATTTGGAACAAACCACATGTTTCCTTGCACATAACCCATTTTCACTTCATCCACAAGCTCCACACTTTGGTCTTGAAATGTAAATCTGTAGATTCCATACACACCATTCTTGGTCTTCCCATGGCAAAACGGAAAATACACACAGCCTGCAGATGTCTCTGGAAACTCCTTGGCATCAAGCGAAAAGCTGTTATTCCAGCTTAGAAAAAATATGCGGTCACCAAGCAAGGTCCCTTCCCTGCTGACCCAGTAAGGATGTACATCCCTTGTCTCCAACTCATGAACAGATACAGAGAGAAAAGCTTCTGGCTGTAGGTCAAATATGTGGCCATCTTTTTTGTATTCTTTGGTTGCCATTATAATACTGATGAGGAGAAGCTTTTTTTTTGATTCAACAAGAAAACTGTGGTAAATTTCCTTGTCGGGCTGCACTAGCAAGGGTTTTAGCCAGAAACAATTGATGGACTCGCCACCAGGCATCGGCAGCACAGCAAAACAGCGGCTTTTCATTTCCCCACAAACAATGTAGCTGGCACCGCTCGCTGAGTAGTAGTATTGTTCTACGCCCCATGTCGCGGGAACATGCTCTTCTGGCCAAATCGCACAAAGCTGTACCCATGCGGGGCTGCCCGACACCCAGATAGTCACACAAACAGTGTGTGCTCTGCTGCTAGTTAGTGGGCTAAAGTTACACAGGAGAACAGCACCCTCTGAGGAAATTGTGCAGCTGTTGGTGTCAATCTGCTCTGATAGCTCTGGTAATGGAGGCAAGGGGACTGAGTTTCCAGTGAAGGGATTGATTATACTGGCTAGCTGACTGTCGCTGTGGCATACAGCAAGGACAGTACCACTTACTGCATCAGCGCACACGACACGCTTATTGCAGAGCCTACGCCCAACTGGAATGCTGAAGGATCGCTTCGAAAAGATGCAGTGCGCATCAAGCTGGGAGCAATTCCTGTCATCAAATGGACCAATCATCCATGGCAAAATAAACTTTCTATGCTGACAGGCATCTCGCCATTGACAGCAGACGCCGCGAAATCTACAGAAATCGACTGGGTCGATCAGGCGGAATGCAATTTCACACAAAAGATCTGCAGGAAAGTCCGAGAGATCTAGCTCCTTGTCATTCTTGCCTGTGGACATGAAATAAAATTGCGGTTAATTTCAAGGAATTATGATGCAATTTAAAACACTAACTAAAGACATGTAAACTGATGGTGCTGGGAATTTAAGAAGAGGAGGATAGAACAATGCCTGATAATAGAAGTCATAAACCGCAGTAGGGAGATAAATTTCTCATTCGCAGAAAAAATTGCGGATGTAATAGAAGTCAACCGCAGTACGACATAACAGGGGCGACCACGGCCAGGATCCTCGTCAGGTCCATCTGCGGCGGCGCAGGCGGAGGTGGCGGTGGCAGCGAGCGCGACCTGGACCTCGGCGACGGACCTCGACCACGCCCGACGCGCCCCCATCCACCCACAACCTCTCCACACGCGGCGACATGGCTCCGCTCAGGATCTTCCGCTCATGAGCCTCGGCTCCTCCCATGACCTCGCCCCGGCCAAGACCTCCGAGAAGGACCTCTACCATGCCCGACGCGGCCCCCAAGATCCGCCCCAAGACCTCCCAAGATCCGCCCCAAGACCTCCCAAGATCCGCCCAAGACCTCTCCACACGCGGCGACATGGCTCCTCCCATGACCTCGCCCCGACTAATACCTCCGCTGGGACTATGATATGGATTGAGATAGAATCTTGCCGAATTGAGAAGAGGGAGCCGGGCAGGAGACAGAATTTCTATGATTAGCCGAGGAGGTAAACAGCAAGAAGCCAAGAACTCGGCGCCAAACCTATTAGGCATAGCTGACATTTCACAATTTGGTCTTCGACCGACCAAGAAAGTTGAGAAAAGTTACCGGCAGCAAGAAACAGTGCTACATTTTTTTTAGCCACAAACGTTCCCTCTACCCCACATGTGCGGCAATACCTAAATCTTCTCCGAGAAATTGCTGCACCGCCTTTCTATTCTTAGCACCTCACGTACAACATCTTACGGTTTATGGATAAAATCCACCATGATGTAAAGAACCAAAATCAGGAGATCAAACGAGACTTGTTCAAACAAAATCTATAGCGCAGTTCATCCTCTCGAGCCCCCCTGGAATCAAACCATCCCACCACCCTATCTGGGATGATAGGGATCCTAACAACATTTCAACTAGTAGAAACGAATTTGAACTGAATCCCGATCGCATTCAGATTTCTGAAAAAATTACTCACAAGCTCGATTCCCCATCGCGAAGTTGGAGATAGAGCGCGCTCAGCCTCGTGTCGTGGCAGCCAATGCTCGAGAGACGCGAGCTAGGATCACCGCGCGTGCCTCGCTGCTAGTGCTCACTCGTGGTGCGCGGTGCCCCGACGATCGCCTGGCGGCTGGTGCCGTTAGGTTAACAAGCGCAAGAGGCGGCGAGGGCCAGGGGCGGTTACTGCGTGTGTATTTTGGAAAGTCGGGAGAGCGCAAGGCCGGCCGGGAAGTTTGTTTTTGAGTTCAAACTAGGTTTTGGTTACCGTGTGCACAAATTTTGGAAACCTAAATGTGTTACGGAGTTTCCTCACATTTTCAGATCCCCCACCTGAGCTACGTCTCTATGCATGACCTAAATGTGTTACGGAGTAGCGTGTGCGTATTCTGGTCCTGGCGTTTGCGTGATATCAGCTTCACGAGGATAAAGGAAATCACGACATTGCATTTCCCGTTCGTGATCAAAGTTCCGACAAATTTGTATCCGGGAAGTCGAGCTGCACTTATACAGCGAGTTGTGATTCCACTAAATCAGTCAAGTAGCCACGAAATCATGGGTTCGATCTTTGGCCAAAGCTAACAAAGTAACATATTGCACATTGTATTTATTGTCTTTTGTAATAAGTAAAAAACTTGCCATTTTTTTTGATTAAGAAGAAGGTTTTAGAGTGTTACATGCAAAAGCCTACTCTCGCGGCAATAAGTTATTAAACGCTTTAGTTCCGGCTTTGGACCACAACTTAGCTTCCTCAATAATTCTCGCCACCACCATCACGACGATTGAAGCATGATTTCAAAAGACACATGCATTTCGTTCTTTCCAAACCTCCCAAGATACAAGCATGGCAAGCGAAGCCATAGCTTTCCTTGAATGTCCTCTTTTTTGAACAAAGGTGCTCCACCAATCATCAACGGAATGAACCACATGCCAATTATTGGGGTCGACATCAATAAGTCCAAGCTTTTCTTTCACATTTATCCAAACCTGCAAAGAGGCCAAACTTTCCCAAAGTTGAGAGACCCAAAAGGTGTTGTCCAAAGCTGTCCGGACGTTGCATTTCTTCTTGCAGGAGATGTCATAAATAAGGGGAGCAATATACTTTGTGGTCTAATTCCTTCAAGCCATGAATCTTCCCAAAAATTCGCCTTGTTGCCATTTTCAATTGTAACAAATGTGGCTGTCGCAAAAAGGTCAGTCTTCATTATTGCAAGGATTTCCCAATCCAATCCAAGGTTTTTAATCAACCGTCCATTCCTACCAAAGCCACCTTATACGAAGAGCCGCCGCAAATTTCTTGAGATTGCACATTGTATTTCATACTGACGAGATTGGCATACAATGTTCATTACAAACTCAGGTGGGGGATCTGAAAATGTGAGGAAATTTTGAAGTTTTTTTTGTCTAAAAGGGGGGCAATGCCACCGGCCGACTTCCTGAAAGTGAACATTGACGATTCTTTTAGGGGGTCGGGGTTTCTGCATCAGAGATGGATCACATGATGTCGTTGGCGCATGTATGGTTATCTTTAACAGCTGTAGGAAGCCCTTCACGCTAAGGCGATACAGTTTTGCAGCGGATGATGGCCTGGGTGGAGTCTTCATCGAAACAGATGTTACGATCCTCAAGGTTGCTCTCCTCCCAAATGATATGAATACTGCTTGCCACGGTCATGCTGTCCTCTTCTGCAAGAGAATTTCCTTCACTTTGTGAGCTTTATCTTTAATGTAACCGTGTTCGTAATGCAGCAGCGCAGGCCTTGGCCATGCCAATGTATTGGCGATGCTATCCCTGAATTGTATAAATAATATACATATGTTGGTGTTCCTCATTGTGATCTTGTCCATGTGTGTCCCAGCATACTGTTTCAATCCTATACCACCCTACAAAGAATAAACAATTTCATTGTCTCATCAAGTGCATTTGGGACTTGGGAGGGCAAAGAAATTATTCCCAAAACAGCCAAGAAAAAATTGGGAGAGAAGACCAACCTATCTAGGAAAGAATGATGATTTACATGGCACAACAGGACTGCAAGGATAGAGAGCAGAAGGGAAAACCTATAGGTCGAATTTACAACATCGATGTGGAAGAATACAGAGATCTCCTGGCGCAGATCAGCAGAATATGCTAACAGAAGTAACAGGTCGCATCTTGGACGACTGTCAGCTCTTCAAGAACTGGAAGCCAGGTATTGCGACGAGTTCCAATGGTGAGGCCACGTTCTGAAATTCCTTAACATCCATGGAATCTGCTATCTCCTCAAGTGATATCGGCATGCTGCCATGCAACAAAAATAAAAACCCCAAAAGCCTAGTGTTCAGCATATACTTTGAAGTATGACGGTTATAGTAAAATAATGTGTACCTTATTTCCTCATCCAATAAAAAGGTGCTCTCTGAAGTACTATGGGCCGATTCCTCTGTCATTAACGTTCTCATCTCATCAAGAACGTACATCAAATCAATGAGCCCCCAGTTCTAGTTGGCTATACACACATGCGAAGGGAGAGAAATAATTTACTGGGCAGAGATCATTGACTATCTCATCATATGAAATCCTGAACTTCTTGAATATGACCTGTATAGCAACAAAATTATGTGTATTGACTATTTAGTATTCATGTCGCACAAACTTCAAGAAAAACGTGGAAAAAAATACAAACATCTACTGACATATCAGGTTTATCAAAGAAATCCAAGAAAATAAACTAATAATATGGCTGATTAGGTTTGCTGGCTAGGGCAACCCGGCAAAGGGTTTATACTTCCCAAATATATAATTCTGAGTTTGGTTTGCACAAGCTTAAAACAGTGCTCCAGTAGCAATACGGATTTGAAAAACGTGTTATATACTTGGGAAACTTCAGATCAGCTTACAAAAAACACCATATAATCATTTAAACGATAGCCTATTGCATAAGTATGAAATGTTGATATCTTTTCTTTTCTCCCACTAAATAAAGCAGTTCAGTTACATCCTAGAAACTACTATACTGTACTACATCATATATGCAGGTACAGTATAGGGTTCAACATCTTGGGCTCTAAGGCCACCTACGGACTGGATTTCATCCCATAATATGTTTCACACTGACCATAATCATTGAAAGTACGCATTAGTTTCTAGACTTCAGCTCAAGCAACAGCTTTCACAATTTGATATACCATATGCAACTCTTATCCTGTTCGTCCGTGTGGGAGTTGGAGATTTGCGTTGTGGGCCCACCACTGCACTTCGTTGACCAACCGTTTTCTGATATACGCTTCTCCAGCTGAGTACAAAGTGTCCTTTATACGGAGAGGAATCATGTAGGTCCCTCCACGTTCTCCCTAGTCCTATTCATTTGGACCTTGCTCTTTCTCTAATCAGACCTGGAGCACTCTCTTCCTCCCCTTGCCCCAACCACCGCAGATGGCCACCGCCGAGAGAGCTGACCTCTCCTTAGGCCCACCTCATCCCCAGAGCCGTCCCAGAGACCTGTCTCATTCTCGTTTTCTCATGGCGATCGGCTAGCTAGGAGCGCCGCCGCTCTCCGCGGTGGCGAAACTAGACGGGGAGCTCACCACCGATATGTCTATGGCCGTGCCGGTCATCTCCCCCCTGCCTCAGTGCCAGGCGAGTGCTTTTCCGGCTCCTCCGGCAGCACGATGCCCTGCCTTTACTTGGTAAGCGTCGCCTCGCCGGGATCTGTCACCGGCACCGTCATCCAAGCAGATCTCGGTTCCACGCACAACGCCGATGCTTGAGGTCCTCGCGCCAAGCTCTTAATTTTTTTTAGGTTGGTTTGTTGGACTGGTCATGTTCTTGACTGTATGTAGCTAATTGCTTTTGTTTTCGCGAATTAGAGAAGAACATATTTTCTAATTAGTCTCTCCATGTTTTGAGTTTGGTTTGCTGCTGTCCAGAATTTTATGTTCTAATTCATCATTTGATTTCAGACAATGTTTGAGTTATTTCCCACAATCGTGGCATTAGATCTTCTGGCCTAAATCGAGAAGGGCTTCGGGGATTTCATCTATTATGCAGCACGATGCCTTGCCTCGAAGACCAGGGAGACGTTGTCGCCTCGCTGGGATCTATCACCGGCGCCGTTCGTCGAAGTGGATCTCAGTTCCACGCTCGTCGCCGGTGCCTGGCGCCTGAGGTCCTTACGCCCAGCTCTAAGTTTTTTATAGGTTGGTTTGTGACTCTGGTCATGTTCTTGACTGTATGTAGCTAAGGGCCCGTTTGGTTCACAGCCACATTTTGCCAAGCCAAAGTGTGGCTAACCATAAAAGTGTGGCAGCCACAAAAAGTGTGGCTAAAAAATTTGAAGCCAAACTTTGGCGAAAGTTGGCAAAAACTATTACTCTATGATAAGTGGGCCATACGAGAAATAAAATATTGGAAGCCAAAGTGTGGTATAAACCAAACACCTACCAACAAAACTATGGTAGCCAAACTTTGGCTTGGCAAAGTGTGGCTGTGAACCAAACATGCCCTATTGTTTGTGTTTTGGCGAATTAGAAAAGGCACATATTTGATAATTACCCATATCTTGCCTCTCCCTGATTTGTGGGTTGCTTTTAGTTCGGTTTGCTGATTCCACCATGTCCAGATCTTTATGTTCTAATTCATCATTTGATTTCAGACAATGCTTGAGTTATTGTCCACCATCGTCCCTGGCATAACTCAAACATTCGTACCAGTTCACAAACTTTTCGACTGCTTGCCGTCGTCCATACTCTTCTTGATTAATTAGGAAAACCACGATATCTGCCGGAACGAGATGTTACTGTACCCTATTCACTAACCAAGTCAACGTAACGCAACATTAAGCTTGTATATTCAAGTTTGCAGTACCCAAGATATGCTTAGATGTTAACGCCCTAGAAGACCGATGAGCACCAAGCTTCCGCGTTCCAGTGAAACACCCTGCCGGAGTGGAGTTCCTCCTAAATTAGAGCTCTTTTTCTAATTATTTATTTATTTAATTTATTAATGCCGTGGCCATGGATTGTCATAAAGATTGAAGAACTGTCTGTTTAATGGTATGCCATAAGTTTGTAAATGCTAATTAAACGGAAAATTCTTCAAACATTACAGAACTTCATAGACGTGTTGTCCGAACTTCATTGTCAATATTCAAAGGACTTTTCAGTTACGGTTAAGAATTAGAGGAAATGCGAGGCCAATGGGCCAAAGGACTTCATTTGTAGAAACTATTTCACGCAAAGCTATGCAAATCCGGTTGTAGTCATTTTTCAACTATATAATGCTAGTCCTTTAAATATTGCAGGCGCCTAACTAGTTATTGGATTGGCGTTGGTGTACTGCTGTAAAACGAGTGGGTGGTTAGGCTACAGACAATGCTCATGGATTTGGTGTAGTACTTTGCTTCACACACACATAATATAGGAAATATATACAGTATATCTGGACTTTCCTGGTTAACTCGCCATAATTATTAGTAGGAGTTATTAATGCCTGATATATTCCGCTCATTAGGAGAAATGTGACGTTATACATTCTTTGTCCGTCATTGTTTGGTGATTCTTCCAAAGGTCTACAAAACATGGATGAAATTTGCTAAGACAAAATAAGAGAACTGAATCTTTTTCTAGATATCACGAATTATGTAAATTTAGATAATCGGTTGTGGCGTGTCACACATATACTTTTTTTTTAGATCTTCACACATATACTTTGTTGTATCATTTTGTGTGTATCATATCAAACACAAAATAATCAGTTGTGATAAAACACAAATGCACCTTTTGTAAACAAGTGTTCTACTTCACGAATCAACTTATTGTTGGGAGAAGAACCATTGGAACATTATAAAGTAGTGATTGGGACGCCATGAAAATCGCCAAAGAACTTTATAAAAGAAAGATTGGTACATCATGCATATTGTGATCATATTGGTCCTCATCCTGAAGTTTAGAAATCCGACTCTCATATCTCAGTTTTGGCCTATCAGTTTATGCAATGTCTTTTATAAGATCGCCTCTAAATTTTTAGCTAATCGCATCAGGTTAATGCTCCCTCCCTGATGACTAGTTTGAAGCACCTTGGCAGACTAGTCTTTCGTGATATCGAGATTTTTAATATGTGTTGGTTGGCAAGAAAATCTTCTAGAATTCTGCATGACTCGAACTCCTTAAATGCACCTTTTGTAAACAAATGTTATACTTCGCGAACCAGCTTATTCTTGGGAGAAGATCTATTGGAACTTTATAAAGTAATGATTGGTACGCCATGAAAATCACCAAAGAACTTTATAAAAGAAATATGGGTACATCATGCATATTTTGAACATCAACCAAACTCAACTTAATCCACACCATACACTATTTAGTAACCATAATTTTTTATTGGGTTCCTGTAGTTCAAAATAAATGTGTAGCCTCAAGTAGTCGACTAATTGAAAAATCATTTTTGTGGGTGAGCAGAATTTGTGACAGTTAGAAAACTTGGGTGAAATTTATTCAAACAATATGAGAACGGAATCTTGTTTGTCAAGATATCACAAATTTAAATACTCGGCTAAGACATGCCATACATATCCTCTCTTCTACCATCCTACCTTTCACATCAAAAAGGAAATAGATGATTTGATAAAGTTTCTCGAGGGTCGATCTCATGGCTCACAGGGCAGCCCAAAGCTTCAAACCCTATCACCCTTTCCCCACGTCTTTCACCCCGCCAACGCCATATGTTGCCTTTGAAAGCACCAGGGCCTGATAGTTATCCAACATTCTTTTTTCACAAACCCTAGGATGTATGTGGTGTGATGTGACACGTGAGGTCTTTAAGCATTGCACAGGGAACTAAATGTGTTGAATCTATTAATGACACCTTCATTGGTCCTCATCCTGAAGTTTAAAAATCCGACTCTTATATCTCAGTTTTGTCCTATCAGTTTATGCAATGTATTTTATAAGATGGCCTCTAAAGTTTTAGCTAACCGCATCAAGTTTATGCTCCCTGATGACTAAGAAGAAGAACCTTGGCAGACTAGTCTTTCGTGATATCAAGATTTTCAATATGTGTTTGTTGGCTAGAAAATCTTGGGGAATTCTGCAAGACTCGAACTCCCTAAATGCTCGACTTCTTAAAGGCAATACATATCCCAGACACCTCCATACCTGAGACTCGAACATGAAATAATGGGTTGTGTAAATTTCGAACTTCATTGTCAATATTCAAAGGACTTTTCAGTTACGGTTAAGAATTAGAGGAAATGCGAGGCCAATGGGCCAAAGCACTTCATTTGTAGACGCAAAGCTATGCAAATCCGGTTGTAGTCATTTTTCAACTAAATAATGCTAGTCCTTTAAATATTGCAGGCGCCTAACTAGTTATTGGATTGGCGTTGGTGTACTGCTGTAAAACGAGTGGGTGGGCTCATGGGTTTGGTGTAGTACTTTGCTTCACACACACAGTATAGGAAATACTTACAGTATATCTGGACTTTCCTGGTTAACTCGCCATAATTATTAGGAGTTATTAATGCCTGAATGCCTGATATATTCCGCTCAACAGGAGAAATGTGACGTTATACAATTCTTTGTCCGTCATTGTTTGGTGATTTTTCCAAAGGTCTACAAAACATGGATGAAATTTGCTAAGAAAAAATAAGAGAACTGAATCTTTTTCTAGATATCACGAATTATGTAAATTTAGATAATCGGTTGTGGCGTGTCACACATATACTTTTTTTTAGATCTTCACACATATACTTTGTTGTATCATTTTGTGTGTATCATATCAAACACGAAATAATCGGTTGTGATAAAACACAAATGCACCTTTTGCAAACAAGTGTTCTACTTCACGAATCAACTTATTGTTGGGAGAAGAACCATTGGAACATTATAAAGTAGTGATTGGGACGCCATGAAAATCGCCAAAGAACTTTATAAAAGAAAGGTTGGTACATCATGCATATTGTGATCATATTGGTCCTCATCCTGAAGTTTAGAAATCCGACTCTCATATCTCAGTTTTGGCCTATCAGTTTATGCAATGTCTTTTATAAGATCGCCTCTAAATTTTTAGCTAATCGCATCAGGTTAATCTTCCTGATGACTAGTTTGAAGCACCTTGGCAGACTAGTCTTTCGTGATATCGAGATTTTTAATATGTGTTGGTTGGCAAGAAAATCTTGGAGAATTCTGCATGACTCAAACTCCTTAAATGCACCTTTTGTAAACAAATGTTATACTTCGCGAACCAGCTTATTCTTGGGAGAAGATCTATTGGAACTTTATAAAGTAATGATTGGTACGCCATGAAAATCACCAAAGAACTTTATAAAAGAAATATGGGTACATCATGCATATTTTGAACATCAACCAAACTCAACTTAATCCACACCATACACTATTTAGTAACCATAATTTTTTATTGGGTTCCTGTAGTTCAAAATAAATGTGTAGCCTCAAGTAGTCGACTAATTGAACAATCATTTTTGTGGGTGAGCAGAATTTGTGACAGTTAGAAAACTTGGGTGTGCAAAAAAGTCATTGTTTGGTGATTCTTCCAAAGGTCTACAAAACTTGGATGAAATTTGCTAAAACAAATAAGAGAACTGGATCTTTTTCTAGATATCGCGAATTATGTAAATTTAGATAATTGGTTGTGGCGTGTCACACATATAATTTGTTGTATCATTTTGTGTGTACAATATCAAACACGAAATAATCGGTTGTGATAAAATGCAAATGCACCTTTTGTAAACAAGTGTTCTACTTCACGAATCAACTTATTGTTGGGAGAAGAACCATTGGATCATTATAAAGTAGTGATTGGTACGCCATGAAAATCGCCAAATAACTTTATAAAAGAAAGATTGGTACATCATGCATATTGTGATCATATTGGTCCTCATCCTGAAGTTTAGAAACCCAACTCTCATATCTCAGTTTTGGCCTATCAGTTTATGCAATGTCTTTTATAAGATCGCCACTAAATTTTTAGCAAATCGCATCAAGTTAATGCTCCCTGATGACTAGGAAGAAGCACCTTGGCAGACTAGTCTTTCGTGATATCGAGATTTTTAATATGTGCCGCAAATGCTATATATATCCCAGACACTTTCATTCTTGTGGCAGAACATGGCCTGAACCCTTCGCAAATATGGCATTCAAAGCTTGTGAAGTGGGATGTGTCGACCCAACACTTAATACGACGCACCGGAGATGTAGAACAGCAAGAATCTGGTAGGATAATTGGGTTACCTCGATAAAGTAGCATGAGACCAACTGTTTCTCTAAAAGATAATGCACCTAAGATGGTGAGTGAGCTCAGTGAGACTATAACCGTGTATGTGCCATACGTGTGTGTCATGGTGGTGTTTATTTTTTAAATTTATGCAAGCAAGTATATCTCATGGTCATACAAAACTTTAAAACTTCTATGAATCATGGACTTAAACCGCAAATGCACCTTTTTGTAAACAAGTGTTCTACGCCATGGACGACCTTATTGTTAGGAGAAGATCCATTGGAACTTTATTAACTAGTGATTGGTGCACCATTTTTTCAAGAGAAATTTATAAATGAAAGATTGATACATCATAAATATTCTAATCATCCACCAAAATCATATTAATCCAGACACTGCACTATTTAGTCACCATAATTATTTTATTTTATTTTGGTGGGGGGGGGGGGGGTGTAGTTCAACACAAATGTGTAACTTCAAGTAGTTGACTAAGAGAAAAAAAACATTTTGTAGGTGCGAAGAATTTGTGAAAGTTACAATACTTATATGAAAATTATTCAAACAATAAGAGAATTGAAACTTGTTTATCAAGATATCATGAATTACGTAAATTGAAATAATTGATTGTGTCATGCTAGATGATGCCTTGATGTGGATACCATATACATACTTTGTTGAACCATCCTGTGAAAATCATTCATGAAATACCTGATTTGAGAAAGCTAATTGAGGGTCGCTCTCACGGCATCATCTAGCATGACACAATCAATTATTTCAATTTATATAAATGATTGAACTCAGCCACTGCTTGCTTATTTCTTGATCTTGAAATAAATGATTTGAACTCAATCATTTCACGGCATCATGCATAAAGTTTAGCCACTGTGTAAATTTGAAATAAATGATTGAAATAATTCGCTTTATTTGATTCTTCAAATCCAAAATTTTATATGCTAGAAGTAGTACTAGTCCAGCTGTTCATCTATATTGAAGGCATTTATTTTTGCACCAGCTCAGACGGAACAAGGCAGGAGTCTATCTTATCCACGAGCTAGCTAGGCTGAGGCACATGTGCGGGTCTCTGACCCGGCCCCATTCCAAAGGAATCTTCCGTGCAGTACACACGCTTAGAAACACTGCTATACTCGTCTTGCATGAGAATACGGACACATGCATGCAGTTTGGTCAACAACTGGCTCATATCCCCATGCGACATGAACGACAGGGATAAAAGCTCCGCGCACTAACGGCTCGTAAATTTGCGCTTTGAGTGTTCAGCATATACTTTGAAGTATGATGGTTATAGTAAAATAATGTGTACCTTATTTCCTCATCCAATAAAAAGGTGCTCTCTGAGGTACTATGGGCCAATTCCTCTGTCATTAACGTTCTCATCTCATCAAGAACGTACATCAAATCAATGAGCCCCCAGTTCTAGTTGGCTACACACACATGCAAAGGGAGAGAAATAATTTACTGGGTAGAGATCATTGACTATCTCATCATATGAAATCCTGAACTTCTTGAATATGACCTGCATAGCAACAAAATTATGTGTATTGACTATTTAGTATTCATGTCGCACAAACTTCAAGAAAAACGTGGAAAAAAATACAAACATCTACTGACATATCAGGTTTATCAAAGAAATCCAAGAAAATAAACTAATAATATGGTTGATTAGGTTTGCTGGCTAGGGCAACCCGGCAAAGGGTTTAAACTTCCCAAATATATAATTCTGAGTTTGGTTTGCACAAGCTTAAAACAGTGCTCCAGTAGCAATACGGATTTGAAAAACGTGTTATATACTTGGGAAACTTCAGATCAGCTTACAGAAAACACCATATAATCATTTAAACGATAGCCTATTGCATAAGTATGAAATGTTGATATCTTTTCTTTTCTCCCACTAAATAAAGCAGTTCAGTTACATCCTAGAAACTACTATACTGTACTACATCATATATGCAGGTACAGTATAGGGTTCAACATCTTGGGCTCTAAGGCCACCTACGGACTGGATTTCATCCCATAATCATTGAAAGTACGGATTAGTTTCCAGACTTCAGCTCAAACAACAGCTTTCACAATTTGATATACCATATGCAACTTAGAGGCAACAGAAGTTAAGGATAAGAACTGACAGTACATAGAAACTGTCCTAGTAAGTAATCAGTGGTTATAAAATTAAAGAACGTCTCTATGTAAACATACCAAGAAACCAATAGCTTGCCGTATGTGCTTGATTTCATCCAATGCAGATCCTGCATACTGTTAGCATTTGACAGTAAGGTGGGAGCAAGAGAAAAGAAAAATGGAAATTCATATTTTTGTGATTGTAACCAGTAAAAATACTGGATTAATGCCAATAAGGCACATTTACTAGAATCTCAGATATATGCTGCAGTCCCATATGATTACCTCTGGCGAAAAGCTTGGGGACCTAACCCTAACCCGGCACTGTGCCGCACCGGGGCAAGCACAGCTGCCGCCCAGGACCTCCCTCCCCTTGTTCCGCCGCCGCCGGCAGTGTCGCCGGGCAAAGCCCGTGCGGCACGGCGGCGGCAGGGCTCCAGATGGACACAGTCCTAGGGTAGGAAGAGGCGCCGCCGGCGAACTCCACTGGGCACCTCATGCCTAGATATTGCTGGATCGGAAGGGATTCGCTCGTGCGCACCGTATTTTTCCTGACCGTTTGTTTGAGAGGGAGCGTTGCGAAGCTTTGTCATATGTTGCCATCATGGGACACTTGTGTTCCATGGTGAAGTCAGAGGCAGAGAATGTCATGGAAGATGAGATCTGAGGACTAGCAATGGTGGTTCCAGTCTTTTTGGCGTTGAGGAATTTGTTTGGTGATTCATGGCTCGTAGCAGCGGTATCAGCAAGTGGGGGCGACAACATAGGAGAAGTTCAAAGTCCTACCTTTCAGGGTGAAAATCCAAGGTCTGGCCTTAATTGGTTGTGCTGGCAATGGCCTTGTTGAAGGCATTGTTTTGTAAGCATGGACTTTCTCCAGGGTGAAAACCTATGGTCTATGATCGGGCAATGACGGCGCTTGTGCATTGTTTCCTTCTTGGAGGCGTCGTTATTGGAGAAGCTGGACTTTTGGTGTTGTCTTGGTGGTGTTTGTTCTGCTGCTACAAGGAATAGGTCACTGTAGCGTGACTTCTTTTCTATAATTCTTTTTTTTGGCTGTGTGCATCCGTAATGCTATAGGGCAATGCATTATTGCAGAGGCTAGGTGTAATTGGCATCTTCAGGATATTAATATATTCCCTTTATACAAAAATTATTACCCCTGGCTTCACTTCCCCGCACCAGATCTCTAGTTGTGCCAACCCTTGTTTTACATATTCTCCGTTGCTAAAAAAGCAGCACTGTGACACCCGCTTCCCCGGCTCCTCCTAAACAAGGGCTACACAAAGTTTTCCAGAAGAAACTGATGAAGAAACCTGGCTCAAAATCCGTCCCGATCCACTCCGCCAAGGACTACTCCGCATCCAAACCAGCGTCCGCTCCGGCAAAGGCCATCCCCTTTCATCAGTATGGCTCAAATCTGGATGAAGACAAGTTGTTCGACAAGGATCCCATCCTACAGCCTAAGGCCATCTCCATGACGATCATCCTCGATGATGAATCAGCCTCGGACTCTGATGCTCCGATGCTCCAGTTGACCCCCAAGTGCTCAAGCGTTCCAAGCTGTCGGCAGCTGAGGTGGGGTGGGAGAGCCCGGAGGATTGGGAATTTGATAATGAGACCCTGGCTGCAAAGATTGCGAAACTCAAGAAGAAACAAGATGGGGAGGTTGAGAATCCTCCGGCTACCCCGGTTAGCCTGGACCTTGCTAAGGAGGTGGCGGCATCGTCCCAGGTCTCCAAGGCCAAGCGCTCGGTGGCGGTGGTCTCACCAATCTTGGCACTCGCCGCTGCAGTGCCCAAGGCAAGGGAGCGGAAGCAGAATCCATCCTGCAGCGCGCAGCGGTGAAGACAGGTACAGAACCCCCCCCCCCCCCCCCCCTCTCTCAATTTCTCGCGTTCTCTACTCCAGACTTGCATTTTTTGGGGGTTGCGGGTGATTGTGGGATTGTTCTGGGAGATGTAACTTCTCCTTCGTCAGCTCTGTTGTCTGTAATTCAAGCGAAAGAGGTAGCCCAAGCCAAGATTGCGGAGGCCATGGAGGTAGCAGCTATCAAAGAAGCGCAGCAGAAACTGGCAATGGCCCAGGAAACCCCGACGATAGAGCCCACCAGTGTGGTGGCTCCATCTATCTCAACGTCGACGAGGAGGTCGGGGACCCGGAATCCATTACGGTAGCTTCATTGACCAAAGGAAGGAAAAAGAGAGTACCTAAGGTGGCGTTACCACCAAGAACAACTTGAGATCAACTCCAGCTCGACAAGCACGAGCTCTCATTGCAGAGTCGCAATGAGAGCGGCGGGCTGGAATATGAGGGGTTTTGGCCGGAGTGGCCGGAGAACCCAACTACAAGGGTTCATTAGAAAGGAGCAGCTGGACATAATCTTCTTACAAGAGACAATGCGTCAAAATTTCACAGACCAAGAGCTAAGGGGGCTGGTCAACAGCGATTTATTCCACTGGCATTGGAGAGCAGCTATGGGCCGCTCAGGTGGAATGCTGTTGGGTACTAGGGACGACGTTTTTGAGGTGGGATCCATCGCTCAGGGTCAATTCTTTCTGAGTGCGTCTCTGTTCCATAGAGACTCGAAGTTCAAGTTTGAAGTGATTGGGGTTTATGGCCCGGCAGATCATTCTCGATCTTCCCAATTCCTGGGAGATATTGAGGCCAAAGTGTTGAGTTGCTCTCTCCCGGTGGTGGTCCTGGAAGATTTTAACCTCATCAGGGGAGTTCAGGACAAGAACAATGCCAATGTGAACTAGCCATTGGTTAATGCCTTCAATGACTCCATTGCTCGTATGGCGTTGCGTGAGGTTGCACGCACGGGCGCTTGTTTCACCTGGTCAAATAGATAGCGCTCGCCGGTGCGGTGTGTGCTGGACATAGTCCTTGTGTCCCCAGAGTGGGAAACACAGTTCCCACTAACGATCCTGCGAGCTACTACTAGCCTAGGCTCTTACCACACCCCTTTGGTGTTGGATACGGGAAGCGGGTTGCCCAAGAGATCTAATAGGTTTTTCTTTGAAACGGGTTGATTGGAGCTCCCTGGTTTTAAAGACATGGTGGTGGCTAGATGGTTAGCACAGGCATCTGGGATTCGTCGGTGTCGTGGCCCCATTGACTGGTTGGCAAAGACAGCCTAGTGACATCAGACAGTTTCTGAAAGGGTGGGGTGCAAACTTAGGAAAGGATGCCAGGGTGGCCAAAGCGAGCCTTCTTGCACGAATCCAAGAGCTGGATCGTGCTGCTGATGGGGTGGGCCCATGGTTCAAAAAAGTGTACGCCTAGGTACGCTTAAGCGTGCTTAAGTGCTGAGTGGTTGCCTTCGCTTTGCTTTTGGCCTAAGCGTTCGATTAAGTGAGACAGGAATCTGGTCGTGTTTTGTGCTAAAATTTCCTCTATGCGAGTGTTGGTGTGTTGCCTGTGTTGCTCTGCTCCTTGCTCGATGCATTGATGCTATATTAATTTGATTAGGTCTTGCTTAGCTACTTGCTACTGAACTACTGCTTAGCTGCTTGTTTGTGTTTGTTACTGTTGGAGTTTGAGTTATTAGTTTAGTAGAAGTACTCTGGTAGAGTCTAGAGTGTTCTAGGGAGTGTTGGAGTAGTTAGTGTAAAAGTAGTGTCCTAGGAGAGTCTAGAGTATTCTAGTGGAGTGTTGGAATCTCAGTTAGTGTCCTAGGAGAGTCTAGAGTGTTCTAGTGTACACGTGAAGATGTAAGCCTAAGCTGAGCTATATATAAGAGGGTGTGGAGGTCCAAAGGACCAACCCCATCCCAGAAAATTTTCCCCAAAATCAACATGGTATCAGAGCTAGGCTCCTCCTCCCAACCCTAGCTACCACCGTTCCACCACTGCAGCACCCATCCCGGCTCTTGTTGTGAACAATACCAGGCACATTGTAGTCACCTAGCGGCGGGAGGCCGCACCTCGCTGCTCTCTGCGGGTAGTAGCCACCTCATGTTGCACGGTGTGTTGTGCGAGGCTTGGTTGCTGCTCTGCACGAGGGTTCCTCATGAAGCTAGTTAGAATGGTGCAATTGAGGAGCTGAAAGGAGGATAGTAAGTTGGCGAGGTTGGATTTGGGGACCAAGACAAACTATAGGTGGAGGAGGACCTTTGATCTGGTCGCAGATGGGCAGATACAGAGGTGATGCAGGTGTTTGTGAAGGAGCTGGGCATCTGTGTTAAGGTGGTGATGGCTGGAGCGGCACTGAGATGTGGTGGTGAAGGGGAGACAACTGGGTGAGGTGTGATTATTCTTGGCTGTGGGAATAAAGGGAGGTGCAGCTGCAGACTTCCGTTCAAGTTGTTGCAGCAAGAACAGGGAAAAGAAAAGAGGCGAGCTGCAGATATGGGGGTGTGGAAGTCAAGCAGAGTTACAGACAGAGGAGAAGAGCAGTCTGCTGCTTGGACTTCGTTTTAGGGGGAGAGCAATGGTTTGTATGTTCTGGTGGTGAAACAGGTGGTGCCGTGGAGGTGAGTGTGGTTGAGCTTGAAGAGGAGGTGTTGGTGGAGGTGTGGTAATATGATGGTCAGCAAGGAGCTTGATGGTGATGGTAGAGATTGTGTTGCTGGAGTTGTCTATGGGTTGAAGAAAGAGATGGTAGAGCTCCTGTTGACAGAGGCAAAGATGGTTGAGGCCAAGCTAGCCAGGGGTTTGATGGAGAGAAGGTAGAGGTCATGGTTGGAGTTTGTTGGAGAGGTGGATGACGAGTGAAGGACAGAGAAGTCCCAGAGTTGAGAGGACCATCGCTTGGCGAGCGTGCTTGGTTTAGGAGCAACCGGTGAGACGAGGCGGGCGGCTGTAGCTCTGTATGAGTTGTTGTTGAGGTGAGGCAGCCGTGGTTCCGCAGAAACCGGAGTTATGAAGAGGCAATGACAATGCTCAAGCTGATGATGGAAGGCGTGTGGTGCCTCCGTTGTAGGCGCCGATGTGAGAAGGCGCATGGTTGGAGAGGCAACGGTGGCCCAATGCCAGTAGGATTGGAGGTGGCTAGCTTGATGCAAAGTCTGTGCATGGTCATGGTGATGGCTCGCATGAGGCGGAGCTTGGATGGTCGGAGTTGACTGGGTACTTCACGACCGATGGAGCATGAGTTAGTGTAAAATGCTCTCATGTATCTAGGTGTGATTGTAAGCTAGATTTGTAGTGGTCGCAGAAAGTGTCGTGAGGCTGTAGCAAGATGTCCATGGCGGTTAAACCATGCCCATCTTGAGGGGGAGTGTTGGAGTTTGAGTTATTAGTTTAGTAGAAGTACTCTGGTAGAGTCTAGAGTGTTCTAGGGAGTGTTGGAGTAGTTAGTGTAAAAGTAGTGTCCTAGGAGAGTCTAGAGTATTCTAGTGGAGTGTTGGAATCTCAGTTAGTGTCCTAGGAGAGTCTAGAGTGTTCTAGTGTACACGTGAAGATGTAAGCCTAAGCTGAGCTATATATAAGAGGGTGTGGAGGTCCAAAGGACCAACCCCATCCCAGAAAATTTTCCCCAAAATCAACAGTTACATTGTTTGCTTAGCTGCTTGCGTGTTTATAAGAAAATGGAGCAAAACCGAGGCTAACCAAGGTATTAATCCCCGTATTCCTCATAAATGTAGCATTACATGCTTAAGATATAAATTTACAGCATATTATAGGGGTATATGTGCCCATCTTGACTTCCATGTTTCATGTTCATATGATTTTAGCCTGAGCGCTTAAGCGGCGCTTAAGCTCTTAAGCTCGCTTAAGCAGCAGTTCCTCTAAACAGTGCCTCACCGCTCGCTTAGCGTCTACCGCTTTTTTGAACCTTGGGTGGGCCTTGACGAAGATGGGTGTGCTTTGCGTTATCACTTAGAAGGACAAATGATGGATATGCTGAGTGCTGAAGAGGAATATTGGCGACAACGGGAGCGGCAACAATGGTTACTTAAGGGAGATGCAAATACCAAGTTCTTCCATGCCTTTGCCAATGGTAGAAAACGCAAGTGTGCGATTCTCTCGCTTGTCTCGGATAGCGGGCACGTGACGGAGGCAGGCGCCATCCAAGCTCTCATCTATGGCTTTAATGGGCTCAGAGGAACCAAAAACACTTAGCTTACGCCAAGACTTGTGGTCTGCTCAACACAAGGCTTCTACTCAGGAAAATGGTGACTAGATGAGATCATTTACAGCTGGACTTTGTCCTCAAAGATACTAAGTCAGATACTGATGGGCTGCCAGTTTTATTTTATAAGGAGTTCTGGCCACTACTGAGGAAGGATGTGCTGCTGATACTGAACGATTTTGCCCTGGGGAGAGTAGATATCGCCAGGCTGAACTTCGGAATCCTTTCGCTGATTCCCAAAGTACCTGGAGCTGACAACATCAAGCAGTTCCGCCCTATTGCACTGATCAATGTGATTTTTAAGCTGCTGCCCAAAGCTTTTGCAATTCGACTTTCCCCAGTTGCCCATAGCGTAATATCTCAGTTGAAGACAGCGTTTATGAAGGGCAGATATATCCAAGATGCCCCCTGGCTCTGCATGAAATTATCCATGAGCTGAAATCCAAAAAAAAACTCTCGGCAGTGCTGTTGAAGCTGGATTTTGAGAAAGCCTACGACAAAGTGATTTTCTGCAGGAAGTGCTCCTCAGAAAAGGCTTTGAACCGGCGTATGTGCATAGAATCATGCAGCTTGTCTGTGGTGGCCAGACGGCCATTTCAATTAATGGAGAAGTGGGCCCTTATTTTAGGAATCAGAGAGGGGTGCGGCAGGGGGACCCGATCTCCCCCTCTTGTTTGATTTCGTTGCTGATGCACTGGATGCAATTTTGTCTAGAGCTAGTGCAGCTGGACACATTCAGGGTGTGGTTCCACATTTGATCAAGGGGGAGGGGGGGTTGACACATTTACAGTATGCGGACGACACGATGATTCTTGTGCAGAATTCAGAGATGGGGATAATCAATCTCAAATTCCTGCTGCTGTGTTTTGAGCTTCTCTCCGGAATGAAGATTAATTTCTACAAGAGCGAAGTCATTGTGATGGGAGTGGCAGCAGAGGAACAAGCTAGGGTTGCTCGGCTTCTCAACTGTAATCAAAGGAAATTTCCATTTACCTACTTGGGATTCACTATGAGTGACCACAAGCTTTCCATTGCGGATGTTGAGCACCTGTTAGCCACTGTGGGCAAAAGAGATGCGCCCTGGCAAGGGAGATTCATGTCTTCAGCCGCTAGGCTTACGTTGATCGATGCCTGCCTCTCCACCTCCCTCTGCACACAATGGGTCTGCTTCAGCTGGCAAATGGGACCCATGC
Organism: Dactylis glomerata; assembly: GCA_007115705.1. Classification (NCBI taxonomy): domain Eukaryota; kingdom Viridiplantae; phylum Streptophyta; class Magnoliopsida; order Poales; family Poaceae; genus Dactylis; species Dactylis glomerata. The sequence continues at coordinate 426,842 of QXEO01000834.1, read as the reverse complement.
AAGCTTTGACAAGCATAGAAATAGGTTCTTCTGAGAGGGTCAAGGTACAAAGAAAAAGTATCACATGGTGAAATGGCAAGAAATCTGCCAACCTAAAAGCCAGGGTGGCTTAGGGGTAATTAACACCAAGGCAATGAATATTGGCCAAATGGATTTGGCGCATTTACTCTGAACAGAACTTTTATTTGTTGTGATTGAGACTGCTCAAAGCCAAGTATAGAGTCAATGAGATCTTCTCTTCTAACCCGGTGGGCTGTTCCCCCTTTTGGCACAGTATTCACAGAATCAAAGATCAGTTCAGGTTGGGGCCAAGTTCTATCTGGGGGCTCATTCTAACATCAGTTTTTTGAATGATCTCTGGATTGGGGAGGAACCACTCAGTGCGAGATTTCCCTCCCTGTTTCAGAAAAGCTCGGTTACAGACCTAACTTGTCTCAGGCCTACACGGAGGAGGGGTGGTGGACACCCTTCCGTAGGAACCTGGATCAAGACGATGTCTATGCCTAGAGGGAGCTATGTAGACTGGTTGAAGAGATTGCGCTGGAGGACACTTGCGACCGGATCTCTTGGAAATTGGAACCTTCCGGAAGATTTTCCTCAAGGTCTCTTTACCTAGAGCTGTGTAAGAGACCAGAGGTGCAACTTACCAAATATCTTTGGAGCTATGCCATTCCCTTAAAAAAAATTCACCTGGCAGCTTGCTTGTGGTCGACTACCTTCCAATGATCACATTTTGTCCAGAAATGGCCCGTCTGAAGGAAAATGTGCCTTGTGTGGCGATATAGAGTAGGTGGATCACATCTTTTTCCAGTGCCCTTTGGCCCAATTCATGTGGAGTGGGGTTCACGCGATGTTCAGTGTGGACTGGAACCCCAGATCTAGGCTAGACTGGTTCCAGATTCTAGACTCCCTAAACTCGAGGCCCAGGAGGTTTATCTGGACTTTTTTTGCTGCTTAGTGTTGGGCTTTGTGGACTACTCGTAACAAATTCACTATTGAGGGGAAATTCCCGCGCCAACCTGCTGACTGTATCTTCAAAATCATTCTCTCTTTGCAGCTTTGGCGGCCGCTTCAAAGAACTAAGGACAGGGTGATGCTGGACGAGCTGGTTTCCATGACCAAGGCTTTCTTCGCCAGCACCTATTCTCCTCCAGCGACCTCTGCAAGCCACCAGCCGCGGGATGCCCCCTAATGATTATCTACTTAGGTTCTAGTCTTGCCAGCCTGCGTGTTGTGTCCTTTTGTACTCTTGAACCATTTGGTAGTCTGGCCAGAGTGGCCAGTCTACGTTAAACTGTGTTGCTTTATTAATTTAAAGTCGGGCACACCATGCCTTCTATCTAAAAAAAGCAGCACTCATGAGTCATGACGCACAAGAAGACTGCAAAGCAGCGTTTTGACAGAACAACCAATTAAGAATTGAAAAGAAAATGGCAAAGCTAATGCCAGAATCAGCAGACAATTACCTATTGAAAAGTTGAGCGTTGATAAATGAGAAAATCTGCGTAAATATCTTCCGAATAAAAATAGCAGGGACGTAAAATTTAACAGATGTTAAGACAAATATGCACTAGTTGCAAGGAAATTATGTCTAGTAAGTAGTAAGCTCTTACACAATTTTCTTGCAAGATATTCAAGAGTTCAGTTAAATTGTCTACTATTGCCTGCCAATAGCTACCTTGGTTTGAAAATGAACGCCCCCTCAAACTTGATGACCGAAATGAACGCCCTTTTACCATACTGGCTGTCATAAATATTGGGACCTGCAGTTCCAACATAGTCCAAAAGTTAACCCTAAAAGGCAAACAGTAAAACAAGCAATTGCAGGTGAAAGCTCAAAACAGTTAAAAGTTGAATGCAATAAAGGGTGGCCTGGTCAGCAAATAATAAAGGGCAGCCTAGTGAAACAAAGATGTGCATCATGAATGCCCTATACCAAGTCTTTTGACTGGTGGTTCAATTGAGAGGGTCCACCAAGAGCGGAAGTTACTCTAGAGGTGATCAGAAGGCAATCACGGTAGGGGCTAGGGTTTTCTCTCGAGGGTGGTGAAGTTCAGATCTCGAGGGCAAGTGATACTCCGTGCGACGGTTGCTTCTCGATTCTTTGATCTCGGTGCTCGTGGAGTACAGAGCGAGGTGTCTGATGGTTTCTCCGAGGAGATCCGGGACTCAGGGTGGTGGTTCAACCAGAACGCCATCTCTGTCCCGGCCAAATCGGGGGGCGGATGATCTCGCGGCGGGGCTCTCTACCCGGATGGGGAGCTGTTGCTGATGGATAAAGAAGTCACGGGGCTCGTCATCAAAGGGTTGGGGGATCTGCTCAGGTACCTCGTCCACGGTGGGCGGTGGTGGGTAAGGTCTGTTCACCTCGGAAGCTTGTGATCGGAGCCCTCGAACGGGCGATGCAAAGGGCATGGCGTCTCCACCGCCCGGCGCCATTCAGGGACATTGGTGACAACCGTTTCATAGTCTGGTTCTCGTCGGAGGGAGATTGAAAACATGCTTTGAGAAACGGACCTTGGCAATTTGATCTTAACGTCGTCTTGCTCAAGGATTATGATGGATCCATTCCCCGTCTGACATGGTGTTCGATTCTCTGGAGTTATCGGTGAGGGTGCTGGACCTCCCAGTAGACATGATGAACAGGGCTTATGGAGAGCTGATCAGGGGTTGGATTGGTCACTTTATTTCAGTACATGTCGATGAAGAAGGGATGGCATGGGGCAAGGATCTATGAATAAGAGTTGCTGTTTGGGTTGATCAGCCACTTCTGAGAGGTGTCCCCCTGAAAGAATCTGATAATGATGCTGAGGGCAAGTGGTTCGACATGAAATATGAAAAAGTGCCGCATTTCTGCTGACTGTGGTCAATTGGTTCATCCTGAGGCAGGCTGTACAGCGGAGAAGGTAGAGATTAAGCAGTGGGGAGAATGACTGCGAGCATCACCGAGGAAGAATCAAAAGCCACCTCCTGCAGCTCGACCGGCGGTGTCGGCCGGTAGCTTCAGCAGCCGACCAGGTGGTGCAGAACAGAGGTATGAGGTGGGGTAGTCATCAGAGATCTACCACCAAGGAGACATCTGTCCTACAATCAGGTTGAGTCGATTTCATCTCGCACTGACGGTTTGGATCCAAGGCCCGCCTAAGAACCACAGGGTTCAGCCTTCTGAAGTAAATTCTAGCAAGGCATCGATGGATGTGGTGACCAAAAGAAATAAGGCTGGAACCTTTGTTGGTAAACCGAGGAAGCAAGTGCGGGGCAGATCAGAGATGTCTCACCTGCCTCAGAACAATAACAGAAAGAGAGGGACCAAGCAAGTGTGGTTGCCGGTGCCTGTGCAAGTGTTGGGAGAAGGGAGCTCTGAGTCGGCAGGGAAGAGGCAACGTACTGCCTCGGTGTTTGACAGGTTAGAAGATCCAGCTGCGGACCCTTCATCGGTGTTTAACAGGTTAGAAGATCCATCAGCGGACCCCGCGGCCGATGGTACTTTGGTGGCGTTTCGACGTCATCTTGTCTTGAGTGGTCAGGTGTTTCGGCCTTGTCTTGGGCTTGTAAGACTGTTCTTTCTATCAATGCAACGATACGCAAGCTTTGTGTTTTCTCGGGAAAAAAAAGTCACTTAGATCTCTCATCCCATCTTGTGTACTCACTCTAGTTTTGTTTACAAGGCACATACGTAGTTTAAGGTGAACTTTGACCAACAATATTTGCCAAGAAAAAATAAGGTATATATTATGAAAAATATATCATTGGATTCATATTCAAAAGTAGTTTCCAATGATATAATTTTTATGGCGTATAATTTATAATTTGTTAGTGAAAATTGATGGTCAAAATTTATCTTAAACTACGTGCGTGCCTTGTAAAAAACCCGGAGGAAGTACATTATTTCCCGTCTGTCTTGTTTATTTTGTACATATACATATTGATTTTTTAATAAAATTTTACTGTCTAGGCCTATAGACTTCAATTGAGGATGGATCTGGCCCAAACAATGCATCAATGAAATAGTATAAGAGCTGAAATGCTGCATTACTCAATTCACATATATTTCATTCATTCCATATCTTGACTTCAAGTTCCTGAGAACTCCTGGTTCATGTAGATAAGCTAGGCTTGTCATATCCTCAACACCACAGCGTGTCAGTGTGTCACTTCTACATCCCTAGGATAGACACTTGACGCATTGGCAGTAACCATTAATAAGATAATAGCTTATAATATAATACCTACAGGCATATGATTCTGGCACTAACAAATTCACAGTTGGAAGCTAAATAATGATTAGCTGAGATTTATAAAATATCTGAGAAGAAAAAATGATAGAGCCCTAGTGGCATGAGTAGAAATGATTCAATATTTAATCTAGGCAAATTTAATTTTCGATAAAACAGTGCAAGTTATCAAAAAACTGGAAACTGACCTTCTTTCCAGAACTGCAGCTTATAATTAATTCGTCCCCATGGACCTCCTCCACCAGGCCATCAATCCAAGCCACATCAGCATCCTCGACTCAAACATGAGAACCCACTGTAAAGCGACCAGTGGATGCCTACAATTGAATATTCATAACACATGAAGATGTGGTATTGTTAACTGAGACAGAAAGAACAGGAAAAACAATAAATTAACAATATGTCAAAATCTCATTTAGTAAGCACAACCCCTGGAGACAGATTACTGATAAACAGATAGTTGAGCAATTCTGGAATATCAAGTCCTACAGTTCCATTGTGTTAGTTTTACAACTTGTAAAATACTCCCTCCGTTCCAAAATATAAGATGTTTTAGCCCATTATTGCCATACATGTATCTAGATAAGGTGTCAAGTGGGAGCCCATCTAAGTCCCAGTTGTAGTTTATTTTTTCCTTGCTAGTACAAATTTTTGTCTCAAAATTTACACTAAGAAATTCAAAATACACTATAAGTGGGATATAGATGGGATCCCACCTGACAGCCTATATCTAGACATCTTTTAGTGTGTAGGTTAGAAGCAAAAGAAGTGAACATATATACTAAAAAGCATCTAGATACATACATGGCAATAATAGGCTAAAACATCTTATATTTTGGAACGGAGGAAGTATCAAGATAAAGAACTAGCAATTACAAATAGAGAACCTAAGTTCATTCATCATAGAATAAACATAAAATGGAAATGAAAATATTTTTTCAGAAAGCATAATACACATCATCCCATTATGTACGTGCAAATTAATTCAAGATGTGAAATAGAAAAGAGAGTATAAAAAATCTGATTTTCTCCAGTGATGCTAGCTCAATAATATCATGTAGGTCCTACATCGGCGTCATTAGGCTCAACTTCCCCATGTAGATAGAGTTCTAAAGAGAATATTTCTGCTAAGTGTAAGTGTACCGGTAGCAGTAAGGCTTAACTAAACTAGTCAACTGTCCAAAAGTGGAGTAGAAACTGGCTATCAGGATTAATCGCTTGTTGAGGTTGACCAAATATTGGTTCTCTTTTTGGCACTTGTGGTTTTGATTAAGCTGGAGTAGAGTTGGGAGACAAATTGAGAATTTGAGATGAATATGTATGGGCATCACTGAGCTGAAAGTCGAGGACAGTGAAAATGTTGGCAGATCAGTGCAATCATGGAATGCGTGCTTGTTGCAATGTGGAGATGTTCGAGCTGACATGGGCAACGGAAGACGTGATAATGTGAAATCTTCGATAGACTTAACACGTGAGGATACGGAGATGTATCCCAATTGATCAAACTAAAGGAAGAATAAACAAGAGCAATACTGAAATTGGGTATTGGATTCAAGCATTTCAGGTCTACACCGAAACCACTAGCTTCGTTTTCGGGATATTACAGCCTAAGACCCAGAAAATTCATACCAAACCAAACTGCTAGTGTCATGGACAGACCATCATACCGACAGCCATATATATTAGCGAATTGTACTTCTCCCTCTTGAAACATACAAGCACAGACTGCCGAAGCCCGACCCCGTATCCTGATCGACTGATCCACAGATCCAGATCGGGGTTCGAATTTGCTCCCCTGATTCGCTGATCGCCACTCGCGCGAAACATAAGGGACGTACCATGGGTTCCGTCGAAGTCGTCTTCAATCTCTCGGCTCGATCATGCGGTCGCCGTCGCCGCTGGATCACCATCCTGCCGCCATTAACGTCGTCGTTGACGGAGAGCGGCGCGGCGGGCGATGTGCAGGCGGACGGTGGGGTTGGGAAGGATCAGCAATGACGGTGGCGGCGCGCCGGGGAATAGGAAGCGGCGAGGTTGGGAGGAGGAAGGGGGCGCGCGGGTAGACGGAGCAGGATGGAGGCGGCGAGGGTGGGTGTATAGAGGAAAGTGAGGCCGTGACAGGCTCGTTATTTTCTACGGAGTATTGGAAAAAGTCTATTTCAAATCCTGAATTTCTAGTGGTTAGCTGAAATGAATCTGAACTTTAAATTCATGTCGTTTGTATCCTAAATTATTAAATTCTGGTTTAAACTAAATCTTAAAGCTGTTTGACCAAATTTGACCAACGCCACATAGGCAAAATTATTATAAAAAAACCCTACAAAACAATCTATTCTAATCAGGTGGTCCCTAGCTTACTAGCACGACGACCGGACTTGCAGGCCGTCGCTCCTGATTATTTCGTTTTGGCCGTAGCTTGCAAACCATCTACGCTGCTCGCACGTGGGGAACAAAAGGGCTCCGCGTTGCCGCCGCTGCTAGCAGACCGCTGCGCATGGTGTCGGTAGCAGCTCCCGTACTAGACGCTGATGGTCCCGCACAAGCACAGACACAGGACTACTGCTGCGAGGACTTGCAATGCAAATCTTCACACCACCCGAAACAAATAGGGCCTCGCACGAGCACATAGGCAGGCCCCTAGGGCGCGATTAGTAGGGTGTGAGCGGCTGGACCAGGCCTGGGGAGCTAACAGATTATTGATTGGATTTCTAGGCTGCATCTAAAATGTGGCTCGTACGCATGTTAAAGCACCATTCACACATGCCTAGGATATCTCCGAATCGAGCGTTTCCTCAGAGTCACCCTCGTCTCTGGCTCCCGTGAGCCAAAAGTGGCCAACCCTCGCACGAGCGGCTGCGACTATGGAGATGGCACGAACTCCCGCGCGTAGGCGAAAAAGGGGGCGGGAGGATTTCGTCACCTCCCGCTGAGACCGCCCCTCTATTTCTACCCCCTCCTCTCACCACCTCGTTCGAAATCGCCATTTCCCCTCTTCGAGCTCACTTCTCCCGTATGCAAGGAAGGTAAGTAGGCGGTGTTAGCGGCGATGGCGGCGACGGCGGCTCCGACCACTTCTTCGACAAGGATTCACATCCATTCACCTCCAGCATGACTGTAAGTTCAAACACCATGACATCTCGAGCACTATCTTAATGTTAGGGTTAGATCTGTGACTTATTTTGCTTAGATCTGTCCCTGATGTCGGCTTGTAGCAAAGATCTTGGCATGTGTAAGCTTAGTTTCGTTGATCTGTGAGTATTAGCATGTGTAGCACAAAATCTTGTCATGTGTAAGCTTCTTCTTCTTTGTAAGCCTAGTATTTGTTCATGTAGGCTTGTAGCCATAATCTGCTTCTACATTGTGCGGCAATGTAGGACTCGTGCCTGAAATTCCTTAGCTAGGCTTTGGTCCCCTTCGAGGAGTCCCAGATCACCTTATTTGTCGCCGATTCGCAGCCTCCCATGGCATTGAAGGTTGCAGACGTGGTGGTTAGGCAGTGTTCCGACCAGCCTCAGTTTGCGCATCTCGGATCGTCTCAGAGCACAGTTCAGAGCGTTGTCCAGAGCGTGGCATTGAAGGTTGCCTGGAACATTGCTAAGGCAAAGAAGGACAAGGAGCTGAGTGAGGCAGCCTCAGCTCGCAAAACCGCGCAAGCGAGCATGAAGGGCACCATGAAGTAGCTGCCTTTCCAGTCGACCTTCATCCTCCAGAAGATATGTGACATGATCAAGACCGGCGTTTGTACTGACAAGGGCTTCAAAGAGGTCCATCTTGTTTCTATTTCCAAGACGCTCTTCGAGCATTGTGGAGCGGAGGTGACTTCTACTAAGGTGTACAACCACCTAAGGAAGTGGAGGACGAGGTGGATCCAAATTAACAAGCCGAGAGATCTGAGCGGCGCTCAATGGGATGAGGAGACCTGCACCATCGTGCTAGAGACTGACCACTACCAGGGCTATATCACGGTTAGCACCTTATTACCTAGGACTGCCCTTTGATCATTCATGCCTACATCTAACAATCTTCCTTGTCATCCCTGTTTAGGATCACCCCAAGGACGCCGAGTTCCTCAACAAGCCCATACCGAACTACCATGAGATGCACACCATCTTTGTTGGTGGGATCGCCACCGGCAGGTTCGCCATGGGCTCCAATAAGCCACTAGGCACAGCTTCACCGTCTTCAGAGTACGGGACAGACTCCTAGGAGTCCGACACCATCATCATCGATGGCCCAGACAACCCATTTCCGGCACCACCAGCTGGAGGAAAGAGGAAGAGGAGTGGTCTGGCTAAGGATGAGCTCATGACCTTCACTTCCATGACTGAAGCCATCAAGGATGTTGACGAGGGTTAACTCGACAAATATCCTAAATGAAGGACTTAGGATCGGGGAGATAGGGCGTCGGATGAACTCGAAGGTAAAGTTAGTCGAAATAGGTGTGTGTCGAAAGTAAACTTGGGTGTTCAACCTGGCTTGCTTTCAATCTGGCCTACACCGTCCCCTCCTGGCCCCTATATATAGGTGGCCAGGTCTCGAGGATCGGGTAGGGTCTGATACAGATTACAATATCGATATACGGTAAGAACTCGTATTCGACTTCCATTACAATTGGGCCTAGCTATACGGGCCTTAGGGGTACTCAACTAACGGGCTCTACTAACTATACCCTTGTCAGTAGCCCCTGAGATTCTATCAAAATTGCAGATTCGGGTTGAATCTCTAATCTTTATATCTTCGACTTGATCAATTCTTTGACTTCTTCTTATCTTCAAATCTTCGACTTGGTCTTTTGACTTATTCTCATGATAATATTTCGCAAGGGGTTTTGATGAACAAGCCTGACAACTCTGACGGATCAAGAGGTCAGTTAACTGCCAGAACAGATACTTGTCACCTACTTCAAATTCAATCCCCTTGGATTTGAATTCGGGATACCGGTCAAACCCACCCTTTTGCCGCATTTAGGACTTACAAAGAATGAATCCCAGTGATTCTCAGGGTACACAGTGCATCCACCAGGATTTTCTTCGCGTTGTAGACATGGATACATACCAGCAGAGCGCATCCATGTACGTATACCAGGTCACACAGGACGGATCTTGGGGTCTTACCTTCGTGATAAATCACGGCATTCGAGTTTCATTGCGATAACGCAACTCGAGAATCTTATGTCGCAGTCAAATTTTGACTAAAAATATTCGGGTTTAAACAACCATAAAACTCGCTCCCGATAGGAGTAACATTCCTTCACTTCTTATGCTCTATCATTTGCCAGGAAATATCATCGGGTGCGCGCTCAGCGCTCCCGATGGGAGTAGCCCCCGAGGCTATAGTCGAAAAAATATTTTTTCGAGTATAGGCTCAAATGTTGTTCATCATACTTCATCTTGAAATAGCTTAATAATAACCTGTTGTCGAATATGTGTCCACTACTTCAGAGAAAAATTGTATTCACCATTCTTGAAAGTAGTAGCCCCCAAGGCTATAATCGAAACTCCTTCGTAGACAGTTTTATTTATCTATTTTGCTCTTGTCGGCGCCATCCTTCTTCTTTCTCATACCATCTTCTTTACGACGTCAATGAGTACGTCACTTATTCACTAGTGCGAACCGTTGTGTGGGCAGTACTGTAAATTTCTTAATTTTTGATCGTTAGTGGGCTTACCGTTTCCGATCTTTGCGCCACGTTTCAGCCCATGATCCTTCTCTCAGAAGGTATATAAGGGGGTAGTGGGGGATTTTACTGTTTACCAGCTCTTTCTCTCCGCCACCGCTGCCATTGTCGATCTTGCCTCCTTCTCCTTTCGTGCATAGCCCCCAGACGCGGATTGATAGATGCGCGTGAAGCACCTAGCGACCAAGAACGCCATGGCCAAGGGAAAATCAAACGCCGCGGCCAGCTGGGTGACCTCTGCCATCATGAAGAAGGAGGTGGAGAAGGCCCGGACGGACGGCCTCCTCTCTGCCCAAGATGCGATCAAGTTTCCAAGCACTGAACGGATCCCGGAGCCCCCGAGTGGTTATTGGGTAATGTTCCTTGCTTTCCTCCTCTGCGGTCTTTCTCTTCCTGCCCATGAATTTCTTTGTGGACTTCTCTTTGTTTACGGTGTGCAGCTTCACCAGCTCACACCTAACTCTCTTCTGCACATTGCTTGTTTCGTGACTCTCTGCGAGTCATTCTTGGGCATTGAGCCCCACTTTCTTCTCTGGAGGTCAATCTTTCGGCTTCGCCCTAACGTTGCTTTGTCCAGAAAACCCGAACTGGGCAGAGCCATTGTTTCTGTGCGTCCTAAAGCACAATACCTTGAATTTTCCATGGCCACATCTATCCAAGGGTGGAGGACAAAGTGGTTCTATATCAAGGACCGCAAATCCTCTCCTGGAGATGAATACGACCTACCTCCTTTTGATGCTTCCCAGGAGGTGAAGAAATTGGTGTCATGGGATACGCTTCCCTCATATGCGGAAGTAGAACAAATTCTGCCTCTTCTGTCTCGCATCAAGGCTCTGAAAGGAGGCCAAGGAGGCGCTTTGTCGGGTATTCAACTCATGGCATTTTTTATTCAACGTCGAGTTCAACCCCTGCAACACCGCCTTACCAAACTTTGGAGTTACTCCGGCTTGGAAGATCCTACTCGCATCTCTGAAGATTTGATATTGAAAAAAAGATGTCGACAAGCGAGTCAGGAGTCTGACCAAGCTCACCAAGGAACATGCGGTTGCTGATTTGACCGTTGATTTCTTCAACTCCGTGCACCCTCTACCTGAGGTATGTATCTGCTTACTTTTTGGCTACTTATTGTCAAATTTCGTGTTCCTTTTCCTTGTTTGCTCTAGTAATTTGTTCGCATGCAGGGGCACCAATTTCTCCTCTTGCGCCCTCCTCTTCCAGAGGCAGGGCCCCTTCCGGCTGATCTGGCCATGTCTGTATCTGAAGCCCCCGAGGCTGATGATAATCAGGATGGAGATGATGCCGAAGAATCAGAAGAAGACACTGGTTCGTCGACATCGTCTCCTCCTGTGCAGCCTGAAGACACTGGCTTGGACAAAAAGAGGAAACGAGTCGACGAATTTGCTTCTTCGAGTTGCTCTTTTCAACAAGCAGTTGCCGAGAAATCTCCTGCTTTGGCAGGAGATATGGAATACTTTGACCTCCTGGCGTCGTAAGTGCTTTATTTGAGTTCTTCACTTGCACCGCTCTTGTCTTGTCCCTGTTGTATGGCATATAACTTATTTTCTTCTTTATAGAGACGATGAGGAGCCACCAAAAGATGATACATCTGCTCCTTCGATGTCGCATGTGACCGCTGATGAGCCTGCTGAGCCAGTTGCTGCACCAAGGGTTACCAGGGCTTCTGTCAAGAAGATTCCGGAAACCCGAAGCAACAAACGCTCAAAGAAGGCCAAAGAACCCGACGTTTCTCTTGAAACCCATGCATCGATGGTTTCTCCCAACGATGTGAGCAACTTTTTTTTGTTGACTTGTTTTTCCTTTGCATACACTTGTGCTCTTACACGCTCTTTCTCTTAGGCATTATTGAAGAGATTCGCTGCCTTAGGCACTGAATGTGCTGGGTACCTTAAGGTTGCGAAAGCTTCTGAAGGTACGTTCTATATCCAATCATGACTTTTCCTCGATGCTTTATCTTTTGCTATTCATTTGACCCTCTTTCTTCTTCTGTTTGCAGCTGCTCTAGCGACAGCCAATGCCCGAATTGCGTCGCTGGAAGCCGAGCTTAGTGCATCGCAGAAGGCTTATGATATTGCGTCCGCTGCCAAAGCAAGTGCTAAGAAGTCACAAAAATCAGCGCTTGGTAAGGCAAAGAAAGCCAAAAAAGCTTTGGCCGATGCCAACAAGGAGCAAATTCTGCGAGAGGAAGCCGTGACAGAGCATCTTCGCACGATGTCTGCTGCTGCTGAAGGTAAATGCTTCGCCTTGTCTTTTTTATTTTGACTCTTGTTTCGTTGTTTATTCTTGCTGATACTTTGCTTTCCTTTTTTCCTTTGTCCTTCTTTATTGTGCAGGGTTTACCGGGGTATATTCATCGTCTTTGCAACCAGGCGATGATCCTCTGCTGACCGCGGTTAACCTACTCGAGGCAAACTGGATATCTATCCAGGAGACTTTTAAGTTGGTTAGCCACGTTCTGTCGCGACTGTTCATCGGGTTGTGGCCGAAGAAAAAGGCAGAAGTTCCGAAGGACAACTTGGAGAAACTTGCCAAAGCCTTCGACATAACTGAAGACCCCACCCTCCAGCTGAAGGGGCTCTCTCTGAAGCGTGGCACTGAGGGTGCTATTACACTTTCTTTGGCGCACGGTGCAGACTTCGACTGGGAGAAAGTGAGCTCTCCCCATGGCCGCACCCGCGATGAGATGAAGGCTTTCTTCGAGAAGGCAAAGAAGTTGGCGCCTGCACTGGTGGCAATTATTTCTCTTTCGGCAGCCTCCGCGGCAACTACTGTGCCACCTCCAGCGGTAGAAGAGCCAGCGCCTCCATCGACTGCTGGCAAGGAATTTATCATGCCTTCTTTTGCCACAGAGCAAAATGCTGAGGTGGCGTAGATTCGGCTTCTTTGTAGCTTTAAATTTCTCATTTTGATTGTAAAAACTTTTAGTTTCGTGCAACCCGAGAACCTTAGGCATAGGGTTTTGCACATGTCTAAATATATCTTCTTCATATGAAGTCTTGTGCTGTCTCTCTGAAATGTTTCTTCTTTCTTTTCTTTTGGCTTTCAGTCGATGCACATCAATGACCCTTTGACTTGTGGGCCTGCTCCTTCTTCTGCCCGCACATTCGGCTCAATGATTTCGTCGCCTCCTAGTCGATGTAGTCAATGCACAGAGTATTCTTCAAGGATTTCTGACATTGAGGCTCGCTTGACTTTAGCCAAACGCCAAGCTCAGATGGCACTTGATAAGGCTAGCAAAGCTTCTAATTTGATGAAACAGGTATCAATTCTTGATGATAAGGTGTCTAGCTTGACGGCAAAGATTTTGCATCATGAGGAATGCAATTCGTTTGTCCTCGGCATTATCGAATCCGCTTGTGAAATGTTGCGATGTAAGTTTGCTTTTCGACTTATCTTCTTCTCTTTTTGCTCCACTGCTATTTTTATGATATCCTTTGCCCTCGTAGGCACTTGTTTAGATTTCGCTGCTGAAGATCGTCGGGTTACCGAGCGGAATGTGGCTCTAGAAAGAGTGTCCGCGGGTGTTGAAAACTTGTGGTCTGATCCTCGACGCCGGAGTGCTGTTGTATTGCTTCAGGATCGTGCCCAGCACATTGGCGAGCCAGTGGATGGCTGCAGGAGAGCTCTCGTAACTATGCACTCAGTTATGCTTACTCGCAATCCTCTGCCTGCGACTTTCCCCTTGCTTCTTGATACTTTTAGATCCAGCCAGCGAATTCATCGATTGATAGAACTGAACTTAGTGGCAGGTGCCAATTTTGCTCTTGGGTGGATACGCAAGTGGCAGCCAAGACTCAATTATAGTTCTATGTCGCTGAGCTATCCTCCGGGTGGAGCTAGCCTTCGAGTACACTTGGAGAGTACCATGCAGCCTGCCCGACGAATTATAGCCAGGCTATTGCAAGAAGACTCTGCGTTTTTCCGCGAGTTTCACTACTTAGATCCTTTAGGTGTAGATGATTCTGATAACCCGATGTTGTAATATTTATACGGAACGCGAGAGTTTCTTTATTTCGTGACTATATGTCGAAACTTATTCTCAGAGCGTTTTTGTATCATTCGTGCGTTTGCCGCATTTTCCCTTTGAAAGACTCGTAAACTCGAATGTGAGGAACATTTTGTCTTTATTATGCTCGTAATGTAAGATACATGGGGTGACCCAAGAGATCCGGCCTATGACCTGTGTTCTGGATCTAGAGGGCATTGCCCCTGGTATAACTCGTGGCTTTTATAGCCTTATTTTTCTACTCTACTTTATTATTTTTTGGTGCTTATGCCGTCATGGCTTGCTCTTCTTCTCCTGTACCTTTGTCCTCTCCTGATGCTCCTACTCATGATTTCTTCATCTTGGGCTCCGCAACGCATCCTTCGAGTAGCTTGACGCCTTCTGTAGTCATACTTTTCGCCTTCTCTGCATAGTTGGCTATCATGCCAAAGTTTTGCGCCATCTTGTGGAACTCCCTGTCGCAGAGATCTGAGACTTTAAAACTCCCTTTTACTGTAATTATTCCTCTTGGTCCTGGCATTTTGAGTACCAGATATGTATAGTGAGGCACTGCCATGAATCACGAAAATGCGGGTCTTCCGAGGATCGCATGATACTGAGATGGCCAGTCCATGACTTCGAAGTCAAGCTTTTCTCTCCTATAGTTTTGCCGGTTGGCGAAGCAAACGTTGAGTGCTATCCGACCTAGTGGGTAATTGGCACTTCCTGGCACGATTCCGTGGAAGGAACAATCTGTTGGTTTCAGGAACTCTAGTGATATATGCATTGCTCAGAGTGTTTTTGCATATATCAGGTTAATTCCACTCCCTGCGTCCATGAATATTATGTCAACATCATACGCGCCGATTTGAGCTTTGAGTACCAAAGGCGCATTTCCCGGCCGAGGTACTATTATAGGGTGGTCTTCTCTGTTGAACTCGATTGGTTGTTCTGACCAGTGCAGATACTCCGTTGTGGCTGGAGGTGAGATGACTGCTAGGTTGACTTGTCGAGTTATACTCTTTTCTTCTTTGTTCGACTTGGGCACAGGTTGTATCATTGCTGTGATGTGTTCCTTTGATAGAACATACCCTTCATCGTCGTCGTGTCCCTGGTTTTGCTGGTCTTGTCCTTGAGGAGCTCTGTTGTTTCCTTGCTGTTTTGTCGGAGGATTGTTGCTTCCTTCAAATCCTTGTCGCCTTGCTTCGGTTTGCTTGTTTAGTGCTGCCTCTTGTAGTTTTAAGAATGTTGTACAATCTTTCATTGCGTGTCTTGATACTCGCTTCCCATCGATGAACGCTGAGTGTATATGACAAGGTCCGTTGAGCATATCTTCTGGCGACGGGTTGTACTCTCTGGGTTCTCTTGAGGGAAACTTTTTATAGTCCTCTTTTCCATAGCTTCGATATCCTGAGCTTCTGCGATCACTTCCTTGATAGCTGTTGTCTTTGTATCCTGCGGCGACTTGGCTATGGGAGCCGTAGTTGTCGTAATTTCGGGACCGTCTCCTTTGATTTCCATATCTATTTCTTCTATCGTCTTCTGGGGATCGCGTCTGCTTGTTGTTACATGCGTCTTCTCCATCTGCAAATCTGTTTGCTACGTCCATGAGCTCTGACACTATTTTTGGCTTAATTCTTCCCATCTCTTCAACTAAGTCTCTTTGCCTTAATCCAATGACGAACGCATCAATTGCTCTTTCATCTGAAACTTCGACTGCTGAATTTTTTATAAGACTCCATCTTTGGATGTATGCCCGCAGTGTTTCATCGCGTTATTGTACACACGCTTTGACTTCTTCTATTGATGCTGGCCGCTTGTACGTCGACCTAAAGTTGCTTGTAAATTGCTTTGTGAGGTCTTCCCAGCTTCCAATAGTTTCTTTCTCTAGTTTGCTCAACCATGACCTTGCTGTGCCGGTGAGGTGTAGTTGCAAACTTTGCATTGCTGTTTCTTTGGTTCCTCCTAATATTTGCACTGCTTGTAGGTAATCTGATAGCCATGATTGTGGTTCCTGTGATCCGTCGTATTTTTGCTGGTCATGAGGTAACTTGAATCCCTTGGGAACTGGAGTGGTGCGAACCCTGCGGGTAAAGCACGATGCCCCCATCTCTTTTTTGTCGTCTTCATAGTCGTGTTTTTCATTTGGGGATCGCGATCTTCGGGTTCCACCATGCTGTTTTGGTGATGGCGATCGAGATCGTTGCTTGCTACTTCTGCGCCGAGGACTGTTGTGACGGCGAGGTGACCTTGCTTTGTGCACTTCCTTGTGGTGATATGCTTCTTCTCCTTTTGCTGATAGCTTATGGCCCACCATGTTGAGTCCGTTCAATGCTGCTCTATGCATATGCTCCCTAGGATCTCCTGGACTTGGTCGAGTTGTAAGCAGATATGCTTGCGCTGCTACTAGTGCTGCTTCAGGGGTTTTTGGTAGGATGTTTCCCTGCTCGTCGACCGATAGGAAGGACAAGTCGAGGTTTTTAGAAATGCTTTGTCTGTCAGAGTACTCGAGGTTGTCGTACCTTGAACCGTGTCGACAATTTTTCCTTGCGTTACTATATGATGCGTCGCTTCACGCTTTACGAGCGGTATCGCTAGCTGCAATGGCTGAATCTTTTCTTCTTTGTATCTCTATTTTCTCCTTTGCTAATTGCTTTGCCTGCTGCCTTAGGGCATAATGATACCCCAAAAGCATATCTTTGCTGGAATTTGATGGTATTGGCATGCCATGTTCTATGGCTTCTCTTATTATCCTCCATTCGTCGACTGATAGTCGAATTTTTTCCCTGGCTGTGAGGGATTCTGTTGTTTGCCCTTCTGCTAGGTGATTTGCTCCTCTGTCGATATTTGCTGGGTTTAGCACTGGGTTGTTATTTTCGTCAAATTCTTCTGAGTTGTCTCCCACAATGGCGAGCACCTGGCATTGTTTGCCGATGTTACTATTGAAGCTTGAGAAGATCGAGTCGCCATCTTCAGAAAGCTCTAACCTTGTCTTCCATGTATCTGTTGATTTGTCTGAGATATCATCGAGGCAGATCATGAGATCGTCGAGTTGGACTCCTGCGTCAAAATTTTCCTTTGCTTTGTTGTCTTCTGCGATCTTTCCTTTTTGCACTTCTTCTAGGCTGACCGGCGAGTTTACCTTGCTGGAAGAGCCGTCAGAATACTCCATCATTGCTACTGTTTCGGGCTCACTTGCCGACGGATCTTGTTTCATCGGATCTGAAGGCGAGATGAGCCCGATGGCCCGATGAGGATGCTCAAACTTCCAATTGTCAACTCCATCTCTTGATTTTTGTCGACTTCTGTACTGCTGTTGGCTAAAAGCGAAAAAGCCGTCGAATTCATAATTCCAACGCCCCGATCCCCACGGTCGGCGCCAATTGACGAGGGTTAACTCGACAAATGTCCTAAATGAAGGACTTAGGATCGGGGAGATAGGGCGTCGGATGAACTCGAAGGTAAAGTTAGTCGAAATAGGTGTGTGTTGAAAGTAAACTTGGGTGTTCAACCTGGCTTGCTTTCAATCTGGCCTACACCGTCCCCTCCTGGCCCCTATATATAGGTGGCCAGGTCTTGAGGATCGGGTAGGGTCTGATACAGATTACAATATCAACATACGGTAAGAACTTGTATTCGACTTCCATTACAATTAGGCCTAGCTATACGGGCCTTAGGGGTACTCAACTAACGGGCTCTACTAACTATACCCTTGTCAGATGTAGTGCAAGCGATCAGGGAGAACAAGCCCACTAATGTCCATCCGGAACTCTACAAGGCCATCATGGACATGCTTGAGTACTCCCCAGATGCTCTCATGGCGGCGCTGAACCACCTTGTCAACCACAAGGCCCAGGGCGTCACCTTTGTTGCCATGGTAGACTCCCACAGGTCCCTCTGGCTCCAAAACTACATGTCCAAGAACTACTTCAATTTGTAGTGCGTGCCCTAGGGCATTGTGGGGCTGGGGAGACATGCATGCTTGCTTGTGATTGCTAAAGATAATGATCTTGTGATGTACATTTTGGTGGTAGCTAGGACTCAAAAACTTGTTATGGCTTATAAGTAAGATGAGGTGGTACATACTAAACCCCTCATGTGTTGAAGACTATGCGGTGGTAGGACGATACCCACTTTTGATGTGGTGCTAGGTTAACATCTTAGTGCTAGGAAGAACTTATGGTCCCCTTTTGGAAACTGTAATGCATGCTCCCGTAAGTTATGATCTTGCTGTCACCATTTGTTACCTCATCTTGTACTCACCCCTGATGTTTCTTTGTTAGTGGTATGTCGTGTTCAGGGGGAGGCAGCCCAGAGTCTATAGCTCGTGGAGGATCTGCCAGGCTCAGGTGAATGGTTTCTTGAACAATAGCTACAGAGGGTACCCGACTCTGAAGGAAGTAGTGGAGGAGTTCAACCAGTTTCTGGCCGATGAGGCAATGGCTTATCAAGGTATGGTTGTTCAAGCACTTCCTGCTCAAGGAATGGCTCTTCAAGCCCTGCCTATTCAAGATATGCCTGCTCATGCCATGCCTCTCCAAGCAATGGCTGTTGAGGCAATGTCTCACCATGGCGGACACAGGTTTAGAGATTTCATCATCCTTGTACTAATGGTGGTGATCGCGAGGCTCTTGTTCTTCAAGTAGGTGGTGTAATCTCGCATGTTGTGGTAAGCTCACCAGAGTTTGAAAATGGGTAACTCTTAGAACACCTGTGTGCTAAACCAAACAGCTAGACAGTACATCTGTTGGGCTAGGATTTTGGTTTGCAGGCATCCAAAAAAATGGGCCAAAGTTGGCTCTCAGAGATAGCAAAATCTGTTGTGGGCAACCAAACAAAATGCACTCCGTATTTTTGGCCCGTTTCATGCGACCCAGCACCCCCAACGCCTGCGCCCAGCCCAGGGAGCCCAAAAAGGGTTGCAGGCTACCAATCGCACCCTACTAACGCAGTGCCCGAGCACGAGGAGCGCGTTGGCATGGTTTAGCCCCGAGTGATGCGGTGATGCCACAGATCTGAGATGCATCCCCATGTCCATTGAGTCCCTGGTCAGAAACAATGGTAGTTCCCTGCGTGCGAGCAGCAGCAGACGTGGCCTACAAGCTCCGGCCAAAGGGAAGGAAGTAGCAGCCACGACACATAAGCCTCGGTCGTTGGTGGCCTCTGCCTCTCCCCACATTGGTTATCTCGGTGTGCCCTGCCATTTTTAGATTTGGGGAAAAAGATGGATTAGGAAAAAAGATGAAGATGATAGGTGGGCCCATCTAGTCAGTAAGACAACAGATATTCTTGGCCGGGATTTTTCTCTTCTCGGTCTGCCAAATAGCTCCAGGGTCTGATTTAGACTGGGATTTAACAGTTTAGGATACAAATGACAGGGATTCAAAGTTTGAGGTTTATTTTGGCTAACCACTATGAGTTCAGGGTTTGAATTAGACTTTTCCTTTTCTGTACGGGCAGCTGATGTCTACGCATGTGTCTATTCTTGTAGACAGTGTTGGGCCTCCAAGTGCAGAGGTTTGTAGAACAACAACAATTTTCCCTTAAGTAGATCACCCAAGGTTTATCAAACTCAGGGAGGAGGAGATCAAAGCTATCCCTCTCAAGCAACCCTGCAATTATGATGCAAGAAGTCTCTTGTGTCCCCAACACACCCAATACACTTGTCAGATATATAGGTGCACTAGTTCAGCGAAGAGATAGTGAAATACAAGTAATATGGATGATTATAAGTAGTAAATGCAATCTGAAATAAATACCGCTGCGAGCAAACATGTAACAAAATTGAATGTAAACAGTGTTTCAATGCTTGGAAACAAGGCCTAGGGATCATACTTTCACTAGTGGACACTCTCAACAAAGATAACATAATTGAACACATAAATAACTATCTTCACTATGCCACTCTAAACTATTCTCCAATGGATAACGAACACTAATCATGTGTAGGGCTACGAAACACTCCTCAAAGTTCGCACTTCCCCATACTAGATTGCCCTGTACTGTCACCTTGAGCGCACTAGATGGTTCCAAAAAATACCAACAATTCATAGACATTAACCAAAAAGACACGCACAATGTGCACACTGTCACCTTCACATCATGGTACAAGGTGCCTCCGAAGATTACAATAATAAAGCACGGGAGTAGCATAATATCTGAAGAATAGTATCTACCAATTCAACTAGATACAAAGCTCACGATCACATAAAGATCGAGAGATGAACCACATAGCTACCGGTAGAGTCCTCAGCCCCGGGGGAGAACTACTCCCTCCTCATCATGGGAGACAGCAACGTTGAAGAAGATGGCGGTGAAGTTGATGGAGATGGCGATGGAGGCGATGGAGTCGATGGAGATGGCTTCGGGAGCACTTCCTCATCCCGGCAGGGTGCCAGAACAGAGACTTCTGTCCCCCAAAATTCGTCGGTGGCGGCGGCGGAGCTGCAAGACTTCTTCTGGAAAATTACCGATTGATTTAGGGTTTTCGGTCGGAAGGCTATATATAGGCGGAGAGGCGGCATCAGAGGTGGACCCGGGGGCCCACACCACCTCCTCACACAGGCAAGGGGGGCGCGCCAGCCCCTGGTGTTGCTGCCCTCTGGCCCCCCTTCGGCTCTCCTTCGGTCTCCGTCCCTCATCCGAGAAAAATAGGAGGTTCGGCTTTTGTTTTGTCCAATTCCGAGAATATTTCCTATGTAGCTTTTTTGAAACACAAAACAGCAGAAAACAGGGAACTGGCACTGTGGCATCTCGTCAATAGGTTAGTTCTGGAAAATGCATAAAAACGCCACGAAGTGTAACCAAACACAAAGCAAATGGTGCATAAACAAGCATGGAGCATCAAAAATTATAGATACGTTTGAGACATATCAAGCATCCCCAAGCTTAACTCCTGCTCGTTGATGGCTAGTTGACAAGGGAGATTATTCTTCTTCGTCCCCCCAGCAACAGTCCTTGTGCGTGGTGAATGACCAGCCAGTTGGGAACCCCAAGAGGAAGGTATGATGAGTATAGCAGCTGGTTTTCCCTCAATTATGAAACCGAGGTTTATCGTTCTTGGAGAGGAGAGACAGGCGACTGAAGGTGATGCGGACTGGCTTAATAGCACTCCAACAAGGGCGCCGTTAACGATACTTGTTGACTCGTCTTCGGCCAGTAGCAACGTGGAACCTGCACACAAACAACCAAGTACTTTGCTCCCAACTTGCGATGAGGTTGTCAATCTCACCGGTTTGCTTGAAACAAAGGTTATGAGTGTATCGAGTGGAAAACAATAAAGTATGCGAGTAAAGTAAACAGTGCGAGTAAAGTAAACAGGTGATAGCAATATGATGGAAATAGGACCGGGGTCCACAGTTCACTAGTGGTGTCTCTCCATAGATAAAATAGCACATGCTGGGTAAACAAATTACAGTTGGGCAATTGATAGAATAAAGATAAACGTGATATGTCAAGAAGATCACTATGAGATTTACTCTGGGCATTACAACAAAATACATAGACCGCCATCCAACTGCATCTATGACTACTAATCCACTCCCGGGGATATCGTCCGAACACCCCAAAAGTATTAAGTTGCGAACAACAGATAATTGCATTAAGCAAAGTGTGTAATATAAACAAAGCATATGCCCTTGAGCATATGAATGTTGTTTTCTCCCTAGTAGCAACAGCACATCTACCACCTTAGAGGTTTCTGTCACTTCCCCGGGTGAAATAGAGACATGAACCCACTATCGAGCATAAATACCCCCTCTTGGAGTCACTAGCAACTACTCGGCCAAGATAGCTACTAACAACGGAGAGCATGTGATGACCCACAAGTATAGGGGGTGTATCATAGTACTTTCGATAAATAAGAGTGTCGAACCCAACGAGGAGCAGAAGGTGTTGATGAGCAGTTTTGATCAAGGAATCACTGTAAATACTAGCAAACAGGTTTTCAGGGGTATTTGGTAATACGAGTAAATAAAGTGCGAGTAAATAAAAGACAGTAGTAACAATTGCAGCAAGTGTCCCAATCCTTTATTCAGCAAAGGACAAGCCGGTTGTGTTCTTATAATAACCAAACATTCTCGAGGACACACGGGAGTTTCTGTCAAGAGCTTTCGCTTCATAGAGCCAATAGTATTTATTGGTTTGGTAAGTGTTATGGGGGTGAACCTGTGCTAGCGCACTACCCTTACTAGGATAAATACACACTTGTGATTATACCCCTTGCAAGCATCCGCAAATACAAGAAAGTAATTAAGATAAATCTAACCACAGCCTTAAACTCTATGATCCTACGCTCCCTGGTGCAATGGTTTCCCAACGGAGGTTTAGGTTTCTGTCACTCCAGCAACCCCACAATCGGTAGCCAAATACACAATGCATCTCACTAGGCCCATAAATGGTGAAGTATCATGTAGTCGACGTTCACATGACACCACTAGTGAAATAGCACCACAACAATATCAAACCATTAAATATTTCTCAACAATAATTCACTACTAACATCTTGACTTCTCCCATGTCCTCAAGAACTAAACGAACTACTCACAAGACATCATATGGATCATGATCAGAGGTGAAATAATGGTAAATAACAATCTGAACATAAATCTTAACTCAACGGTTCCACTCAATAGCATCAACTACAAGAGTAATCAATACCGGAAAAGTTTTCCCTATGAATATAACAAGATCCAACTCAAGATGTTACAGCGGGATGGCGTGGTGATGGTGGAGATGAAGGTGCTGGTGATGGAGATGATGATGATGATCCCGATGAAGTCCAGTGCGATGGTGATGACGATGGCGATGATCTCCCCTCTCCGGGAAGGAATTTCCCTGGCAGATTTCTCCCTGCCGGAGAGCTTTCTCTTTCTGGTGTTCTCCGCCCCGCAGAGGCGGCTGTGTCTAACTCTGAGCCTCTCCCTTGACTTAGGTTTTCGGGGACGATGATGTACGCGAAGGGGAGAGACCAGAGGTAGGCCAGGGTGGCCTCACATGGGGCCCGCGCAGCCAGGGGGCTGGCCGCGCCACCCTGGCGTGTGGGGCCCCCCTGGCTCCCCTCAACTCCTCCTTCTGGCTTCGTGAGTCTTCTGGGAAAATATAATTTCTGGGTATTTTTCTGGAATTTTCCTGATCTTCAAAATATGGTCTCCTGATGGTCCTTTTTCCAGCAGAATCCTGACTCCGGCAGCAACTCCTCCAATGATCATCAAACATGTGAAAACAAAGGAAATAACATAAGTATCATGTCTAAATATGAAATATATCAATGAATAATAGTAAATTATGATATAAAATAGTGATGCAAATTGGACGTATCAACCCCCCAAGCTTAGACCTCGCTTGTCCCCAAGCGAAAACCAAACTCGGTAAACATGACCACAGGTTTATGGAGTGAAGTGTCGATAATCAAAATACGGACAAGAAGCATCACATTCACTAAGGCACAAATTATAATAGATAACAACTTCCCTTTATAAGATATATACTTGCAATCACATGTAAAGATGCATAAGGTAAATTATAATCAGCAATGGCAAACCTTAGTTCTTGGTCCAAGAACGACGAACAAGCTATTCTTTCTTTTAGACGGAGCCTTTTAAAAACAGAGCTAATATAGCAAAGACTATATGCTCAACAAAGTAAACTTTTGCATTCATAGAAAGCTTTCAAAGATGTATTCCTTCAGACAAAAGCATTATACAAAACAAGGAAGATAGTAAACATGATTAAATGGATTAACATATGGATGAGTGAAACATAACAACTCAAATGCTTGCTTGAGACAGAGGGAAATAGGTTGACTCAACATAAAAAGTAAAAGATAGGCCCTTCGCAGAGGGAAGCAGGGATTAAACATGTGCTAGAGCTTTTCATTTGTACAACAGAGGTAAAAATTGTTTTGAGAGGTGGTTGCTTTTGTCAACGACTAGCAACGGAGTTCTTGATATCTTCCATACTAAACAAGTGAGAGCGGTTCCGAGATGTTTGATTACTTGGCACTTTGGTGCTCTTTTATAGCTTGGCACTCCTCCCCACCTTTTCCTTTCTCAAACCATGGCTAACCGATTCCATCGGGTGCCGACCAACTTTCACATTCCATTGGAGGAGTGCCCTTTTTCTTTCTTTTTCTTTTTGAGATTATAATGGTCTGACCAGCTCCCTTGCAAAATTAATGACGAGCAGATGAAGCTGCCTAGTCGAGGGGTACTTAATTTAGTATGGAAGATAACAAACCCATCCACTACATCCTCATGAGCTAAAAACAGTGGCACAAAATGAGAAGTTTTTGAAAGTTTTTGAAAGGTAGCACATGAAAATTTACTTGGAATGGCTTAAAATACCATGCATAGGAATTTATAGTGGACTCTTTGGAAGTGACTTAGCTTTTGGGAATTGGATGCACGAGAAGTATTTCCTCTCAGTACAGGTTTTTGGCTAGCAAGGCTGGGTAGCAAGCATAAGAGTTGCATGAAACAAACGAACATACATATAATAAGAACAATCATGCAAACTCCCTTGAAGGTACAACGATTTTAACTTTAAGAATAACAATGCTTATAAGTCAAACATAAGGGAAAACTGAAGTGATGTAACTACAAGCACTTCTTTATTCTTTTCTACTCAAACCTCAAGGTAAAGTTGCTACTGACCAAGCTAGGTTTGCCAAAACCAACTAAATCTACTCATGCTCCCAATGTGATAACATTACCAATCAACAAGACTAGTCATACAAGAGAGATTGCAAACTAACATAAAGTGTGCGAAAAGTAAACGATAGAACTTCTCATTAATATTTCATTACCGCAACTCACACCAAGGGATACATAGATAACTGACTAAGGAGGATACTTCCAAACTGCAAACTATTCTATATGATAACTTCTCTATTCATGATATGACTCTACTTGAAAAGTAAATGAGCGAAAGGTAATGATGTGATACCGAGGCACTCCCCCAAGCTTGGAACAAGCCAAGGGGATGCCTAAACCGATGACGAATTACTCCTTTGGTGGCGGCGGTGAATCTTCATCGTTGTCATACTTCCAAGGCAGACGTCCTCCATCAAGGAAGGATGTCTTGGTCTCCAAAATCCTGAAACTTGCAGCAGCACTCATTTGATGAAATCTAGCTTCATACTCACAATTTTGGTTATGCAAGTCGTAGAGTTGTGCTTGTAATTGGCTAGTTGTCTCCTGGAGTGAGAGGACATCCTTCCAAAGCTCTGTAGTCTCCTTCTTGTACTTGGCAACAAGCTCTTGATTAATCCTATAGATAATGTCCACCTCACATTCCGCCATCTTCTTGTATTTGAAAACTTCCTGTTCCAATACTTTCATCCTTGCTTCGAGGCTCCCTTCTCCCTTGGGTCCTTGAACATCTTTAATCTGCAACTCCCCATCCTTGAGTGACAACTCCTTCAGATGCATCTTCAGCTCCTTCATATACGGATTGATGGAATCCGCAGGAGGGTTTTCTTTAGATGAACCAGACGAAGACATTATAACTCCAAAGCTGAGGGCAATCCCTGACAGAAACAGCTCGAAACAAAACACGATGAGAAAACGATATACAGACCTCGGGGACTCCGGGGGGTTAAATAGGCAAAAATTATACAACGAAAAGAAGTCATAGGAGGAAACCGGGATGGAAACGAGTTCCGGGGTGGTCTCACACCCAGGTGGCGCGGCCAGGGGTGGGCCCGCGCCACCCGTGTGTGAGACACACACGGACTCTTTTTCCTGCCCTTTTTCGTCTCGTGATTTTTCATATTTAGTAAAAACAACAAAAATATTAAAGAAAGAACTTTTAGCGAAACTTTTCTGACTAGAACTGTTACCTATTCGAAAACGAACTCTGTAGGTTCCTGCAGTTTGTCTTGGATGTAATCTTCCGGAGAAACTGTTTCAATAACATCAACATCTTCATTATAGGAATCTCCAGAAATATAATGCTTGAGTCTTTGCCCATTCACCACTTGTGTAGAATCATCTTTCAATGAAGCAATCTTAATAGCACCTGAGCGGTACACTTCTACAATAACATATGGTCCTTCCCATTTAGAAAGTAATTTTCCTGCAAAAAATCTGAGACGAGACCTATACAAAAGAACTTTCTCACCAACATGAAACTCTCTCTTAAGAATTCTCTTATCATGCCATTGCTTGACTTTCTCTTTAAAAAGTCTGGCATTCTCATACGCTTCATTTCTCCACTCATCTAGAGAACTCAAATCTAACAACCTTTTCTTACCGGCTAGTTTAAAATCTCTGTTAAGCTCTCTCACTGCCCAAAAAGCTTTGTGTTCTAATTCTAAGGGCAAGTGACACGCTTTTCCGTAAACCATCTTATAAGGAGACATACCCATGGGATTCTTATAAGCAGTTCTATAAGCCCATAAAGCGTCGTTTAACTTACTAGCCCAGTTTTTCCTAGATCTATTGACAGTCTTCTGCAAGATAGACTTGATCTCCCTATTTGAAAGCTCTACCTGCCCACTAGTTTGGGGATGATAAGCAGAAGCAATTCTATGATTGACATCATATTTAGCAAGAGTTTTTCTAAAACTACCATGAATAAAATGAGAACCTCCGTCAGTCATAAGATATCTAGGCACTCCGAATCTAGGAAAAATAACATCCTTAAGCATTTTTAATGAAGTCTCACCATCGGCACTCTTTGTAGGTATGGCTTCTACCCATTTAGTAACATAATCAACAGCAACAAGTATATGGGTATAGCCTTTCGAAGGAGGAAAAGGACCCATAAAGTCAAATCCCCAACAATCAAACGGTTCAATAACGAGAGTGTAATTCATAGGCATCTCATTGCGTCTAGAAATATTACCAACTCTTTGACATTCATCGCAAGATAAAACATACCTTCTGGCATCTTTAAAGAGGGTTGGCCAATAAAAACCTGATTGTAGAACCTTCTGTGCGGTTCTATCTCCAGCATGATGCCCTCCATAAGCACTGCTATGGCATTTTCTTAATATCTCTTGTTGCTCATATTCCGGTACGCATCTTCTCATAATACCATCGACTCCTTCTTTATATAAATGTGGGTTATCCCAAAAGTAATGCCTCAAATCATAGAAGAATTTTCTTCTTTGCTGAGCTGTAAAGGTTGGAGGCAAATACTTGGAAACAATAAAGTTAGCATAATCAGCATACCAAGGAAGGTCTCGCGAAGTTACATTTATTGCAGCCAATTGTTCATTTGGAAAACTATCATTAACAGGAACAGGGTCAAAAGAAATGTTTTCCAATCTAGACAAATTGTCAGCCACAGGATTTTCAGCACCTTTCCTATCTACAATATGCAAATCAAACTCTTGTAAAAGCAACACCCATCTAATAAGCCTAGGCTTAGCATCCTTCTTAGTCATAAGATATCTAATAGCTACGTGATCAGTATGAATAGTAACTTTAGAATCAACAATGTAAGATCTAAACTTATCACATGCAAAAACAACAACAAGAAACTCTTTCTCAGTAGTAGCATAATTCTTCTGAGCAACATCAATAGTCTTACTAGCATAATGAATAACATTCAACTTATTATCTACGCGCTGTCCAAGAACAGCACCAACAGCAAAATCACTAGCATCACACATAATTTCAAAAGGTAAATTCCAATCAGGTGGTTGAACAATAGGAGCAGAAGTTAAAGCCTTCTTAAGAGTTTCAAAAGCTTCCTTACAATCATCATCAAAGACAAATGGTACATCCTTTTGAAGAAGATTAGTAAGAGGCTTTGAAATCTTAGAGAAATCTTTAATAAACCTCCTATAGAAACTAGCATGACCAAGAATACTACGAATACCTTTAACATCTCTTGGACAAGGCATTTTCTCAATTGCCTCCACTTTTGCTCTGTCAACTTCAATACCTCTTTCAGAAATTTTATGTCCAAGGACAATTCCTTCATTTACCATAAAATGGCATTTCTCCCAATTAAGAACAAGGTTAGTTTCTTCGCACCTCTGCAAAACTTTATCAAGGTTGTGCAAACAATTATCAAAAGAAGTTCCATAGACGGAGAAATCGTCCATGAAGACCTCCACAATTTCTTCACAAAAGCCATGAAAAATAGTAGACATACATCTTTGAAAAGTAGCAGGAGCATTGCATAAACCAAACGGCATACGTCTATAAGCATAAGTTCCATAAGGGCAAGTAAAAGTGGTTTTCTCTTGATCATCCTTCTTAACAGCAATTTGAGAAAAACCAGAATAACCATCAAGGAAACAAAAATGAGTCTTTTTAGACAACCTTTCTAGCATTTGATCTATAAACGGTAAAGGGTAATGATCTTTCTTAGTAACTTTGTTTACCTTCCTATAATCAATGCACATTCTATAACCAACAACTACCCTTTGAGGAATAAGCTCGTTATTCTCATTAGGCACAACAGTCATACCTCCTTTCTTAGGAACACAGTGAACAGGACTAACCCATCTACTATCAGCAATAGGATAAATAATACCAGCATCAAGGAGTTTTAATACCTCATTTCTTACCACATCTTTCATCTTGGGAATTAGGCGGCGTTGATGCTCCACAACTGGCTTCGCATCTTTCTCCATATTAATGGCATGCTGACATAAAGTGGGAGAAATCCCTTTTAAATCATCAAGAGTATATCCCATAGCTCCTCGGTGTTTCCTCAATATCTCCAATAATCTTTCTTCTTCCTTTCCTGAAAGTTTAGAACTAATAATAACAGGATATATTTTCTTATCATCAATATAAGCATATTTAAGATTATCAGGCAAAGGCTTTAATTCAAACACAGGATCTTCTTTAGGCGGCAAAGTGGTACCAAGATCCTCCACAGGTAAATTATGCTTGAGTAACGGTGGTTGACGAAGAAGAATGTCGTCAATCTCTTCTCTTTCCTTGCTAAAAACATCACTTTCGTGATCTTCCATGAATTGCTGCAAGGCATTATTAGGGGCAAGAGCAATAGAAGCAAGCTGTTCAACTCAAAAATTTTCATTAGGCGTTTCATTTTCATAAGAAGTCTTAGCAAATTTGGAAAAAATAAACTCATAAGTCTCTCCATTAAACTTAGTAAAAAAATTCTCCTTCTTACAATCTATCACGGCACCACAAGTGTTCAAAAATGGTCTACCAAAAATAATAGGACAAGTTTTACTAGCCTCCTTACCGAGTACTAGAAAATCAGTAGGGTATTTAGTCTTACCGCAAAGAACTTCCACATCTCGAACAATATCAAGAGGCCAAACTGTCTCTCTATTAGCAAGCTGAATAACCACATCAATATCTTCAAGTTCACAAGCACCAATCTCATGCATGATTTCTTTGTAAAGCTCTAAGGGAATAGCACTTGCACTAGCACCAATATCACATAAACCATAATAGCAATGATCTCCAATCCTGACAGAAATAATAGGAACACTTGCTTTCCTATGCTTTTTAGGATGTGAAAGAATGTTAGAAGCATCTTCACAAAAAAGAATATATTCATCCCCTACATCTTTAGTAACAAGATCCTTCAATATAGCTACAGGAGACTTAATAGTAATTTGCTCATCAGGTTCTGCAGCTTTCTTAATACTTTTATTAGACACACTTACCAAAGTAGAATACTTCTTTACCTTAGCAGGGAAAGATGTCTTCTCAAAATAAGGTTCGGGCACAATGCTATCAACAGTACAAACTTTAGTAGCTGCAGCAGGAATATGACTAATAGAATCTTTATAAGGTGCATGATATTTGTTCCAATCTTTCTTTGGAACATCAATATAAGAGGCAAAAGCCTTAAGACAATTAGCAAGTATTTGTGAATCAAGACCATAAGCAGCGCTAACACTATGAAAGTCATCGGTTCCCATAAAAGATTTAATGCATTCATAATCATAGTTTATACCTGACTTCCTACCTTTGTCGTTTTCCCAACCTTCAGCATTCTCTTGTATACGGTCAAGAAGTTTCCACTTAGCATCTTCTTTTATGTGAGTAAATGATCCAAAACAAGAAGCATCCAAATAATCCTTATCAGGAAGAGTAAGCCACGCATAAAAATTATCAATAACAATATTATTGGGGAGCTCATGAATGGGGCATTTGAGCATTAGTAACTTCAATCTCCCCCACGCTTGGGCAATACTTTCTCCATCATGAGGCCAAAAATTATATATCCGGTTACGATCTTTGTGAATTTCACTTGGAGGATAAAATTTGGAATAAAAGAGAGACACAATATCCTCCCATGCCATAGATGGACCATCTTGGAGTAGTCGATACCACTCTTCAGCTCTGCCTTTCAATGATAATGAGAATAATTTCTTCTTAACCTGGCTTGGTGAAATACCTACACATCTGAACAACTCGCATAATTCATGTATAAATAATAAGTGATCACCCGGATGGACAGTTCTATCTCCTGAATAGCAGTTATCCATAATACGCCCAACAATTTTCATAGGTATTTTAAAAGGATCAATTTCAGCAGGCGGCGGCGGTGGTGGTTCCTCCGCATGTGCAGCTGTAGTAGTAGAAGTGTTTCCAAATAGGAAACCAAATGGAGAGTTCTCCATAGCAGAGTAAAGCAAAAATAAAAGACAAAATAAAAACAATACTCACAGTGACGGTTACCTTTTCCAATTCCACTCTTCAATAGCGCTACACTCCCCGGCAACGGCGCCAGAAAATAGTCTTGATGACCCACAAGTATAGGGGGTGTATCGTAGTACTTTCGATAAATAAGAGTGTCGAACCCAACGAGGAGCAGAAGGTGTTGATGAGCAGTTTTGATCAAGGAATCACTGTAAATACTAGCAAACAGGTTTTTAGGGGTATTTGGTAATACGAGTAAATAAAGTGCGAGTAAATAAAAGACAGTAGTAACAATTGCAGCAAGTGGCCCAATCCTTTATTCAGCAAAGGACAAGCTGGTTGTGTTCTTATAATAACCAAACGTTCTCGAGGACACACGGGAGTTTCTGTCAAGAGCTTTCGCTTCATAGAGCCAATAGTATTTATTGGTTTGGTAAGTGTTATGGGGGTGAACCTATGCTAGCGCACTACCCTTACTAGGATAAATACACACTTGTGATTATACCCCTTGCAAGCATCCGCAAATACAAGAAAGTAATTAAGATAAATCTAACCACAGCCTTAAACTCTATGATCCTACGCTCCCTGGTGCAATGGTTTCCCAACGGAGGTTTAGGTTTCTGTCACTCCAGCAACCCCACAATCGGTAGCCAAATACACAATGCATCTCACTAGGCCCATAAATGGTGAAGTATCATGTAGTCGACGTTCACATGACACCACTAGTGAAATAGCACCACAACAATATCAAACCATTAAATATTTCTCAACAATAATTCACTACTAACATCTTGACTTCTCCCATGTCCTCAAGAACTAAACGAACTACTCACAAGACATCATATGGATCATGATCAGAGGTGAAATAATGGTAAATAACAATCTGAACATAAATCTTAACTCAACGGTTCCACTCAATAGCATCAACTACAAGAGTAATCAATACCGGGAAAGTTTCCCCTATGAATATAACAAGATCCAACTCAAGATGTTACAGCGGGATGGTGTGGTGATGGTGGAGATGAAGGTGCTGGTGATGGAGATGATGATGATGATCCCGATGAAGTCCAGTGCGATGGTGATGATGATGGCGATGATCTCCCCTCTCCGGGAAGGAATTTCCCTGGCAGATTTCTCCCTGCCGGAGAGCTTTCTCTCTCTGGTGTTCTCCGCCCCGCAGAGGCGGCTGTGTCTAACTCTGAGCCTCTCCCTTGACTTAGGTTTTCGGGGACGATGATGTACGCGAAGGGGAGAGACCAGAGGTGGGCCAGGGTGGCCTCACGTGGGGCCCGCGCGGCCAGGGGGCTGGCCGCGCCACCCTGGCATGTGGGGCCCCCTGGCTCCCCTCAACTCCTCCTTCTGGCTTCATGAGTCTTCTGGGAAAATATAATTTCTGGGTATTTTTCTGGAATTTTCCTGATCTTCAAAATATGGTCTCCTGATGGTCCTTTTTCCAGCAGAATCCTGACTCCGGCAGCAACTCCTCCAATGATCATCAAACATGTGAAAACAAAGGAAATAACATAAGTATCATGTCTAAATATGAAATATATCAATGAATAACAGTAAATTATGATATAAAATAGTGATGCAAATTGGACGTATCAGCATGCAAGATCATAAACAACATAGAGATAACAAAATATAATATTCAGTACAGCAACTTAATCATAAACACCAATATTCATCGGATCCCAACAAACCAAACATGTAGAATTACATAACGGTGATCTCAATCATGTAGGGCAGCTCATGAGATCTAAACATGAAGCACATGGTAGAGAAGACAACCATCTAGCTACTGCTATGGACCCATAGTCCAAGGTAGACTACTCACTCATCGCTCCAGAGGCAAGCATGGCGATGAAGAAGACCTCCGGTGGCGATTCCCCTCTCCGGCAGGGTGCCGGGAAGAGCTTCTGGACCCTCCCGATCTTCGGGTCGACGGCGGCGGCGGATCGCGATGTGTTCTGGAAATCTGATCGGGTACTTAGGTTTTTTCCATCAGGGGGTCTTTATAGGCGAAGGGGCGATGTCAGAGGAGGGCCCAGGTGCCCTCACCCCTAGGCGGCAAGGCCAGGCCCCTAGCCGCGCGAGCCTGGCGTGTAGGGCCCTGGTGGCCCCTCTCCTTCTCTCCTTCGGATCTCTGGAAGCTTCCGGGTAAAATAAGACTTCAGGAACTTGTTTCATCCATTTCCGAGAATATTTCATGTGTATCACTTCTGAAACACAAAAATAGCAGAAAATAGGAAACTGGCACTGTGGCAACTTGTTAATAGGTTAGTTCCGGAAAATGCATAAAAGTGCCACGAAGTGTAACGAAACAATAGGCAAATGGTGTAAAAACAAGCATGGAGCATCAAAAATTATAGATACGTTTGAGACATATCAAGCATCCCCAAGCTTAACTCCTGCTCATCCTCGAGTAGGTAAGTGATAACAAAAGAATAATTTTTGAGGTGACATGCACCTACACAATCTTGATCATATATGTAAGCATTTATGAGCTGGGATCATAAGAACTTAAAACATGGGCATGAAGATATAATCTTGACAATAAGAACTTAGCAACCATGTTGTAAACATGCAAATGAACACAAACAAAAGATCATGAATAATGAAACAATGAAAGTCAAACGTGTGTTCAAATCATAAGGAAAAACATACAAATGGTTTTCAGCTTGTCCTTCAAAGAGAGCAAAACATAAATGCATAGGACACCTTCAAGTTTAAGAGGGCGACTAGATATAAATAATTTAAGAACAAGTGAAACCAGCAATATGAATCATTCAATGAACTTTGGGACAATGCATATCATACTAAGAATGACAACTATGCTCTCTTAATGGTGCATAAAGAAAGAAGGTGGTGACTCAACATAAAAGTAGAAGAAAGGCCCTTCGCAGAGGGAAGCAGTGATTGCAAGTTTTATAACCTTCAAAAATTATGGTACTTACCGGCTTTGAGCTCTCATTGCCCCCATCATAAGCATCTTGAATGGTTAAAGTTAATGCGAGAACAATTATGATGCATATGCTTGACAAATCATAAGTTGAAAACCTCGTGTCCCGTGAATACGAGTAACCAAACCTCATGCTACTTTACTTAGAGTCCCAAGCAAGGCTCTTGTCATTGTAAATATATGCATATCATTGAGAACCGCCAATGGGGTACCTCCATGCCCGATGACATGGAACAAGCCCACACCAAAATGACAGGACAAGCAGACAATGAACACCTCGACATCTCTTTTATTTGCCTTTGTTTAGCTTTTTATTGTGAGATGCGTCGTCGAATGTTCACCATGGGTATGCTGCAAGTTTCCACCATGAATTATGCATGGCTTAGATTGGCGGCCCGGCGTTTCCCTAACACATATAAAAACTCCATGATCCCCACAAGTTTCCCAATTCATTTCACACCGCGGGCATCCATAAACAAAAGATCACGATATCAACTCAAATAAGAAGTGCAATGTTGAAAGCTTGCCCATGTCTGCATGGCTGGGCTAGAATTCAACTTACAACTTGCAAGCATAACAACTCAACATAAGAGACCACAATGTCAAATTTTTAAGAATAGGAAAAAGTAAAGTGTGCCTTCCGGTTCGTGAGAGCTTTACTGACCGAATTTCGCATAACACTGGTAAGAGTTTAATTTGAAGAGAAAATAAAAGCAAGTCAAATTTACTTGGAATAGCAAATTGCTAGTAGGTATGTATGGTGGACACTTTGGAAGACTTTGGCTTTTAGGAGTTGGATGCACGAGTAGAGCTCATACTCAGTACAAGGCGAGGGCTAGCAAAAGACTGGGAGCGACCAACTAAGAGAGCAATAATGGCCATAATCATGCAAAGCGACAAAGCGGCATTAAAAGAAGCATAAGATGGCATCAAAAGTCAAAAACTAAATGATCATAAAGGCTATTGGCGACTTTGTATGAGTCTAACATGTGTGAGCATGCGCCAAGTCAACCCAAATAAAGCATAAAGGAGAAAACCAAAATAATGCTTCCATACAATAAAAACAACGCATGATTTTTTCAAAGGCTCATTAAGCAATCTCAGTTATTTGAGACAAGTCATGCTACAGCAAAACCACTAAGCATACTATCAAAAAAACATCAAGCATGACATGAAAAAGCCTAAGCCGTAGTCTACACAAGCTCCTTCTTGTACCACTATTTTGCACAAAGCTTTTTCTCTTTTCCAACACCATTTGAAATTTTTAAAGACACCTCTTTTGATGAAAACCAATAAAGATAAGAGGCAAAAATACACCTTGATGAAAATATATGACAAGGTCTGAACGCAAATCAAGGCAAAAACGAAAACCAAAAGCAGTAGCAGAAAAAGAAGAATGCTCGATTTTTAATAAGAGTGAAAACGAGAGCATTCTTTGCAAATGAAAACGAGTACATCTCCTTCAAAGAAAATTTGTTGGGGTCCAACCATTTATTGCAGCAAACAAACAAACTAAACCAACTAAGAAAACTAAAACAAGTAACGCTCCAAGAAAAACACATAGTGCATGAAGCAATAAAAATATAGTGTCTTGAAAGGTGACCAGATTTTTGTCGATGAAGAAGGGGTGCCTCGGGGGCATCCCCAAGCTTTGACGCTTGTACTTCTTGGATATTTCTTGGGGTGATGCATGGGCATCCCCAAGCTTGAGCTTTTGTCCATTCTTCAACTCATCTCATCATTCTCCAATCCCTACACTTGAAAACTTCCTTCATACAAAACTAAACACAAATCTATTAGCAACATTAGTGTAGGCATAACATATAATCAACCTCTTTTTGCTTCAGGTTTCAACCCAAAACCACCACATATAAAGTAAATACTACTTTAGCAACTTCCACAAGAGTTCCGTGATCAAAAGAACTCGCAAAGAAAGCGATAAAGTGGCAAAAACAAATATTGGCAGAAATCTGTCAAAACAGAACAGGTGACAAAGGCCGAATTTTTTAAAGATTTTATGTTGCTCAAATCAAAAAGTGTTCAACTAACAAAAGTTTGGATATAACCTGGGGCATATGCACAAGAAATCGCAGGTCCAAAAGATAAACAGATAATTTATACGAATTTTTACGGTGAAGCACAGAAAACAGTTTCAGGACAACAACATCCCCAAATCTTTACCTCGCTCAAATTAGAGGCTTCTCTTGGCACAAAAACGAAATAAAAAGGATAAGGAGCGGTCATTACAGTAGTAATGACTTCCAAGACTCAAATAAAAGAAAAGGTACTGAAAAGAAAACATTGGGTTATCTCCCAAGAGTGCTTTTCTTTAACGCCTTTGAGCTAGGCGCAGAAAATTGCGAATCAAGTAACATCAAGTGATGAGGTGCTAGGATCAGCGCGTGCCTTACGTCTTCCTTTCTTACCTTTGTTCTTGACTCTAGGAAAGACATGGCTATTGCAAGGTGGAGAGAGAAATCTTATATTGCCTTTTCCCACATCAATGACGGCACCCAGGAGCTTCAAGAGGGATCTTCCAAGTGTGATTTGTCCTTTCCCTACACATTCAATAACAAGATAATCAGTAGATATCATTCTTCCTAGGACTTTTGTAAAGACTCCTTCAGCAATTCCAAGGGGAAATATAGTAGCATTGTTAGTAAGAGAAATTCCTTCTCCCCCCTCAGAAAGCTTCCAAAGGCTCAAAGATTCATAAACATCCTTTGGTATGAGACAAAATTCAGACATAATATCACAACGAGCATGAAAAGTTTCACCACTAATGGTGATTTTTACCGTAGGATACCAACTCAAAGGTTCAGAATTTATTGGCACATAATCAAAATGCTGGCGCAAAGTATTGTAACAAGAATTCAAACTAGCAGTGTGAGTCTCAAGAGTATCAAGTCTATTAAAAATGCACACAAGAGAGGAATCAAAATAGGTTGGCATGCTATAAATTGTAATCAACTTTTTTATAATATTGAAGGCTTGATCTCCATCACAATGAAGGAAATCTCCTTCTACAGTAGCATCCAAAGCATATCTATAACGAAGAGAAAGTCCAAAGTAAAAGCTACTAAGAAGCAAACTCAATGTCATTTTAGGTTCAGTTTTTCCATGCCAATCATAAATTCTAGACCAAGCTTCTTTAAAACTTTCCTCATCCTTTTGCTTAAAAGTGAAAATCATATCCTCGGGCGACATAGTAGTAGCAACTGAACTAGACATAATAAACTAAAGTAAATAAGTAAAAACAACTACCAAGGATTCTAATTTTTTTGGGTTTTTGATATAAAACAATGCAAGTAAAAATAAATAAAGTAAAGCAAAGCAATAAAACAAAGTAAAGGATGTGCGTGCGAAAACTCCCCTCGCAGAAGTCTTCTACTTCCTCCCCGGCAATGGCGCCAGAAAAACAGCTGATGGCTAGTTGACGAGGGAGATTATTCTTCTTCGTCCCCCAGCAACAGTCCTTGTGCGTGGTGAATGACCAGCCAGTTGGGAACCCCAAGAGGAAGGTATGATGAGTATAGCAGCTAGTTTTCCCTCAATTATGAAACCGAGGTTTATCGTTCTTGGAGAGGAGAGACAGGCGACTGAAGGTGATGCGGACTGGCTTAATAGCACTCCAACAAGGGCGCCGTTGACGATACTTGTTGACTCGTCTTCGGCCAGTAGCAACGTGGAACCTGTACACAAACAACCAAGTACTTTGCTCCCAACTTGCGATGAGGTTGTCAATCTCACCGGTTTGCTTGAAACAAAGGTTATGAGTGTATCGAGTGGAAAACAGTAAAATATGCGAGTAAAGTAAATAGTGCGAGTAAAGTAAACAGGTGATAGCAATATGATGGAAATAGGACCGGGGTCTACAGTTCACTAGTGGTGTCTCTCCATAGATAAAATAGCACATGCTGGGTAAATAAATTACAGTTGGGCAATTGATAGAATAAAGATAAACGTGATATGTCAAGAAGATCACTATGAGATTTACTCTGGGCATTACAACAAAATACATAGACCGCCATCCAACTGCATCTATGACTAATAATCCACTCCCGGGGATATCGTCTGAACTCCCCAAAAGTATTAAGTTGCGAACAACAGATAATTGCATTAAGCAAAGTGTGTAATGTAAACAAAGCATATGCCCTTGAGCATATGAATGTTGTTTTCTCTCTAGTAGCAATAGCACATCTACCACCTTAGAGGTTTCTGTCACTCCCCCAGGTGAAATAGAGACATGAACCCACTATCGAGCATAAATACCCCCTCTTGGAGTCACTAGCAACTACTCGGCCAAGATAGCTACTAACAACGGAGAGCATGCAAGATCATAAACAACATAGAGATAACAAAAGATAATATTCAGTACAACAACTTAATCATAAACACCAATATTCATCGGATCCCAACAAACCAAACATGTAGAATTACATAACGGTGATCTCAATCATGTAGGGCAGCTCATGAGATCTAAACATGAAGCACATGGTGGAGAAGACAACCATCTAGCTACTGCTATGGACCCATAGTCCAAGGTAGACTACTCACTCATCGCTCCGGAGGCAAGCATGGCGATGAAGAAGACCTCCGGTGGCGATTCCCCTCTCCGGCAGGGTGCCGGGAAGAGCTTCTGGACCCTCCCGACCTTCGGGTCGATGGCGGCGGCGGATCGCGATGTGTTCTGGAAATCTGATTGGGTACTTAGGTTTTTTCTGTCGGGGGGTCTTTATAGGCGAAGGGGCGATGTCAGAGGAGGGCCCAGGTGCCCTCACCCCTAGGCGGCGCGGCCAGGCTCCTGGCCGCGCGAGCCTGGCGTGTGGGGCCCTGGTGGCCCCTCTCCTTCTCTCCTTCGGATCTCTGGAAGCTTTCGGGTAAAATAAGACTTCAGGAACTTGTTTCGTCCAATTCCGAGAATATTTCCTATGTATCACTTCTGAAACACAAAAATAGCAGAAAACAGGAAACTGGCACTGTGGCAACTTGTTAATAGGTTAGTTCTGGAAAATGCATAAAAGTGCCACGAAGTGTAACGAAACAATAGGCAAATGGTGTAAAAACAAGCATGGAGCATCAAAAATTATAGATACGTTTGAGACGCATCACTCGTCCTCGAGTAGGTAAGTGATAACAAAATAATAATTTTTGAGGTGGCATGCACCAACACAATCTTGATCAACGATGTAAAGCATTGAGTGCTGAGATCAAAGTACTTAAAACATGGGCATAAAAGACATAATCTTGACAATAAATCTTAGCAACCATGTTATAACATGAAAAGTAACACAAATGAAAGATCATGAGTAATGAAGCATTAAAATTCAAGTGTGTGTTTCAACCATATAGAAAAACATAGCAAAGTGGTTTTCAGCTTGTCCTTCATGGAATAGCAAAACTTAAATGCATAGGACACCTTCAAGTTTAAGAGGGCGACTAGATACAAATAATTTAAGAACAAGCAAAACCATAATCATGAATCAATCAATAATAAATTTTGGGACTATGCACATTAAACTCAGAATGACAACTATACTCTCTTAGACAGTGCATAAAAGGTAGAAGGTGGAGACTCAACATAAAAGTAAAAGAAAGGCCCTTCATAGAGGGAAGCAGTGATTGCAAGTTTTATAAACCTCCAAAAATTATGATATTTACTAGCTTTGAGCTCTCATTGCCCCATCATAGGCATCTTAAATGGTTAAGATAAATGCGAGTACAATTATGAAGCATATGTTTAACAAATCATAAGTTGAAAATCTTGTGTCCCGTGAAGTACGAATACCCAAATCTCATGCTACTCGACTTAGGTCCCAAGCAAGTTCTTATCATTGTAAGTATACATGTATCATCGAGAACCACCAACGGGGTACCTCTTGCCCGATGACATGGAACAAGCCCACATCAAAATGACAAGACTAACGGACAATGAACACCTCAACATCTCTTTTATTTACCATTGGTATAGCTTTTTATTGTGAGATGTGTTGTCGAATGTCTACTATGGGCATGCTGTAAATTTCCACCATGAATGATACATGGCTTAGATTAGCGGACCAGGCATTTCTCTAACACACTAGTAAAAGTGCACATGCCACGCACGTATTATAATCTATAACCAAAAAAATCTGTAATCTTTTTTTAAGCAATTAGAAATTTTTATTATCACTTCACGTAGGTCTTTTTCATGCCCAACAACCTGCAACACACACACACACATATGTCCACACACAAAAAATCATGATCATATGAATATATATATGTCCACTAATATAAAAAGACACATAACCAGATATTTAAACAATCGCGTCCACTCAAACATCTAATAGTGACCATATAGATGTATGTATTATACTTAGTTACAAAATTGGTAAAAAACAAGTAAGCAACATTATCAATAGTATTTTATGAAGTTCCACCTATTTATACGATCTATAAGTCTTCGTACAATGGGTGGGATATTGCTTAAAGCTTCATTCTCTTCATATTTGAGAATATGTACCATGAACCGCTTCCTTAGTTCAAGACCATCCTACATATAAATTATACAACATTGTTATGAAAAAGTCATGTGCAACGTGTATATAAATTGACATGGTGAAGTACTCACCCTAGGTACCGGATAAAATAGCGCTCCATCATACCATGAATGCATGAAATTGAAAACCAAATAACCTGACAGAGCCCTGCAATCACGAAATGTTATATTGTGCAATGAATAAATTAGTAAGATTGTAATGTCTTGACAAGATTCATACACGTCTGCGTCTGTTGGAACAATGGGAACTCTGCATCCCCATCTGTAGATGTCATCCTTCGATTGAGGATGTGCAACTTGGAATGCAAGGTTAAAAGTTTTGCCCACGGCTTTAAGTATATTCTTCCCCAAATCACATGCCGGAAGCGGGTCCAAAACAGAGATAACTTTCTTTTTTCGATCGAAGACGAACAATTGAAATAGCCCAACAATATCCCAAGGCAATAAAATCTACAATGAAACATTTAGAAATGCATGAGTCATTAAGACCTAGTAAATAACTCTTAGAAACATAGAATTAAATAAAATCTTACCATATCGCATTCTGAGATATGATACTCATTGCTATCAGGCCAGCTATCAAACAACTGGGCCAACCTTGTAACATCCAGATTTTCACAACGACTTGGATCTCGTGCATAGTTGGACATCAACTAAACATAAATAAGAAAACATTAGTATATGAGTCAGATAAGTTTATTTTTATTATAAAATGTAATATGTGATTATAGAAACCTACACATTAGTTCAGATCCATGTAATGAACCAGAATTTCTCTAGCAAGCTGGATCACATCGCAAGCAAGTATCCGAATAGCCATATTAAAGCAACTAACATCCATATTTTCATCCATCTTTAATATATTCTTTAAATGTCTCAAATTTAGACTAATAGGATAAGGATTTGAACTTCTCACCCATTTGATCCTGTAAATCAAAATCATGGCAATTACAATGACGATAGAGTAATTTATTAGAATACGAAATGAACTTGGAAAAAATTATGGCTTACTCCAGTGAATGGGCATCATCAACCATGCTGATGTATAAGCAAAGTTCATCCACCAAATCCTTGCCCGTAGGTTTAGCAGATGGTGATGGAAGCAATGATTATGAGATGATCCCATTTTTCAATGATGTGTTCGATGTTTTGATCTTTTTAGGGGGTCTGGCTATAATTCCACATTCTGTGGGATCATCTATGTCATCTTCATCATCTCCCAAGTCTCGATTTCTTATATTATCATCATTTAGTTCCGAGTCCACTAAAATGACAGCTAGTTTTTCTCTAAAATGTGTCATATCAATCTATAAAGTAGTAACCAGAGTTAGTTCTTAAATCATAAAATAATGTGCAGTAGTACCGTAGATATTTATACCTATTCTGGAGTGTCGGATAAAGTATCTCCCGTGAAGTACTCCATGAAATTTAACATCCACAGACCACAAGACGACCTTCATGATTTAAGAAAAATTACAATATCAATTTGATAAATAAAAATTACAATTATATAGTTGTAAAAAATATCATCTCTCAATAAAAACAATAACATGCAAAATTCTCCAATATTGAATATAGTTGTACCCGTCCGTCTGCAGTCTTCTCTTAACACACTCCTCCCTTTGCCATGATGTGACGTTTACATCCTTCCACTTATAAAATTTTAGTTCCATGTGATGTGATGCAATTTTGAGTACATTTTCCAGTCCTTGCAGCTGTTGCATGAATAGATGAAAGTATTAACATCATAAGGAAAAATAAAATAAAATTTTGTTATCAAAAGATGAGGCAGTGGGACTAATTACAAACCATATCATTGAGGTCTTTGCAGTTTGTTACTTTGCCTTGCGAGTCGAGCACTTGGATACAGTGTTTTCTGGCATTTACAACTGCTAAGATCCAATGGACGTTTCCTAGGTTTACTGGACTGAAAACCTAGAAAAAAGGGATATTTGTTAGGTTAGGTCCCATATATCGATAAACAATCATACTCGACTACACTTATAGTAATATGTACGAAATTGAGACTAACCATATCATGTTCCAAATAAGTGATGACTCTTTTTAATACCCATGGTGGTATGTCATCCCCTAGATAGCTGCCGGTCATCTTAGAGAGGCATGCGGTCTCTAAGAAGACACTTCCACCCGACCTCACCTGGAGATGCTCCTTAGCACTTATGCAATATATGTATGCGTTTATGATCTATAATTTCAAAAGCATACATTAGTTATATAGAAGATAATAGATACTCATTATAAATAACTTCTTGTCATAAAGCTATGTATACTTACTTCATCGCCAAGAAATTCTCCATGAGTTAAAAGAGTTAGTAACTGGGGCCTGGTTAGATATGCATCCTCAATGCTCAGTAAATTTCTTTTATCATTTGGTTCATTTCGTATTTTTGCAATCATGGACCGATCATCGTCAGTGCATACATAATCTATCACGATGGAAGCAAAACATATATTAATAATGGGGAAAATAAATGTAGCAAAAGCATGAAAAGGAAGGATTTGGTCAGTACCTTTTGGAGCCACCACATAGTCGTGTGCCTTCTTAGGCTTGTTATGCCGATGCGTTTGTTTCATGGGCATTGTCAGCTTGTCCCCTGTAGTTTCAGGCTCTTTCGTGCCAGACATCTGTACTAATTCCTCATGTTGAGCTGCTTCTTTGTAGTTTATTAGTACTTTCTGATAACAACACAACTAACAAGTTTGTCAGTATATATAATTATAATAAATATTGGGAAATATAAAAGGAAAAGAAAACTCACATTAGTTGGTGTAGAATATGTAGGCTCTTTTCCTTTTGTATTTTCTGCTTCATTGTTCTGAGTTTTCATATTTTCTTTGGTTACCCCCTCTTCAGTTGTCATATTTTCCTGACTGTCTGTCGTGACTTCTTGTTCTAGTTCATTATCAGGTTTGGTAGCTGGCAATGTTATTTTTTGATCCTTAATTCCCTTGTCCATGTTTTCCTGTAAACCCAGGCACGGCTCTTACTTTTAATTATTCTATAATAAGTGTGCACGTGCGACGCCTATAACAAATTTAATAAAAAATGTATACTAAAAAACAATTAATTAGTAGATGCTTTACAAGGCGGAAACTATAGGCAAAGCCAAAAGCAGAGCAATCGGGGTGCCAACTTATGCATGTAAGATAAGAAACTTCAATCGATTGCATCTAAAGTAAACCACTGTGAAAGTAGTTCATTTATAGTATTAGGATCAACAACTATATTATTACTGCAAAGCAAATATTTTCTCTGTTTTTAAGTATCGCAACATCATGGTACCCTTCCCTAAAAAAAACATCATGGTACCCTGCTAGCGTCACGGAGGTATTATAGTGATCAGAAGTGAGTAGTACCAATTACATACTGTACTATTTTTATGTGACAATCATGCCTCGCCGCCGAGAATCACAGCAACACATGACAGAGGATTGATAGGCAGGGTATGGGCAAGGGAAAGTTCAGTTTTGTATGTAATTTTAGAGCACTAAAGGCAAGCTCAGTCAAAGATAGCTGCATAAAAAAGGCAATAGCAAATCCGTACATGTATGTTGTCGGCTATAAGATAGAATCGATTTGTACCTTGTAGTCACAGATCATTTGTCATGTAATGGCCTGAAATTGTGAGGCTGCGGCGACGCGTGTGGTCGTTGGGGGCTGGCTCGTCGGGCTTCTGGCGGCAGCAG
Organism: Dactylis glomerata; assembly: GCA_007115705.1. NCBI lineage: Eukaryota > Viridiplantae > Streptophyta > Magnoliopsida > Poales > Poaceae > Dactylis > Dactylis glomerata. The sequence goes on along the minus strand of QXEO01000834.1, from coordinate 383,130 downwards.
CGTGGATCGTCGGCGTCGGGTCGTGGTGCGCGTCGCCGGCGCGATGGGCTAGCACCTGAGCGGAAATGATGGAACAGAGGAGACAATTCTTCTAGCGATGTATTAGAAAACGGACTATGGGATTAGTGGCGATCGTGCCCCTGATTATATACCTGGCCGTTGTGTTGTGCTCATAAGTATGGGCCTGTAGGTTTTACGGTCTGCAGAGAAACCAATGATGGATAATTTTTGCAGTGTGTACTACCATGGATAATATTTGCTCAGAAAATATAGTGCATACTCGGAAACATAATATGTCACCTACCAGCAAACATGGCTGGGCGGTGTGCACGCTTGGATGTGGTTTTAAAGCTAGATGAGATCGTTTGGATCTCCAGCACATGCTTTCTATGTCGGTGTACACTATGAATTTATGCTATAATTTTGCCAGTGTTGATCTTTTCAATTTTTTTGCATCGGCGACTGTGAGAGATTAAATACAAACATTGCGAATACATAATAAAATTTAAAATTTAAACATACTATTTTATTTCAACAAAATCACTCAAAGTCCAATCTAAAAAAAGTCAAGTGACGAATATTTATTCCGGACAAATGTGCCTAATCAACATCTTCCATTGTTAGCTTCATCCGAGGAGTGGTGGGGTGTAGAATTCGTCAGATAATTGAAGATGGTCTTCACCGAAGAAGATTGGGCTGGCTCGTTGGCCGGCTTCTGAGAATCCCTCCTTAGAAGAACAACATTTTTCACTGCTTCAAGGAAACCAGAGTCATTATGTATTGCCCATTCGCGCACACCTACGACATAAAAAAACATGTCAATTCTAGTACATTTAGTCATCGATAACTGTAAAGCACTAACAACAACTCTCCTCACCTTCAAGCATGGCAAACTGCTGACATGCTAAGCTGTCGTCGTGGTGAAACAACATATGCCATGAGATGGCTTAAATGGGGGCCAAACTAGATGCTGGAGGATTCGGGAGAGGGAAGCGCACTAAGAAGCACGATAGAAAGGAACACGCAAGCTACCCAGGTTCGAGGCTCTCGTAAGAAGATAACACCCCTACTCCTGCACTACTGTCTGTATAACTGGATCGATGGAGTGTACAACAATGGTGCTTCCAAGCTCTCTGTGAGAGGAGGAAGATGAACTGTGAACTGAGAGACTAAAGAGATGCCAACCCTTTGCTAGGGTTCCCTGTGCCATCTTATATAGGGGTGGCCAGGGTTACAACGGTCACATGGACCAAGAGACACCAACTACATTCCAAACAGGACATGCTGACGATGGCAGAGACCCTTGACTTTTCCCCTGATTGCTCTCGATGGGACTCAGCATCCCTGTACCTTGTACTTCTTCGACTGTGACCTTACCACTGTGATGTCAAGGACGATACTTAGCACAGTGATGGTTGGTAGACCGTCACTGTGCACCCTGTCATCATAATCTCTCTCCATGCTTGGATGTTTCTCTCCTTGATTGTAGGGATGTGACCCCTTGGTTGACTTCTGTATCCGTTGGCCATATCCCGGACCTATATGCCGGACCAACGACCCAAGGTTGGGTAATCCGGCCTCCCCTGTTCCTGCATAATATACCAACTTGGTTAGGCTGGCATATCTATGTATACGCCGGCACTCATTATCATGTATCCGGGCTATGCCGACATATCTGAACACTGGCTGGGATACGACTTATATGCCGGCCTGGCCGATACTCCTATATGCCGTCCAGGCCCAATCTCAGTCAACCATCACAAAGTCAACCACTTTCCTCATATCTTTCTAGTCTCTTGATCCTACCGGGGGTCATCCCCCCGACATAAGCATTGATGAAAATTTATTGTTGCTGCTGACGTACATACAAGACTTCCTGTTTATCAACAGATCAATTAAGTAAAAATCAATTTGATATAGAACTTTTTATAGTTCACACTTACTCGAGGCTTGGTCAACCTCCATAGAGGTTGCCATGATGTACGAAGAATGCCTTTCTCCAAACAGTAGCTCTTCTCGGTGGCGCAGAGCCAGTTCTTCTATAACTCTGAGAAACACAATATGATTTGTTGAATCTACAACTGCTACTTCCCTCATGCCTAGAGGGAAGTATGTCTCGTGCTCAAGAGGGCTGACATACATAATTACACCGGCAATGTCTACAATTGATAGAATATATTATTATAGCAAAACATAAAGTTGAAACCGTTCAATATAATGTACTCTTGTATCAATATTTTTTCCTCCAAGAATACTAGTGGTTGATCCATTCGGTAAGTTGAAAACATCACGCGGATCCATATCTGTTGATGCAATATAATGCATATACAATTAGCTAAGAAATCAATTGTACCTATGTCTATTACGTCAATGTCACTTTACTGGGACAGCCTTATGAATGAACGATGTCAGTGTGTAGCTTACCTGCCGGCCTTAGCTATAGATTGCACGGTAGTTTCCTCTCCTGGGGCGGCCTCATCTTTTCTTCTTCTTTCTCCTCCTCTCAGCAGCTTCACCTTTTCTCCTTCTACTATTTCTCTTGTCTTACACAACTCTCTTAAATAGACACACAGAGGCATGCGCAGCAACTAATCCAGGCATGCAGACCATGCATGCACTAACCAGTCCACTCGGCTAGCACACACACACATCCAGGTAACAACCTCAACAATCTCTAACTAATTATGACTTGACCAAATCACATGGTCCTTAATACATGCATGCAGCGGTAGTTAATTACACCCCCACCTGAATCAACGGAAGTATGGTGGAATGGAAATAGCATAACAGTGGAAGCTTCAAACAATTTATTTTAAGACTGACAAAACAACAAATGATGATTATCGCATTGTATAGTGCCTTTGGGGTTGGAAGTTGTTTAGGAGATACCACCGACAATGATACAGCGCACTACATCCATAATATTAATTAGATCCAACCAAGCTGCTTGGCACTCCATCAAATACAGGTAATCAATAATATGCAAGCTAGTAGTATCTATTCAAAACCTGAGCAAATGAGACCGCAACAGCCTCAGCATCAGCAAGACAGGATTCCTTTGTTGCTTCATTGTTCTTTTTGTGGTCACTATTTTGAACACAAGGACGGTAGACAGGTGTAGCCAGCGAATAGGGATTACTCGCATCAACAAGTATGCAATGCTTTTGTATTTCATGGTTTTGATTATTCTGGATGTTGGTAGGACTGCCTTGGAGTATATAGTTAAATATATAAAAATGGAATAAGTGTGATGTCAATAAATATGGTAACAACAACAAAGCAAAAATTGAATAGAAAAATGACAGTTGACATTTCTGAAAAGAATTTGCACATCTGATTCATAAATGAAGGTTTGAAAAAACGTAACAAGATGCCATCAGTTTGGTGAACACCACTCCAGGGGACTTGAAAAATACTAACAAGGATACAAACATAGAAATTAACCTCTGATCTACTGAGTTTAATCCATTCTCTGATTCTCGTATCAGAGTAATAGTCCAGTTTCCTAAACAATTTGACCTCACAGAAGAGTAATTACTGCTCTGACTATCACATACGTTCAACTGTCCAAGAGTAACATCGCCATAGCAGGGATTTCGAGCAAATACTTGAGTGTGTTCTCACCCAAAATCTGGCTTTGTGCAATAAAAAATAGAATAGAATGTGGCCCATATTCTAAATAATGGCACTACATAGATGCAAATTGACTTTCTGGAAAATATAACAAACTAATGGCAATGACAATACTAAGAAGCTCAGGCTAATTATGACCAATACTTACGCCCTACTGTGGAGAAAAACAAGAGCATACCATACAATTATTTTATTGTTTGCAAAGAAACTATGAATAACGTTAACTTGTCAATACCATCAGTGCTTCAGAGAGACCTTCGCAAATAGCAGCTTCACTGAAGCCTCCACCGCTAAATGATATTCCTAATAACCATGAAAGAAAAGCATCCATGTCTTTCGTCGAACCACTGCGCTGTACAACAAAAGCTGCATTGCAACAGGAGCACATTTTTCATAAATTACCATTCCGATACAGGACTAAACATGAAGTTTGGTGATGAATTATAACAAAAAAAAATGATAAGGGCACGGATGATTCGAGGACATCAAACTCATACCGTTGTAAGGTCCATGGGTATGGAAGACAACCAGTGCGAGCTCAGGCGGTGCGGCTGCAAGCTTCTGCAGGGTTCAGGAATTAAGTTACAATTATGACAGGATTCAAGGATTGGTGTATGGATCAATGAAGAAATCAGATCAGGTTTACTTATGCTCTTTATGTCTCTGATTCAGCTAAGATGAATGGAGGTTCAAAGAAAGACTTGGTCTGATCCATTTTATTTTGAGAGAACATAAAAGGCAATTGCAAGTTTCTGAATATTCGCAAAGGTAAAGATTTGGACAGAATATGTGCTTGTCCATTTTTAAATCATTTGCTAACCTCTTGATCGATGAAGTATAGCATCGTGGACTTGCATTTGATGCTTTTTATCGTCAGATTTCAACTGGGACACGGAACTCATGAAGCTGCATAACATGAACATAAGAGAATCAGAGCACTGAGAAATGAAACAGTACCAGTAGGAGATCAAAACCAAGATTGGCCTGCTAAAGAAAAAACTTACTTCTTTCCTCCAAGACATCCCTGTACACAATATTTTTTGTGCTTTTTCCTGTGGGATCTATGTCTTTATTTGGCTTGGCTAAAATCCGAGTGGTCTGGCTTGACACGTCCCTTGACAATGCAACATAAAGCTGGCCATGCGAGAATACGGGCTCGGGGAGGTAAATACCAACTGTTGGAATGGTTTGCCCCTGTGCTTTGTTAATGGTTATTGCGAAACTCAACCGGATTGGGAACTGTTTCCTCTTGAACTTGAAAGGAAGTGATATGTCTTCTGAGGGCGACAAAGGGATCCTCGGTATGAAAACTCTAGTTCTAGCATGTTGTCCACCAACAATCTCGGTGTCAATTGCATTATTCTGGAATGCTCTAATCATCAATCTTGTTCCATTGCACAACCCATTGTGCGGATCGAGATTTCGGAGAAGAATGACGGGACAATTGACTTTGAGTTTCAAAGCATGCGGGGGCAGACCATTTGGAGTGATAGAGTTTAGGTAGTCAATTGTGTAGTTATTGCGTGCATCATCCTTGACAGATTCAAAGCTATAATATATCTTTTATTGGCCAGGAAACCTGTCAATCATCTTTGTGTTCAGACCATCCACATGCTCATTCTTGGTTGAAAGAATGGCACGGGCGCTCATGTACGATCCAGATGCTGCGTTCACATGAAGCGATGGAAAGATATCTTCAATAAGCTTGTTCACTGGTTCTTTGGTGGGAGCATAAGGAATGACAATGTCATTCAGAAGACGCACGTAATCACAACCGATCATCTCCTCTATTCCATTGCCAATTCTCAGATGGTAACTGGAGAACCATTGGTCCGTTTGTGCCCTCATATTACACTTGAGGTGTATCTTCCTAATCTGCCCCCATAAATAAGATTTTTGTAGCGTAGCATCGGTAATCTGTGCTCTTGTCCCACGTGTTACCACTAGAAGGACCTGCCTAAAATCTCTGCGAAATACCGCGACCTTCCCACCAAAAGGCAAAGCACATCCCATGATGTCCTGTAGGGTCTGTTGTCTGGCATGTAGTTAATGATTATTGTGGCCAGGCAGTTGGGAAACTCCAAGCGGAGAGTATGATGAGCACAACAGCAAGTCTTTTCCCTCAGTAAGAAACCAAGGTTTAGTCGGTCAAGAGAAGAGCAGACAAATGACCGAAGGTGATGCGGTCTGGCTTAATAACACTGCAACAAGGGCGCCGTTTAATCGATCCTTGTCGACTCATCTTCGGCCAGTAGCAACGCGGAACCTACACACAACACAACCAAGTACTTTGTTCCCAACTTGCGATGAGGTTGTCAATCTCACCGGTTTGCTTGAAATAAAGGGTATGAGCGTATCGAGTGGAAAACAGTGAAAGTATGCGAGTAAAGTAAACAGTGCGAGTAAAGTAAACAGGTGATAGCAATATGATGGAAATAGGACCGGGGTCCACAGTTCACTAGTGGTGTCTCTCCATAAGATAAATAACACATGCTGGGTAAACAAATTACAGTTGGGCAATTGATAGAATAAAGATAAACATGATATGTCAAGGAGATCACTATGCGATTTACTCTAGGCATTACAACAAAATACATAGACCGCCATCCAACTGCATCTATGACTAATAATTCACTCCTGGGGATATCAATCCGAACACCCCATGAGTATTAAGTTGCGAACAACAGATAATTGCATTAAGCAAAGTGTGTAATGTAAACAAAGCATATGCCCTTGAGCATATGAATGTTGTTTTCTCCCTAGTAGCAACAGTACATCTACAACCTTAGGGGTTTCTGTCACTCCCCCAGATTAAATAGAGGCATGAACCCACTATCAAGCATAAATAGCCCTCTTGGAGTCACTAGCAACTACTCGGCCAAGATAGCTACTAACAACGGAGAGCATGCAAGATCATAAACAACATAGAGATAACATAAGATATATTTTAGTATAGCAACTCAATCATAACACCAATATTCATCGGATCCCAACAAACCAAACATGTAGAATTACATAACGGTAATCTCAATCATGTAGGGCATCTCATGAGATCTAAACATGAAGCACAAAGTGGAGGAGACAACCATCTAGCTACTGCTATGGACCCATAGTCCAAGATAGACTATTCACTCATCTCCGGAGGCAAGCATGGCGATGAAGAAGACCTCCGGTGGCTATTCCCCTCTCTGGCAGGGTGCCGGGAAGAGCTTCTGGACCCTCCCGATCTTGGGTCGACGACGGCGGCGGATCGTGATGTGTTTCTAGAAAATTGATCGGGTCCTTAGGTTTTTCTCGTCGAGGGGTCTTTATGGGCGAAGGGGCAGCGTCAGAAGTGGACCCAGGTGTCCTCACACATAGGGGGCGCGGCCAGGGGCTGGGCCACGCCGCCCTGGTGTGAGGGTGGCCTGTGGCCCCTCTCCATCTCCTCTTCGGATCTCTGGAAGCTTTCGGGAAAAATAAGACTTCAGGAACTTGTTTCGTCCAATTCGAAGAATATTTCCTGTGTAGCTTTTCTGAAACACAAAAACAGCAGAAAACAGGGAACTGGCACTGTGGCGACTTGTTAATAGGTTAGTTCCGAAAAATGCATAAAAGTGCCACAAAGTGTAACGAAACATTTGGCAAATGGTGTAAAAACAAGCATGGAGCATCAAAAATTATAGATACGTTGTATACGTATCAGCATCCCCAAGCTTAACTCCTGCTCGTCCTCGAGTAGGTAAGTGATAACAAAAGAAATAATTTTTGAGGTGACATGCACCTACACAATCTTGATCATATATGTAAGCATTATGAGCTGGGATCATAAGAACTTAAAACATGGGCATGAAAGATATAATCTTGACAATAAGAACTTAGCAACCATGTTATAAATATGCAAATGAACATAAACAAAAGATCATGAAAATGAAACAATGAAAGTCAAATGTGTGTTCAAATCATAAGGAAAAACATACAAATGGTTTTCAGCTTGTCCTTCAAAGAGAGCAGAACATAAATGCATAGGACACCTTCAAGTTTAAGAGGGCGACTAGATACAAATAATTTAAGAACAAGTGAAACCAATAATATGAATCAATCAATGAAAACTTTGGGACAATGCATATTATACTAAGAATGACAACTATGCTCTCTTAATGGTGCATAAAGATAGAAGGTGGTGACTCAACATAAAAGTAAAAGAAAGGCCCTTTGCGGAGGGAAGCAGTGATTGAACATGTGCTGGAGCTTTTCATTTGTAAAACAGAGATAAAACTTGGGTTTTGAGAGGTGGTTGTTTCATGTCAACGACTAGCAATGGGGTCTTACTATCTTCCATAATAAACAAGTGAGAGCGGTTCCGAGTTCTTTGAAAATTTGGCACATTGGTGCTCTTTTATAAAGCTTTAGCACTTCTCCCCACCTTTTTTCCTTTCTCAAACCATGGCTAACCGATTCCATCGGGTGCCCACCAATATTCACATACCATGGAGGAGTGCCTTTTTTTAGAGTTAGATTGCAATGGTCTTACCAGCTCTCATGCAAAATTAATGACGAGCAGATGAAGCTGCCTAGTCGAGGGGTACTTAATTTAATATGGAAGATAGCAATTCCGACCACTACGTCCCCATGAGCTAAAAACAGTGGCACAAAATGAGAAGTAGTTGAAAGTTTTGAAAGGTAGCACATATAAATTTACTTAGAATGGCTTACAAATACCATGCATAGGGATTTATAGTGGACACAATGGCAAACTTGGCTTTTAGGAGTTGGATGCACGAGTAGAGCTCATACTCAGTACAAGGCAAGGGCTAGCAAAAGACTGGGAGCGACCAACTAAGAGAGCAATAATGGCCATAATCATGCAAAGCGACAAAGCGACAATAAAAGAAGCATAAGATGGCATCAAAAGTCAAAAACTAAATGATCATAGAGGCTATTGGCGACTTTGTAAGAGTCTGACATGTGTGAGCATGCGCCAAGTCAACCCAAATAAAGAATCAAGGAGAAAACCAAAATAATGCTTCCAAATAATTAAAAACAACGCATGATTTTTTCAAAGGCTTATTAAGCAATCTCAGTTGTTTGAGACAAGTCATGCTACAGCAAAACCACAAAGCATACTATCAAAAAGATATCAAGCATGACATGAAAAAGGCTAAGCCGCAGTCTACACAAGCTCCTTCTTGTACCACTTTTTTGCATAAAGCTTTTTCTCTTTTCCAACACCATTCAAAGTTTATATAAACACCTCTTTTTGATGAAAACCAATAAAGATCAGAGGCAAAAATACACCTTGATAAATAAATATAAGAAGATCTGAAAGCAAATCAAGGCAAAAACTAAGACCAAAAGCAGTAGCACAAAAAGAAGAGCACTCGATTTTTGATAAGAATGAAAACTAGAGCGTTCTTGGCAAATGAAAAGCAAGGCAACTTCTCCAAAAGAAATTTGTTGGGGTCCAACCATTTATTGCAGCAAACAAAACAAACTAATAAAGAAAAATAAAACAACTGATGCTCCAAGAAAAACACATAGTGCATGAAGCAATAAAAATATAGTATTTTGAAAGGTGACCTGATTTTTGCCGATGAAGAAGGGGTGCCTCGGGGGCATCCCCAAGCTTTGACGCTTGTACTTCTTGGATATTTCTTGGGGTGATGCATGGGCATCCCCAAGATTGATCTTTTGTCCATTCTTTAACTCATCTCATCATTCTCCAATCCCTACACTTGAAAACTTCCTTCATACAAAACTAAACACAAATCTATTAGCAACATTAGTGTAATCATAACATATAATCAACCTCTTTTTGCTTCAGGTTTCAACCCAAAACCACCACATATATAGCATATACTACTGTAGCAACTTCCCCAAAAAGTTCCATGATCAAAAGAACTCAAAAGAAAGCGATAAAGCGGCAAACACAAATATTGGCAGAAATCTGTCAAAACAGAACAGCTGACAAAGGTCAAATTTTTAAGGGGTTTTCTATTGCTCAAATCAAAAAGTGTTCAACTAATGAAAGTTTGGATATAACCTGGGGCATATGCACAAGAAATCGCAGGTCTAAAAGATATACAGAGAATTTTCACGAATGTTTACAGTGCAGCACCGAAAATAGTTTCAGGACAGCAACATCCCCAAATCTTTACCTCACTCAAATTAGAGGCTTCTCTTGGCACAACAATGAAACAAACAAGATAAGGAGTGGTCATTACAGTAGTAATAACTTCCAAGACTCAAATAAAAGAAAAAGTACTGAAAAGAAAACATTGGGTTATCTCCCAAGAGTGCTTTTCTTTAACGCCTTTGAGCTAGGCGCAGGAAATTGTGAATCAAGTAACATCAAGAGGTGAAGCATCAAGCTCATAATTTGCTCTAAGAATAGAGTCAAAAAGCAATTTCTTCCTTTTCCTAGGGAAGTGTTCCATACCTTTCTTTAGTGGAAATTGATATTTGATGGTGCCTTCCCTCAAATCAATGATGGCACCTACAGTTTGAAGAAAGGGTCTTCCCAAAATAATAGGACATGAAGCATGGCATTCAACGTCCATAACAAGAAAATCAACGGGAACAAGGTTATTATTAACCACAATAAGAACATCATTAATTCTTCCCAAAGGTTTCTTCTTAGCAACATTAGCAATAGGAACATCATAATAACACTTTTCAAGCGGTGGTAAATCAAGCATGTCATACTAGCACCTAGATCACATAAAGCATGGCAATCAAAACCATTAACATGCATATCAATGATGGGTTCCCAACCATCTTCTAACTTCTTGGGAATAGAAGCTTTTTGCTTCAACTTTTCATCCCTAATTTTCATGAGAGCATTGGTAATATGCTTAGTAAAAGCAATATTTAAAGAACTAGCATTGGGAGTCAAAGCAAGCTTTTGCAAGAAAAAAATTACTTCAGATATATTGCAGCCATCAACATCAAAATCATTAAAGGAAATAGAGTTATCATCTCGTACACTCCAAAAAATTTCAGCACTCTTTTGAGAAAAAGTTTTGGCAGTTTTAGGCTTTTTAACATAAGGAGTGGGAGTTTTCTCTACACCAATCAAAGTAAGAGGATTGCTAGCATTAGGAAAAACATCATTAGAGGTAGTAATAGTACAAACTTTTATATTCCTAGCAATCTCATCCTCTCTTTCCTATCTAGCATGCAATTCTGCTAACAATCTAATATTTTCATCAATTCCAACTTGAATAGCATTAGTAGTAGCAAAAACATTGTTCTCTTTCACATCATTAGGCAACACTTTTAATTTCAGAAGTTCAACATCATGAGCAAGGCTATCAACTTTAGAAGCAAGAATATCAATTTTGCCTAACTTTTCCTCAACAGACTTGTTAAAAGCAGTTTGTTTACCGATGAAGTCTTTGAGCATGACTTCAAGTTCAGAGGGCGCGGCCCTAGTGTGGTTGGAGGAATTACCATAAGAATTACCATAACCATTACCATTAGTAGAAGGATACGACCTATAATTGTTACTAGCAAAATTGTTCATATAAGCATTGTTGTCAAAATTATTATTTCTAATGAAGTTCACATCAACATGCTCTTCTTGAGCAACCAAAGAGGCTAAAGGAACATTATTAGGATCAACATGAGTCCTATCATTAGCAAGCATAGCCATAATGGTATCAATCTTATCACTCAAGGAAGAGGTTTCCTCAACAGAATTTACCTTCTTACCTTGTGGAGCTCTCTCGGTGTGCCATTCGGAATAATTTACCATCATGTTGTCAAGTAGCTTTGTTGCGGCGCCCAAGGTAAGGGACATAAAAGTGCCTCCAGCAGCTGAATCCAATAGGTTCCTCGAAGAAAAATTTAGTCCTGCATAAAAAGTTTGGACAATCATCCAAGTTGTCAGTCCATGAGTGGGGCAATTCTTTATCATAGATTTCATTCTTTCTCAAGCCTGAGCAACATGTTCATTATCAAATTGACTAAACTTCATAATATTGCTACGCAAAGATATAATTTTTGCAGGAGGATAATATCTACCAATGAAAGCATCCTTACATTTAGTCCATGAATCAATACTATTCTTAGTCAAAGATAGCAATCAATCTTTAGCTTTTTCTCTCAAAGAGAAAGGAAACAACTTGAGCTTAATAATATCACTTTCTACATCCTTATATTTCTGCATCTCACATAGCTCAATAAAATTGTTGAGATGAGCTACAGCATCTTCAGTACTAGCACCAGAAAATTGCTCTTTCATAACAAGGTTCAATAAAGCAGGCTTAATCTCATAAAAGTTTGCAGCAGGAGCAGGTGGCGCAATAGGAGTGCAGATAAAATCACTATTGTTCATACTAGTAAAATGACACAGCTTGGTATTTTCAGGGTTGGCCATTTCAGCAAAACTAAAAGTAGATAAATAAAAGAAACTAACAAGGATTCTAATTTTTTTGGGGTTTTTGATATAAAATGATGCAAGTAAAAATAAAGTAAAGCAAAACAATAAAACAAAGTAAAGGTTGTGTGTGAGAAAAACTCCCCTTGCAGAGGTCTTCCACTTCTTCCCCGGCAACGGCGCAAGAAAAGGGCTTGATGTCTGGCGTGTAGTTAATGATTATTGTGGCCAGGCAGTTGGGAAACTCCAAGCAGAAAGTATGATGAGCACAGCAGCAAGTCTTTTCCCTCAGTAAGAAACCAAGGTTTAGTCGGTCAAGAGAAAAGCAGACAAACGACCGAAGGTGATGCGGTCTGGCTTAATAACACTGCAACAAGGGCGCCGTTTAATCGATCCTTGTCGACTCGTCTTTGGCCAGTAGCAACGCGGAACCTGCACACAACACAACCAAGTACTTTGTTCCCAACTTGCGATGAGGTTGTCAATCTCATCGGTTTGCTTGAAACAAAGGGTATGAGCGTATCGAGTGGAAAACAGTTAAAGTATGTGAGTAAAGTAAACAGTGCGAGTAAAGTAAACATGTGATAGCAATATGATGGAAATAGGACCGGGGTCCACAGTTCACTAGTGGTGTCTCTCCATAAGATAAATAACACATGCTGGGTAAACAAATTACAGTTGGGCAATTGATAGAATAAAGATAAACGTGATATGTCAAGAAGATCACTATGCGATTTACTCTGGGCATTACAACAAAATACATAGACCGCCATCCAACTGCATCTATGACTAATAATCCACTCCCGGGTATATCAATCCGAACACCCCATGAGTATTAAGTTGCGAACAACAGATAACTGCATTAAGCAAAGTGTGTAATGTAAAAAAAAGCATATGCCCTTGAGCATATGAATGTTGTTTTCTCCCTAGTAGCAATAGCACATCTACAACCTTAGGGGTTTCTGTCACTCCCCCAGATTAAATAGAGGCATGAACCCACTATCGAGCATAAATACCCCCTCTTGGAGTCACTAGCAACTACTCGGCCAAGATAGCTACTAACAACGGAGAGCATGCAAGATCATAAACAACATAGAGATAACATAAGATATATTTCAGTATAGCAACTCAATCATAACACCAATATTCATCGGATCCCAACAAACCAAACATGTAGAATTACATAACGGTGATCTCAATCATGTAGGGCAGCTCATGAGATCTAAACATGAAGCACAAAGTGGAGGAGACAACCATCTAGCTACTGCTATGGACCCATAGTCCAAGGTAGACTACTCACTCATCGCTCTGGAGGCAAGCTTGGTGATGAAGAAGTCCTTCGGTGGCGATTCCCCTCTCCGGCAGGGTGCCGGGAAGAGCTTCTGGACCCTCCCGATCTTGGGTCGATGACGGCGGCGGATCACGATGTGTTTCTAGAAAATTGATCGGGTCCTTAGGTTTTTCCCGTCGGGGGGTCTTTTTGGGCGAAGGGGCAGCGTCAGAAGTGGACCCAGGTGTCCTCACACATAGGGGGCGTGGCCAGGGGCTGGGCCATGCTGCCCTGGTGTGAGGGTGGCCTGTGGCCCCTCTCCATCTCCTCTTCGGATCTCTGGAAGCTTCCGGGAAAAATAAGACTTCAGGAACTTGTTTCGTCCAATTCCAAGAATATTTCCTGTGTAGCTTTTCTAAAACACAAAAATAGCAGAAAATAGGGAACTGGCACTGTGGCGACTTGTTAATAGGTTAGTTCCGGAAAATGCATAAAAGTGCCATGAAGTGTAACGAAACATTTGGCAAATGGTGTTAAAACAAGCATGGAGCATCAAAAATTATAGATACGTTGGAGACGTATCAGGGTCCTATCAAGTGTCTCCACTGTTTGACGCTTCGACATGGCAACTTCATCCCAGATTATCAAAGATGCCCTACGGAGCAGCTCTGCCATACCACTCTGCTTGGTGAAATTGCAAGTGCTGCTGTCTATGAGCCTAATTGGTATTTTAAACCTGGAGTGGGCAGTGCGTCCACCGGGCATGATTGATGCTGCTATACCAGATGTCGTTGTTGCAATAGCAATTTTTCCCAAGGAATGGACCTTAGCAAGGAGTGCCTTGTACAGATATGTCTTCCCCGTGCCACCTGGACCATCCACAAAGAAAATCTTGCTCATGTTGTTGAGGACGTGAGAGAGGATTTCACGAAAGCCAGCATGTTACTCGGGGTTCAGAGATGTAAACATATTTATGTCTTCTTTGTCAAAAGGGATGGACAACTCCTCTTGAACCTCTCTCGGATGACCATTGGAATAGCTGTCATCCACAGGATCCAAATCCAGGAGGCCATAACTTTTAATATCCTTCCCCATCGAATGCACTAGATTCGCAATGTCTCTAAGGACCATCTGCTCAAGTACGACCTGGTTGGACTGGTTACGACGGTAGTCCTCGGACATTGACTCGAGGTGCTTTTCCCACAATGATTGGATTTCGGTCACCTCGCAGTTAACAAGAATAGTTACAAAAAGCCTTCTTAGAGCATATGGCATTTGGAATGTAGCAGACTCAGTCAAGCAGTCATCAAGTGACTTGTTGGTCTCTATGAAACCTCTTTGCTCACACAATAGTCTAAATGTCGAGCATGTATTGCCATTTACTGTTTTCAAATCCTTATATGATGTTGCACCCCTTACATGATTCATGAGCACTCTCAAGAAGTATCTCTCACCTTCAGCAGGATGTGCATAAACAATTCTTCCAACCTGCCCCCGCCCCTTCAGTTTTCTTCTCTGCCACTACTTAGTACCCCTAATCCACCGATAGAATTCTGGGAACTCCTTGTACAAGAAATTCCTCACATAAGGATCAACATCATTCATCTTGAAATACTCAGTGAGCATGGTGCTGGAAGAAGAGGGTCGATTGACGACATCATCTAGATCATCGCCTTCTTTGAATGTGATGGGCTGCATGTCTTCCAGATGAAGCTGAAGTTGAAGAACAGCGGGAGAGACACCATACATTGGAAAAGCACAGATTCTATAGATAGACTCCGGCGGCGACACGAATCTAGCATCTCTATACTGCTTAATCTCATTGATTACTCCATTGTTGTCTATAGCTGGATCGACTAAGAATGAGGCACAATCATGTACTTTATAGATGTACTTGAATAAATATTTAACTACCTTGATGCTAGAGCAAGCCTCAACATTCATGTGACAGTTGTACTGCATAAGAAGACCAGGATTGTATGGAACAACCCATCTATTATCCAGTTCTGCTCCCCTAACCTTGACTTGACAACCATCTGCCCTTCTCCTATAGATAGGATATGAGTCCGTTCCTTGCTGCGTAGCATCACAGAACTGCCGAGGATAGCGAAATAGACATTCACCATCTATCATGCAAGGGCAATTTTTCTTGAGAGCACCACATGGTCCGTGGAGCATATGCTTGACCACAAGAGCATGCAGTACAGGATATTTCCTTGTTAGGAATTTCTGCTGATATCACCTTATCATATGAATCTGTGTTTGTTAGCTTGCTATCCGAGCGCATGATCAGAAGCATGTGCTCATGTGGAAACCCCCTCTTTTGAAACTTAGTAACATGGACATATGCAGCAAACGCACCAAAATACTTTTTCTTGATCAACAGATCTTTCATGCTTTGCAACTTGGCCCTGTATACTCTCGCCACAAGGTCAGGACGGTCTTGTGGTGTTTGCCCGGCTTCAAGTCTGCATGTGATCTCCTCCCAGTGTGGGTTTCAAGTCATAGTGATGAAGTAATCAGGCTTCCCAAACCTTGATACTATCACCATAGCATCAAGAAATCTTTGATGCATGTCTCGATCACCTCCAGGAAAAGTATGTGGTAGCATGATTCTTTTGCCGGCCTAAGAACCACGTGTCTCGCCGGCATCAATGGTGTCAACAACACCCTTTGCAAGAAAGATAGCAAAACAACATTCTCTAGTAAAGGATCTGGTTTATATTGAGAATGCTAGCTTATTCGTATGCATGGAGAATTATAACAACTGAGAACTTTATGATACCTTGTATAGATCTGCACGAATGAGTTTTTGGTTTTTTTTGGCTTGGAGTAGAAATCAAGCCTCATTGTCTCCGTCTTGATATACATGTCGACAGCCCATTGCTGTAACTCGCGTGCACTAAACAATATAATGTTAAATAGATGTTTCCTCACTTGCAGCTTGAAATAGTAGTACTCTCTTGCACTGACATATTTTCTTGACCCTCCATTGTCATCATCCTCATGGCCCTCTTCATCATCTGCAACATGATTCAAAGAGTGATTAAGCAGTAATCTCAACTAATGTGAATCACGTTAGTAGCATAGAGATAATTACCTTTTGCCTCATCTTAGTTTTGTTCCTCATTAGCATCTGCAGTACGATCTTGAAATTGCAAGTCTTCATCCTCGGTGCCATCATCGTTCTCCTGAACGATGGAAGATGGTACAAAACAAGATGAGGGTTAACTTGACAAATGTCCTAGATGAAGGACTTAGGATCGGGGAAGTAGGGCGTCGGATGAACTCGAAGGTAAATCAGTCAAACAAGGTGAATATCAAAAGTAAACATGGTGATGAAATTGGCTTGCTTTCAATCTGTCCCTCACCATCCTCTCCTGGCCCCTATATATAGGTGGACAGGTCTCAAGGATCGGGAGGGGTACGATACAAATTACAACATCGGCATACGACATGAACTTGTATTTTGACTAGTATTACACTTGGGCCTAGCTTAACGGGCCTCAGGGGTACTCAAGTAATGAGCTCCATTATCTATACCCTTGTTAGTAGCCCCCGAGATTCTACCAAAATTGTAGATTTGGGTTGAATATCAGATCTTCATTTCTTCGACTTGATCAATCTTTCGACTTCTTCTTCCTGTATTCAAAAATAAACATCTTTTATTATATCATCTCGCAAGGGTTTTTGATGAACAAGCCTGACAACTCTGATGGATCAAGAGGCCAGTTAACTGCTGGAGCGGATACTTGTTGCCTACTTCAAATTCAATCCCCTTGGACTTGAATCCGAGAAACTGGTCAAACCCATTCTTTTGCCGCATCTAGGACTTACAAAGAATGAGTCCCAGTGGTTCTCAGGGTACCCAGTGCATCCAATAGGATTTTCTTCGTGTTGTAGACACGGATAATTACTAGCAGAGCGCATCCATGTGCGTATACCAGGCCACACAGGATGGATCCTAGGGTCTTACCTTCATGATATGTTTCAATCATGGCATTCGAATTTTGTCGTGATGACGCAACTCGAGAATCATATGTCACAGCCTTGTTTGACTATTTCAGTTCTAAAAATCTTCGGGTTGTTCAACCTTGATTAATATAAATTCCCTCTCGATGGTAGTAATGATGCTATCCAAGTCTTCTTTCACCTTCTTTGCTCTCTTTATACATGTAAAAATATCGTTGGGTGCACGGCCAGCGCTCCCGATAGGAGTAGCCCCCGAGGCTATAGTCGAAAACGTGTTTCGAGTATAGGCTCAAATAAATTGTCCTTTCCTTTAATCATCAGAGAATAACTTTTTTGATAATATTGTCAGGTGCGCGCTCAGCGCTCTCGATGGTAGTAGCCCCCGATGCTATAGTCGAATATTTTCGGGTATAGACTCAAATAAATGAGTTTTCTTCCCTGATGCCTCTGTATCTCCCATAACAGATTTCTTCGGGTTCCTTGATCAACATCAATACGCAGAATATTATGCTAGACTTTTTGCTGAATTTTCAATGAGTATCCATAACTGTCATATGGTACTATAATGTTTTTATTTCTAGAACGCTCGTGATGTCATTAGTAGAATCATTCTATATGTGGTTTGACTGGGCGCCGACCGTTACTCATGGGCAACACGGTAATTTCACAATTTTTCCTGTCCGTTAGTGGGATACCGCTTCTGCTTCTTGCGCCACATCGCAGCCCACGTTCCTTCACCAGGACGCTTTATAAGGGGGATAGTGGGGCTATTACTGTTTACCAGTTCATTGCCCTTCCGCCACCACCATTGCTGCATCTTCTCTGCGCTTCCGAGCTCCTTCACAGCCCCCTTGGCGTAGCTTTTGTAGATGCGCGTAAAGAGCCTCTCCCACAAGAACCAGATGGGGAAGAAGAAGATCACCAATGCGTCGACCAGCTGGGTGCCGTTGGAGTTTGCGTAATCCGATCTCACCAAGGCCCAAAAGGAGGGTCTCATCGCCGAAGGGGACCAGGTCATCTTCCCTAGCACCAAGCGCATCCCCAAGCCCCCAAGCGGCTATTGGGTGATGTTCCTCGCCTTCCTCTTGCGTGGCTTATCCTTTCCTGCTCACAAGTTTCTCCGTAGGCTTCTCTTTGTTTATGGCGTGCAGCTTCACTAGCTCACGCCGAACTCAATTTTACACATTGCTTGATTGTCACTCTTTGCGAGTCTTTCCTGGGGATCGAACCTCATTGGATTCTCTAGAAATTTCTCTTCCGTCTCCGCCCTAGTGTCGCTTTGTCGAAGAAGCCTGACCTAGGCGAGGCTGTTGTTTTCGTCCGTGCTGAGGTACATTACTTGGAATTTAACATGGCTGCCTCAGTGCAAGGTTGGAGGAAGAAGTAGTTTTACATCAAAGATCAGAAAAACTCCTCCTTTGACAAATACGGCATTGCCCTTTTGATGCCAATAAAGATTTGAGGAAGTTGTCATCATGGGATTCTCCTCCCACGGAAGCTGAGATGGAAGATATCAAGCCACTGCTAGCACGCATCCAGGCTCTGAAGAGTGCGAGTGGAGGTGTGTTGTCAGGGACTCAGCTTATGTCGTTCTTTCTGCAGCGGCGAGTCCAGCCTCTTCAACATCATGTCTCCAAGTTTTGGTTATACTCTGGTTTGGAGGATTCTTCTCGAGTGTCTGAAGATGACATAGATAAGAAGGATCTCGACAAGCGAGTGAGAGCTCTGACTACTCTCACAAAGGATCACAAAATTCTAGCATTAGCAGCTGATTTCTTCGACTACGAGCATCCCTTGCCTATGGTATGTGCTTTTTTATTTGCCAACTTCTAATTTATTCGCCTTCTTTCCCTTTGTTACTGCTTGCCTAACAGCTTTGCGACTTACGTTTGTGTAGGGCCACCAATCACTTGTTTTCCGTCCTCCTCTTCCAGAGGGAGGACCTATTCAGGTTGAACCTGTTTCTGCTGCATTCGAAGCCCCCGAGGCTGAGGAAAGTCAGGACGGAGATGATGCCGATGATTTGTTAGAAGGAACTAGCTCGACTACGTTGCCTCCTCCTGCGCATTAAGAAGAGCCTAGTCTTGATAGGAAGAGGAAACGTGTCGAAGAGCTCATTTCTTTGAGTACCTCTGCTTTCAAAGCTGCTGTCGGGGAGCCTTCTGCTCCCATCGATGATATTGAAATTTTTGACGTCTTAGACTCGTGAGTCTTTGCTGACTTAAAATTTTGTCTTTTATTCGCTTTCTTTCTTTTTACTTATGCAAAGTGTTTGCTTTTTATTTCCTTTGTAGTGACAACGAGAACCCGAAAAGGGATACTGCCCCTGCTTCCACCGTCGATACTCCTGCTTCAAATGATCCGCCTTCTCAAGAGGCTGATGCAGTGGTGAAATCGCTAGAAGCCCCTGTTAAGAAGGGTAACTCTCGTGCCTCTAAACGTCTAAAGAAAGCGGCTGTGGCTAGCACTTCCCTTGACACCCATCGATTGATGGTTTCTGCTGATGATGTAAGTACTACTTCTTGTGATTTGCTCTATTTATTGCTTGAACTTCCCTACTCGTGTCTTCCTTTTGATAGATTTTGATGAAGAAATTTGTCTCTTTGGGCACTGAATGTGTCGAATTCTTAAAAGCTGCTCAAGCTTCTCAGGGTAAGCTTCTTTGCTATGTTGTGTCTTCTGCCTGTATCGTTTGTCTTTCTATGATTCTTTATTCGACTTTCTTTTCCCTTTTCCGTACTACAGATGCTTTGTCGATGGCTAATGCTCGCATAGCATCCCTAGAAGCCGAACTCAAAGCCTCCCAAAAAGCCTGGGACGTTGCCACTGCCGCCAAGGCCGCTGCTGAGAAGTCTGCTAAGGCAGCAACAACAAAGGTGAAGAAAGCAGAAAAGGCACTTGCTGATGCTGATCAGGGGCGTATTCAGAGAGAGCAAGCCATAACTAAGCGCCTCAACCATGTTTCAGCTCTTCCTAGTGGTAAGTATCTTTCTGCTCTTTTTCTTCTCTGCTTGCTCATCCTTCGACTTGCTGATTTTTGCTCATTATCCCTTGTTTCTGCTTTTTATGTTTCCGCAGAGAAAATTGGGGTACCTTTGGTGCCGTTGCAGCCGGATGATGAAGATCCTCTCATGGCAGCGGTGAATTTGCTTGTGTTAAACTGGATATCTGTCCAGGAAGTCCTCGAGCTGACTCACCATGTGCTAATGCTGATTTTTGTTGGGTTGTGGCCAAAGAAAAGAGCCGAAATGCCCGCTGATGATCTCAAGAAGCTTGCCGTAGCCTTCGACACCGTCGAAGATCCTATCCTGTTGATGAAGAGCCACTCGGTGAAGCGAGGCGCCAAAGGGGCTATTACGCTTGCCTATTCGCACGACGAGGAGGTTGATTGGGAGAAGGTTAGATCTTCTCGTGGTCGACCTCTTTCAGAGCTGCTGGGTTTCTTTGAGAAGGCAAAGAAGTATGCGCCAGGCATCGTGTCGATTATCACTCATTTGACATCTTCTTTGACTTCCACGCTGGCTTCTTCGACTCCTGCGACAACTGCGTCGATGCCTCCTCCAAGCGCTGGTGCTACCTCTTCCACACCTTCTGCTCCCTCGGAACCTGCTGCTGAGGTGGCGTAGAATTAGCCTCTCCTTGTAATTTTCCCTCTTTTGGATAGATGTAGTAAACTTTGCCCCTATTTTGCCTGAAATTTTATCAGGAAGTACTGTACTGTTTGTTAATATATCGCCTTTGTGAAATGTTGAGCTGGGTTGGGCTTCTGAATTGCTTTATTTTCCCTTCTTTTGGCTTCCAGCCTGCGCATGCTGGTGGGTCGCCAAATCGTGATCACGGCTCGTCGCCTGCCAATGTGTTTGACTCCGGTGCTCCTTCGCCTCCTCACTCTTCTTGTCGATGCACTGAATATATGTCGAGGATTTCAGACCTCGAGGGGCATTTATCCTTGATGAAGCATCAGGCAAAGACCACTTTGGACAAGGCCAACAAGTCTTGCGGCTTGATGAAACAGATATCCGTCCTTGAGGATAAAGTGTCGGGTCTGATGGCTAGAATCGTGCATCTTGAGGAGTGCGACTCCTTTCTTGTTGGTATTGTTGAGTCCGTTTGTGAGATGTTGCGATGTAAGGTTTCTTGAGGCCCCCTTGTATCTTTGCTCTGTTTTTGCGAGCTAATTTTCTTTCGTGCCTCAGGTACTTGCTTGGACTTTGTTGGTGAAGCACGCTGAGTTTCTGAACGAATCATTGCTCTCAAGAAGGCGTCATAGGGAACTGATAGTTTGCGATTGAATGCCCGGCGCCGTCGTGCCATTGTACTTCTTCAGGATCGTGCTCAACATATTGGAGAGGCGGTCAACGGTTGTCAGACATCTTTGACGACCATGTATTCTGTTATGCTTCCTCTTAACCCTCTGACGGGGAGTTTTAGGCAGTTGCTCGAGACCTTCAGGACGAGCCAGCGGGTTCATCTTTTGATAAAACTCAACTTGATTGCTGGTGCTAACTTTGCTCTCGGATGGATGCGAAAATGGCATCCAAGGCTTAATTATGACTCGATGTCTTAGGACTTGCCTCCAGGGCATGCGATGCTTGGTGCTCATATGGATGCCACATTGCAGCCGACCAAGAGGATTATTTCGAGGTTGCTATAGGAGGACGCGAGATCTTTTCGCGAGCACCATTACCTAAACCCGTTCAATGTGGATGATTCGGATCAGCCAATGTCGTAGCTTGTTGTTGTATATATGTTTTTGTATGTAGAACGCGAGAGTTTCCACTTCTGGGTTTTGTCAGAAGTTTGTTTGTTTGTTCTTAGAGCATTTTGTGTTTGGTGCGTTTGTCGCAACTTTGTTTGAGATATTGAAGACACGTAAACTCGAATAGGAGGATCTTTGTCTTTATTTATGCTTATAATGTGAGATACATGGGGTGTCCCAAGAGATCCAGCCAATGACCCGTGTTCTGAATCTAGAGGGCATTGCCCTTGGATAGCTTGTGGCTTTTACAGCCTTATTTTTCTACTATACTTTTCGTACTTGCTGCCTATATCGCCGATGTCCTTTTTTCTTCTCCTGTAGTTTCCCCTGGGTCCGACGGCTATACCCGTAGTTTCTTCACCTCTGGCTCTGCTGGATGCCCTTCGAGTTGTTGTGCGACTCCTTGATATGTCTCAAACGTATCTATAATTTTTGATACTCCATGCTTGTTTTTATACCATTTGCCCAATGTTTCGTTACACTTCGTGGCACTTTTATGCATTTTCTGGAACTAACCTATTAACAAGTTGCCACAATGCCAGTTCCCTATTTTCTGCTGTTTTTGTGTTTCAGAAGTGATACACAGGAAATATTCTCGAAATTGTACGAAACAAGTTCCTGAAGTCTTATTTTGTCCGGGAGCTTCCAGAGATCCGAAGGAGAGTAGGAGGGGGGCCACAGGGGCCCCACACACTAGGCTGGTGCGGCTAGGGCCTGGGCCGCGCCAGCCAGGTGTGAGGCCACCTGGCTCCACTCCCGACGATGCCCCTTCGCCTATAAAGACCTCCCGATGGGAAAAACCTAAGTACCCAATCAATTTTCCAGAAACACATCGCGATCCGCCGCCGTCGTCGACCCGAGATCGGGAGGGTCTAGAAGCTCTTCCCGGTACCCTGCCGAAGAGGGGAATCGCCACCGGAGGTCTTCTTCATCGCCATGCTTGCCTCCGGAGCGATGAGTGAGTAGTCTACCTTGGACTATGGGTCCATAGCAGTAGCTAGATGGTTGTCTTCTCCACGATGTGCTTCATGTTTAGATCTCATGAGCTGCCCTACATGATTGAGATCACCGTTATGTAATTCTACATGTTTGGTTTGTTGGGATCCGATGAATATTGGTGTTATGATTGAGTTGATGTACTGAATTATATCTTTTATTATCTCTATGTTATTTATGATCTTGCATGCTCTCCGTTGTTAGTAGCTATCTTGGCCGAGTAGTTGCTAGTGACTCCAAGAGGGGGTATTTATGCTCGATAGTGGGTTCATGCCTCTATTTAATCTGGGGGAGTGGCAGAAACCTCTAAGGTTGTAGATGTGCTGTTGCTACTAGGGAGAAAACAACATTCATATGCTCAAGGGCATATGCTTTGTTTACATTACACACTTTGCTTAATGCAATTATCTGTTGTTACTTGTGGAGTTCTCGGATTGATTCGCCACAAGTGGATTATTAGTCATAGATGCAGTTGGATGGCGGTCTATGTATCTTGTTGTAATGCCCAGAGTAAATCTCATAGTGATCTTCTTGACATATCATGTTATCCTTATTTTATCAATTGCCCAACTGTAATTTGTTTACCCAGTGACAAGGGTTAACTCGACAAATGTCCTAGATGAAGGACTTAGGATCGGGGAGATAGGGTGTCAGATGAACTCGAAGGTAAAGTTAGTCGAAATAGGTGTGTGTTGAAAGTTATCTTGGGTGTTCAACCTGGCTTGCTTTCAATCTGGCCTACACCGTCCCCTCTTGGCCCCTATATATAGGTGGCCAGGTCTCGAGGATCGGATAGGGTCCGATACAGATTACAATATCGACATACGGTAAGAACTCATATTCGACTTTCATTACAATTGGGCCTAGCTTAACGGGCCTCAGGGGTACTCAACTAACGGGCACTATTAACTATACCCTTGTCAGTAGCCCCTGAGATTATACCAGAATTGTAGATTCAGATTGAATCTCTAATCTTTAAATCTTTGACTTAATCAATTCTTTGACTTCTTCATATCTTCAAATCTTTGACTTGGTCTTTCGATTTATTTTCATGATAATTTTTCGCAAGGGGTTTTGATGAACAAGCCTGACAACTCTGACGGATCAAGAGGTCAGTTAACTGCCGGAACAGATACTTGTCACCTACTTCAAATTCAATCCCCTTGGACTTAAATTCGGGATACCGATCAAACCCACTCTTTTGCCGCATTTAGGACTTACAAAGAATGAATCCCAGTGATTCTGAGGATACCCAGTGCGTCCACCAGGATTTTCTTCGCGTCGTAGACACGGATACATACTAGCAGAGTGCATCCATGTGCGTATACCAGGCCACACAGGACGGATCCCGGGGTCTTACCTTCGTGACAAGTCACGGCATTCGAGTTGCATTGCGATAATGCAACTCGAGAATCCCATGTTGCAGTCAAATTTTGACTGATAAAATCAAAGAATTTCAAAATTAAATTAACTTCTTCCAATTCCCTCCCGATGGGAGTAGTCTCCCTATATTTTGTCGACTATATAGTCAAAGTTCGTATGATAATCTTTCTTCATCTCCACCATTAATTATCTCATCCTCTATCGGGTGCGCGCTCAGCGCTCCCAATGGGAGTAGCCCCCGAGGCTATGTTTGAATACTTGTAGTCAAGCATAGGCTCAAAATTCACTTCATCTTCTTTCTTTTAATTTCTCCTGTTCATAAGCCCCCGAGCCCAAGGCGAGGTTTTTCATATCGTGCAACCACACTCTTCCCTTCTTATTTTTTCTTCTTTAGTATTTATCGTCTGCTATGTGCAAAATTTTAACTCCTTTGTAAAATACGTTTTATGGGCCTTGCTTACCACGGGGGCCCGATAATATGTGCTTATAAATAAAGCATCTCTTGGCAAAGGGTAAAAACCCTAATCAGATTCCTCCTCTGCCGCATAGTCTTCTCTCTTTATCTAGGGTTTCTAGCCTTCTTCCTTGTCCGCATGGCTGACACAGATAGTTCTTGTTTGAACCTTGGCTCTCTGGTAGCACCGCGAGGTCGGGGCCGCCCTCGTGGAAGCAAGAACAAAACAACTCTGGCCGTCGCAGGATTGTCATCGGCCGCTCCGGTTAAATGCCATCCCGGCCGCCCACCTGGTAGCAAGAACAAGCCCAAGGTGACTAGCGCTGCCCCAGGTTCAAGCGCACCACCTCCTGCTGCTCCCGCTGCTCCTGCCGCTCCTCCCAGAATCTTTTCATTCTTCTGCATTGCCATGGCGCAGTGCCGCGAGATTCAGCGCCTGCCGCTGAATTTCACCAAGTTCATGGATGGGCGAGAATTGAAGGGTGGGTGGTCACAGTTTGCAGAAGACCACGACATCCATCAGGGTTTCTTCATGACCTTCAATTTCCATGTTGGCACGTCGAAGTTCGACGTGAAGATCTATGACAACACCCAGTGCCAGAAGGAGTATGAGGCCGAAGTCCACTTTCATTAGGATCTATGTAATTTCTTCTGATAATGTCCTTGCTGTCGTGCTATATGTAATGAATGTTCATACTCTACTTTGACGCTTTTATGAGTACCATTAAAACAAATCATTGTTCTGAGGTATGCTTTATATATATCGGGTTCTTTGCGAACCAATTATTTTGAAGAATATCGTGTTGTCCGCACCACCTTGTAATATAAAAACACCTCCATGTCGCGATAAAAGTTGCTTTCGTACGACCCGAGGGTTGAAGCCCCCGAGCAGAGAAGTGAAAAGATTTGTACAATTTTGTCGAGTTCAACCCAAAGAACCTGACCTGTGGCCTCATATTCTGGGTTCAGAAGGTTAACTCGAGTTTACTGATACCACTAGATTTATTCTACACGTAAAAACGTCGTAGCTACTCTACATTCTATGGGTTGCTCTCGTCTTTCCCTGTCTTCTTGTCTTGTAGTCGATATGCTCCTCCTGGTATTACTTCTGTGATGATGTAAGGTCTCACCCAAGGGGACTCCAATTTGCCGTGGCTGTCTTGCCTGAGTCGCAAAACTAGGTCTCCCACCACGAAGGATCGCGGACAAACTCGACGACTGTGGTAGTTTTGTAGGCTCTGTTGATACTGCGTGGCTCTTTCTAATGCCTTATCTCTTGTTTCATCTAGCACATCGACATCGTCTTGCAATGCTTCTATTGACGTTGTCTCATCATATGCTGTTACTCTTGGAGCCTCGTGTGTAACTTCGACTGGAAGCACGGCTTCTGTGCCATGGACCAGGAAGAAAGGAGTTTCTTGAGTTGTTGCGTTAGGCATAGTTCTTAGGATCCAAAGAACGGAGGGAAATTCATCTACCCAAGCGCTCTTGGCTTTCTCGAGAGGTGCTAAGAGCCTCTTTTTTATCCCACTACATATCAGGCCATTGGCTTTTTCGACTTGCCCATTTGTCTTCGGGTGTGCCACAGATGCGAATTTGAGTTTGATCCCTAGTCCTTCGCAATAACTCTTGAATTCCTTTGAAGTGAAGTTTGTCCCATTGTCTGTGATGATGCTATATGGTACACCAAAATAGAATACTATTGACTTGATGAAGCTGATTGCTGCTGTCGAATCTTGAGTTGTTACCGGGGCCGCTTCCACCCACTTGGTAAATTTATCGACTGCCACTAGCATGTAAACATGTCCTCTTGGCCAGGATTTGTGCAACTTTCCCACCATGTCGAGGCCCCATTGCGCAAAGGGCCAGGACAATGGTATTGTTTGTAACTCTGCTGCTGGTGCATGCGGTCTAGATGCAAATCTTTGACATGCTTCACACTTTTGAACTATATCTTTCGCGTCTTCGATGGCTATTAACCAATAAAATCCTGCTCGGAATGCTTTTGCTGCTATTGCTCTGCTGCTAGCATGATGGCCGCACACTCCGCCGTGTATATCTTTTAGTATTGCTTGTCCTTCCTGGGGCGTTACACAATGCTGCAAAACGCCGGTAATACTCTTCTTGTATAATTTCCCCTACAACATGACAAACGCTTTTGATCGTCAAGTTATCTTTTTGGCTTCCACTGCATCTTCTGGTAACTACTTATTTATCATATACGCGAGATACGGTTGCATCCAGGTGTCTTCTATCATCATCACTTCCTCGGGTTCTGGCGTAGCCCCCGAGTCTGTTGCAGTAGTCGAACTTTTTCCACTTTTTATTGATCTTTCCACTATTTTCTCCCAAAATACTCCGGACGGCACGGGTAAACATTGTGACCCAATATTTGCTAAATTGTCGGCTTCCTCATTACTGTTTCTGCTTATGTGCGAGACTTCACATCTATCGAATGTTCCTTTGAGATAATGATATAAGTTCTTGTAGGCCATCATGTTGTTATTGATTGTGTCATATCTGTTCATAACTTGCTGGACAACAAGGTTGGAATCTCCAAATATTTTTAGGTGAGTTGCCCCACATGCTTTAGCCATCTTCATTCCGTGCAACAAAGCCTCGTATTCTGCTTCGTTATTAGAAGCCTGTGGAAAACTCATCCTTAAAACATACTTCAATTTGTCGCCGTGGGGCGATATCAAGACCACTCCTGCGCCTGCGCCTTGGACTCTCTTAGAACCGTCGAAGTACATTATCCAAACACTGGATAAGTCTAGCGGTCCTGTACTCTGCAGCTCCAGCCACTCTGCCATAAAATCTGGCAAGACTTGCGACTTAATCGCCTTCCTTTTTTCGTACGTGATGTCCATGGGAGATAACTCGATTCCCCACAAAGAGACACATCCTGTCGCTGAAGGATTGTTCAATATGTTCGATAGTGGCGCTTCATTGACCACAATAATTGGGTGCACCGCAAAGTACTGTCGCAGTTTGCGTGCAGTTGTGAAAACACTATATGCCAGTTTCTGATAATGTGGGTACCTCTGTTTTGTCGGAGATAATACTTCATTGATGAAATATACCGGCCTCTAGACGCCATGGGCTTTTCCTTCTTCACTTCTTTCGACTACTAATACTGTGCTCACCACCTGATGGGTTGCGGTGACGTAGAGTAGTAGTGGTTCTTTTTCTTTTGGTGCGACCAACACTGGCGGCGTGGAAAGCACTTTTTTCAACTGTGCAAAAGCTGCGTCTGCTTCTTCTGTCCATTCAAATTTATCATCTGACTTCTTCATAAGTGTATAGAAAGGAAGCGCCTTTTCTCCCAATCGAGCAACGAAACGACTTAATGCCGCGACGCGCCCTGCAAGTTTCTGTACGTCGTGTAGTTTTGTGGGTTTCCCCATTGTTAGAATTGCTTGAATCTTCTCTGGGTTCGCCTCTATTCCTCGTGCTGATACCAGGAACCCCAAAAGTTGTCCTGCTGATACGCCGAAGGAACATTTTGTCGTGTTAAGCTTAAGCTTATACCTGCTCAGGTTGTCGAAGGTTTTTACCAAGTCGTCGATTAAAGATTGCTCCTCTCTTGTAGTGATGACCATATCATCAATGTAGACTTGGATGTTGCGTCCTATTTGGCTCCCGAGGCAGTTTTGCATCATCCGTTGATAAGTTGCTCCTGCATTTTTTAGGCCGAACGACATTACTTGATAGCAAAACACTCCATACGGTGTGATGAAGGCTGTCTTTTCTTCGTCTTCTTTTTTCAATTTGATCTGATTATAGCCAGAATACGCGTCCAAAAAGGAAAGCCTGGCGCATCCTGCTGTTGAATCGATTATCTGATCGATGCGGGGTAGAGGGAAGGGATCCTTTGGACAATGCTTATTGAGAGATGTGTAGTCGACACATACTCTTTGTACGTCTGTATTCTTCTTGGGTACGATAACTGGGTTCGATACCCAACTCGAAGTTTTGATTTCTCTGATAAATCCGGCATTTTCTAGCCTGTGCAATTCTGATGCTATCGCCTTCCTTTTAGGTTCATCAAATCATCGTAATGGTTGCTTGACTGGCTTTGCCTTGGGATCTACATTTAATGCGTGCTCGACGAGTTCCCTGGGAACCCCTGGCATGTCTGATGGACACCAGGCGAAGATTTCCTAGCGCTCACGGAGGAACTCGATGAGCACGCTTTCCTATGCGGGATCCAAGTTCACCGCAATTGATGTCGTCTTGTTTGGATCTGTTGGGTGTACCAAGATCTTCTTCGAGTCCTGAGTTGTGTCGAAAGCCTGATCTGGCAGGGATCGTCCAACATCGGGTAGCACATTATGATCCATTTCTCCTTTTAGCCTTTCATATTCTGTTGTCATGCCGAAGGTTTGCGCCATCCTATTGAATTCTCTGTCACATGTGTTGGCTACTTCAAAGCTCCCTTGCACTGTAATTGTTCCTTTGGGTCCTGGGAGTTTTAACATAAGATACGCGTAATGAGGTACTGCCATGAATTTTGCAAATGCTGGGCGCCCCAGGATTGCATGGTATTGTGACGGCCAGTCCATAACTTCGAATTCTAGCTTCTCTCTGCGGTAGTTGCTGCTACTGCCAAAGCAGACATCGAGTTCTATTCTTCCCAAAGGGTAGTTTGCGGCTCCTGGTACTATTCCATGGAAGGAGCAATCTGTTGGCTTCAGACTCGACAGCGAGATGCACATTGCCTTTAGGGTTCTAGCATATATTAAGTTTATGCCACTCCCTGCATCCATGAATACTCTTCTGATGTCGTACCCTCCTATTTGCGCCTTTAAGACCATAGGCGAGTGGCCTGGCCTGGGAACTTTCCTTGGGTGGTTTGCTCTACTGAATTTAACTGGTTGATCTGACCACCACAAGTACTCTGTAGTAGCTGGTGGTGACGATATTGCTAGGTTTACTTGCCTGGATATGCTCTTTTGCTCTTTCTTTGACTTAGGCACCGGTTGAATCATAGCTGATATGTAAACTTTTGACTCTAGGTGTCTTGCTAGCCTTTCCATTTGATATCCTTGACTTATGCGTTTTTCTCCTTGCCACCCTCATTGGCTTGAGCCCATGGCGCTTTGTAGCCTTAGAAATGTGCTACAATCCTTCATCTGGTGATTTGAGACTCTTTTCCCGTCAAGATACACGTAGTGGATTCAACAAGGTCCGTATAGCATATCCTCGGCCGAAGGACCAGAGTATCTCGATTTTTCTACTCCTTTTGCCTGAAACCTCCTATTTTCATATCTTTCCTCTTCTTCTGCTCCGTAGCCCGCGGCTACCTGATTTCGCCTTCCTTGGTTATCCCTGCTGCGGTGTCGTCTCCTCTGTCTACTTGTTCTGTCGACTTCTGGTGAACGTTCTCTTTTGTTATTATATGCATCCTCTCCATCAGTGAATTTGTTGGCTTGTTCCATTAGCTCGGCTACTGTCGTAGGTCTTGTTCTTCCTATCTCTTCCATGAGATCTGAGCGACAAAGTCCGGCCAAAAAGGCATCTATTGCTCGTTCGTCGGAGACGTCTTCTGCTGAATTTTTGATTATACTCCATCACTGTATATAAGAACGTAGGGTTTCGCCTTTCCTTTGCACACACGCCTTAACTTCCTCCAATGATGCTGGGCGCTTGTATATCGAGTTCTCCCCAACTTCCAATGGATTCGTTGGGTAGGGTATTCAACCAGGACCGTGCTGCGCTGGTGAGGTGTAGCTGTAAACTTTGCATTGCAGTCACTTTTGTTCCCCCTAATATCTGCACTGCCTGCAAATAGTCTGATAACCATAGGATATGTTCTTGCGACCCATCATAATTATGCTGGTCGTGTGGCAATTTGAATCCTTTGGGTACCCGCGTTTTGTGAACCCTACGGGTAAAGCATAACGCACCCATCTCTTTATCGTCATCTTCATACTGATATCCCATTAGAACTTCTCTTCTCGATCCTTCGGGTACTTCTGTACCATGATTGATAGCTGACTTGATCATTCTCCATTCGCCAGCCGAGACGTGGACTTTCTCCTTCTCCTTTTTGTTGTGTTCTTTTATTTTGTCGGCTTGCCTGTCGACCTTTTTACTTCCTTCGTTATTGTTTTCTTCTTCTGCTTTAGTGATAATGTCACATAACTGATGTACTTTGGAGACGCCAGTGCTTCCCACGGCGAAGTCCCTTGCGTTGCTGTGCATTTGACACGCTCTTTCTTCTGAGTCGAAATTTTCCCGAACTTTGTAGCCTTCTGCGATTGGTGCTTTTTCTAAGCTGACCGGCGAGTTTACCTCGCTGGAAGAGCCTTCTGATGATTCCAATGTTTCTTCTATGTTGGGCTTGCTCGCCGACGGATCTGGTTTCACCGAATTCGAAAGGCGGGATGAACCCGATGGCCCGATGAAGATGCTCAAACTTCCAATTGTTAACTCCATCTCTTAACTTCCGTCGAGTTCTGAACTGCTGTTGGCTAAAAACGAAAAAGCCATCGAATTCATGATTCCAACGCCCAGGTCCCCACGGTCGGCGCCAATTGATGAGGGTTAACTCGACAAATGTCCTAGATGAAGGACTTAGGATTGGGAAGATAGGGCGTCGAATGAACTCGAAGGTAAAGTTAGTCAAAATAGGTGTGTGTTGAAAGTAAACTTGGGTGTTCAACCTGGCTTGCTTTCAATCTAGCCTACACCATCCCCTCCTGGCCCCTATATATAGGTGGCCAGGTCTCGAGGATCGGGTAGGGTCCGATACAGATTACAATATCGACATACGGTAAGAACTCGTATTTGACTTTCATTACAATCGGGCCTAGCTTAATGGGCCTCAGGGGTACTCAACTAACGGGCTCTATTAACTATACCCTTGTCACCCAGCATGTGTTATTTATCTTATGGAGAGACACCACTAGTGAACTGTGGACCCCGGTCATATTTCCATCATATTGCTATCACCTGTTTACTTTACTCGCACTGTTTACTTTACTCGCATACTTCTACTGTTTTCCACTCGATAAGCTCATAACCTATGTTTCAAGCAAACCGGTGAGATTGACAACCTTATCGCAAGTTGGGAACAAAGTATTTGGTTGTGTTGTGTGCAGGTTCCGCATTGCAGTTAGCAAGCAAAGCTTGGACGAGGCGCCATATATAAATTGTCCGAAGCTGTCGCAAACTAGCAAGCATCACCTTCAGTCGCATTGTCTCTTTTCTCCTGAACGATAAACCTTGGTTTCTTAACTGAGGGAAAACTAGCTTCTATACTCATCACACCTTCCTCTTGGGGTTCCCAACTGGCTGGTCATTCACCACACACAAGGAAACTTCTGGTGCCATCAACTTGACGCCAGCAACTAATTTTCTAGCACCGTTGCCAGGGAGAAGAGTGGAAGACCTCTGCAAGGGGAGTTTTTCACACACACATCTTTTACTTTGTTATTGTTTTGCTTTACTTTATTTATTTACCTGCATCGTTTTATATCAAAAACCCAAAAAATTAGAATCCTTGATAGTGCTTTTATTTTCTTGCTCTTAGTCTTTGCTAGATGAGTAATCCTGAAGTAGAAGTTCGTAGTTTTAAGCAACAAGGGGGAGAAAGTTTAAAAAATGCTTGGTATCATATTAACAATGCTCATCATAGGTGTACCAAAAAGCACTCTACCACGATCCTCCTTAGAAATTTTTATGTTGGTATATCTAGTTGGAATAGGTATGTTCTTGATACTCTTACAGGAGGTAATTTTCTGGGTACTCCTGCTGGAAAAGCATGCACTATAATTGAAAGTTTAGTGGGAATACCGCCTATTCATGTTGCTAAAACCGAGACCACCTTAGAGGAGGTGGTAGAAAAGCTTAGCTCTTTAGAGAAAAGTTTGCCAAGTATCCTAGAAAATGCTAGCCGCGTTAGTGAATTAATAGAAAACATTGGTAAGAGAATTACCATTTTAGAGGCTAGCGCTACTCTTGATAATCAAAACTTAAGGATTGGTAAACTATAGGAGTCTATGGAAACTCTTAGCTTAATCTTCTCTTCTCTTAAGTTTAAGAAAGAGAAAGTGTTTGTTGGAAAAGAGCAAAAATTTATGTATGTTCCCAAGGTTTCTGCGCTTAAACCTCAACATGTTCTTAAAATTGGTAAGACTCTTAGTTTCACTAAGGGTGACTTGCAGGTTGAATCATCTTCGGGAACCTCCAAGGAGCCTACTGAGGTAATTGATGCTTCATCACTTGATGTTACCTGATTCGCAATTTTCTGCGCCTAGCTCAAAGACGTTAAAGAAAAGCACTCTTGGGAGATAACCCAATGTTTTCTTTCAGTACTTTTTATTTTATTTGAGTCTTGGAAGTCATTACTACTGTAATGACCACTCCTTATCCTTTTTATTTTGTTTTTATGCCAAGAGAAGCCTCTAATTCGAGTGAGGTAAAGATTTGGGGATGTTGCTGTCCTAAAACTGTTTTCGGTGCTGCACCGTAAAAATTTGTATAAATTCTCTGTATATCTTTTGGACCTGCAATTTCTTGTGCATATGCCCCAGGTTATATACAAACTTTCGTTAGTTGAACACTTTTTGATTTGAGCAACAGAAAAACCCTCAAAAATTCGTCCTTTATCAGCTGTTCTGTTTTGATAGATTTCTGCCAATATTTGTGTTTGCCACTTTATCGCTTTCTTTTTGAGTTCTTTTGATCACGGAACTTTTGGGGAAGTTGCTAAAGTAGTATGTGCTATATATGTGGTGGTTTTGGGTTGAAACCTAAAGCAAAAAGAGGTTGATTATATGTTATGCTACACTAATGTTGCTAATAGATTTGTGTTTAGTTTTGTATGAAGGAAGTTTTCAAGTGTAGGGATTGGAGAATGATGGGATGAGTTGAAGAATGGACAAAAGCTCAAGCTTGGGGATGCCCATGCATCACCCCAAGAAATATCCAAGAAGTACAAGCGTCAAAGCTTGGGGATGCCCCCGAGGCACCCCTTCTTCATCGGCAAAAATCAGGTCACCTTTCAAGACACTATATTTTTATTGCTTCATGCACTGTGTGTTTTTCTTGGAGCGTCAGTTGTTTTAGTTTTCTTTGTTAGTTAGTTTTGTTTGCTGAAATAAATGGTTGGACCCCAACAAATTTCCTTTGGAGGAGATGTACTTGTTTTCATTTGCAAAGAACACTCCGTTTTTTATTCTTACAATTTCACCGGGTGTTCTTCTTTTTCTGCTACTGCTTTTGGTTTTCGTTTTCGCCTTGATTTGCGTTCAGACCTTGTCATATCTCTTCATCAAGGTATATTTTTGCCTCTGATCTTTATTGGTTTTCATCAAAAGAGGTGTCTTTAAAAATTTCAAATGGTGTTGGAAAAGAGAAAAGCTTTATGCAAAATAGTGGTACAAGAAGGAGCTTGTGTAGACTGCGGCTTAGGCTTTTTCATGTCATGCTTGATGTCTTTTTGATAGTATGCTTAGTGGTTTTGCTGTAGCGTGACTTGTCTCAAATAACTGAGATTGCTTAATGAGCCTTTGAAAAAATCATGCATTGTTTTTAATTGTATGGAAGCATTATTTTGGTTTTCTCCTTGATGCTTTATTTGGGTTGACTTGGCGCATGCTCACACATGTTAGACTCTTACAAAGTCGCCAATAGCCTTAATGATTATTTAGTTTTTGACTTTTGATGCCATCTTATGCTTCTTTTAATGTCGCTTTGTCACTTTGCATGATTATGGCCATTATTGCTCTCTTAGTTGGTCGCTCCCAGTCTTTTGCTAGCCCTCGCCTTGTACTAAGTATGAGCTCTACTCGTGCATCCAACTCCTTAAAAACCAAGTTTGCTAAAGTCTCCACCATAATTGCCCAACTGTAATTTGTTTACCCAGCATGTGTTATTTATCTTATGGAGAGACACCACTAGTGAACTGTGGACCCCGGTCCTATTTCCATCATATTGCTATCACCTGTTTACTTTACTCGCATACTTCTACTGTTTTCCACTCGATACGCTCATAACCTTTGTTTCAAGCAAACCGGTGAGATTGACAACCTCATCGCAAGTTGGGAACAAAGTATTTGGTTGTGTTGTGTGCAGGTTCTGCATTGCAGCTAGCAAGCAAAGCTTGGATGAGGCGCCATATATAAATTGTCCGAAGCTGTCACAAACTAGCAAGCATCACCTTCAGTCGCATTGTCTCTTTTCTCCTGAACGATAAACCTTGGTTTCTTAACTGAGGGAAAACTAGCTGCTATACTCATCACACCTTCCTCTTGGGGTTCCCAACTGGCTGGTCATTCACCACACACAAGGAAACTTCTGGTGCCATCAACTTGATGCCAGCACTCCTATACTCGCGCTTTTTGCCTTGTCTTTGGGTTCTTCGTAGCTTGCCATCATGCCGAAATTTTGGGCCATCTTGTGAAATTCTTTGTCGCATAGATCCGAGAGTTCGAAGCTTCCCTTTACTATGATAATTCTGTTGGGTCCTGGCATTTTGAGTACCAAGTAAGTATAGTGAGGCACTGCCATGAATCGCGAAAACGCGGGTCGCCCGAGGATCGCATGATATTGTGATGGCCAGTCCATGACTTCAAAGTCGAGCTTCTCTCTTCTGTAGTTTTGTCGATTCCCGAAGCAGACGTTGAGTGCTATTTGACCTAGTGGATAGTTAGCACTCTCTAGGACGATTCCGTGGAAGGAACAGTCAGTTGGTTTCAGGAACTCTAATGAAATATGCATTGCCCATAGAGTCTTTGCATATATAAGATTTATTCTGCTCCCTGCATCTATGAATACTCTATCGACGTCGTATGTCCCAATTTGGGCTTTGAGTACCATAGGCACGTTTCCTGGCCGAGGTACTGTTATGGGGTGATCATCCCTGCTGAATTCTATGGGTTGTTCCGACCAGTGTAGATATTCTGTTGTTGCTAGAGGCGACGTTACTGCTAAGTTTACTTGGCGAGTTATGCTTTTTTCCTCTTTGTTTGATTTGGCACTGGCTGTATCATTGTTGTGATGTGCCCTTTAGATGGGACATATCCTCCGTCATTGTCGTGTCCCTGGTTCTGCTGGTCTTGACCTTGAGGAGCTCCATTGTTTTCTTGTTGACTTGCAGGCACGTTGTTTGTGTTCCCTTCACATCCTTGTCTCTTTGCTTCGACTTGTTTATTCATTGCCGCCTCCTGGAGTTTCAAGAATGTCATGCAATCTTTTATCGCGTGTCTGGACACTCGTTTTCCATCAACGAACGCGGAGTGTATGTGGTATGGTCCATTTAACATATCCTCTGGTGATGGGTTATACTCTCTGGGTTCTTTTGTCTGAATTTTTTTGCTGCTCCCGTAGTCTTCTTTTCCATAGCTACGGTATCCCGAGCTTCTATGGTCATTTTCTTGATAATTGTTGTCTTTGTACGCTGTGGCTACTTGGCTGTGTGAGCCGTAGTTATCGTAATTGTGGGGTCTCCTCCTTTGGCCATCATATTTGCTTCCTCTATCATCCTCTGGTAACCGTGTTCATTTGTTGTTGCATGCATCTCCACCATTTGCAAATCCGTTTGCTATATCCATAAAATTAGATACTGTCTTTGGCTTGATTCTGCCCATCTCTTTGACTAGGTCTCCTCGTTGCAACCCGAGCATCAGTTGTTTTAGTTTTCCTAGCTAGTTTGTTTTGTTTGCTGCAATAAATGGTTAGACCCCAACAAATTTCTTTTGGAGGAGATGTACTCGTTTTCATTTACAAAGAACACTCAATTTTTCACTCTTATCATTCATCGAGTGTTCTTCTTTTTCTGCTACTGCTTTTGGTTTTCGTTTTCGCCTTGATTTGCATTCAGACCTTGTCATATCTTTTCATCAAGGTGTATTTTTGCCTCTAATCTTTATTGGTTTTCATCAAAAGAGGTGTCTTTAAAAATTTCAAATGGTGTTGGAAAAGAGAAAAATCTTTATACAAAATAGTGGTACAAGAAGGAGCTTGTGTAGACCGCGGCTTAGGCTTTTTTATGTCATGCTTGATGTCCTTTTGATAGTATGCTTAGTGGTTTTGCTGTAGCATGACTTGTCTCAAATAACTGAGATTGCTTAATGAGCCTTTGAAAAAATCATGCGTTGTTTTAATTGTATGGAAGCATTATTTTGGTTTTCTCCTTTATGCTTTATTTGGGTTGACTTGGCGCATGCTCACACATGTTAGACTCTTACAAAGTCGCCAATAGCCTTCATGATCATTTACTTTTTGACTTTTGATGCCATCTTATGCTTCTTTTAATGTCGCTTTGTCGCTTTGCATGATTATGGCCATTATTGCTCTCTTAGTTGGTCGCTCCCAGTCTTTTGCTAGCCCTCGCCTTGTACTGAGTATGAGCTCTACTCGTGCATCCAACTCCTAAAAGCTAAAGTTTTCCAAAGTGTCCACCATACATACCTACTAGCAATTTGCTATTCCAAGTAAATTTGACTTGCTTTTATTTTCTCTTCAAATTAAACTCTTACCAGTGTTATGCGAAATTCGGTCAGTAAAGCTCTCACGAACCGGAAGGCACACTTTACTTTTTCCTGTTCTTAATTTTTTTGACATTGTGGTCTCTTATGTTGAGTTGTTATACTTGCAAGTTGTAAGTTGGAGACTAGCCCAGCCATGCAGTTATGGGCAAGCTTTCAACATTGCACTTCTTATTTGAGTTGATATCATGATCTTTTATTTATGGATGCCCGCGGTGTGAAATGAATTGGGAATCTTGTGGGGATCATGGAGTTTTTATATGTGTTAGGGAAACGCCGGGCCGCTAATCTAAGCCATGCATAATTCATGGTGGAAATTTGCAGCATACCCATGGTGAACATTTGACGACGCATCTCACAATAAAAAGCTAAACAAATGGCAAATAAAAGAGATATCGAGGTGTTCATTGTCTGCTTGTCCTGTCATTTTGGTGTGGGCTTGTTCCATGTCATCGGGCACGGAGGTACCCCATTGGCGGTTCTCAATGATATGCATATATTTACAATGACAAGAGCCTTGCTTGGGACTCTAAGTAAAGTAGCATGAGGTTTGGGTACTTGTATTCACGGGACACGAGGTTTTCAACTTATGATTTGTCAAGCATATGCATCTTAATTGTTCTCGCATTAACTTTAACCATTCAAGATGCTTATGATGGGGGCAATGAGAGCTCAAAGCCGGTAAGTACCATAATTTTTGAAGGTTATAAAACTTGCAATCACTGCTTCCCTCTGTGAAGGGCCTTTCTTTTACTTTTATGTTGAGTCACCACCTTCTTTCTTTATGCACCATTAAGAGAGCATAGTTGTCATTCTTAGTATAATGTGCATTATCCCAAAGTTTTCATTGATTAATTCATATTGTTGGTTTCACTTGTTCTCAAATTATTTGTATCTAGTCGCCCTCTTTATTTGAAGGTGTCCTATGCATTTATGTTTTGCTCTCTTTGAAGGACAAGCTGAAAACCATTTGTATGTTTTTCCATATGATTTGAACACACGTTTGACTTTCATTGTTTCATTTTCATGATCTTTTGTTTGTGTTCATTTGCATGTTTACAACATGGTTGCTAAGTTCTTATTGTCAAGATTATATCTTTTCATGCCTATGTTTTAAGTTCTTATGATCCCAGCTCACAAATGCTTACATATATGATCAAGATTGTGTAGGTGCATGTCACCTCAAAAAATATTCTTTTGTTATCACTTACCTACTCGAGGACGAGCAGGAGTTAAGCTTGGGGATGCTTGATACGTCTCAAACGTATCTATAATTTTTGATGCTTCATGCTTATTTTTACACCATTTGCCTAATGTTTCGTTACACTTCGTGGCACTTTTATGCATTTTCTGGAACTAACCTATTAACAAGTTGCCACAGTGCCAGTTTCCTGTTTTTTGCTGTTTTTGTGTTTCAGAAGTGATACACAGGAAATATTCTCGAAATTGGACGAAACAAGTTCCTGAAGTCTTATTTTGTCTGGGAGCTTCCAGAGATCTGAAGAAGAGTAGGAGGGGGGCCATAGGGGCCCCACACACCAGGCCGGCGCGGCCAGGGCCTGGGCCACGCCAGCCAGGTGTGAGGCTACCTGGCTCCACCTCTGACATCGCCCCTTCACCTATAAAGACCCCCCGACGGAAAAAACCTAAGTACCCGATCAATTTTCCAGAACACATCGCGATCCGCCGCCGCCGTCGACCCGAGATCGGGAGGGTCCAGAAGCTCTTCCTGGCACCCTGCCGGAGAGGGAAATCGCCACCGGAGGTCTTCTTCATCGCCATGCTTGCCTCCAGAGCGATGAGTGAGTAGTCTACCTTGGACTATGGGTCCATAGCAGTAGCTAGATGGTTGTCTTCTCCACCATGTGCTTCATGTTTAGATCTCATGAGCTGCCCTACATGATTGAGATCACCGTTATGTAATTCTACATGTTTGGTTTGTTGGGATCCGATGAATATTGGTGTTATGATTGAGTTGCTGTACTGAAATATATCTTATGTTATCTCTATGTTGTTTATGATCTTGCATGCTCTCCGTTGTTAGTAGCTATCTTGGCCGAGTAGTTGCTAGTGACTCCAGGAGGGGGTATTTATGCTCAATAGTGGGTTCATGCCTCTATTTAACCTGGGGGAGTGACAGAAACCTCTAAGGTTGTAGATGTGCTGTTGCTACTAGGGAGAAAACAACATTCATATGCTCAAGGGCATATGCTTTGTTTACGTTACACACTTTGCTTAATGCAATTATCTGTTGTTCGCAACTTAATACTTGTGGAGTTCTCAGATTGATTCACCACAAGTGGATTATTAGTCATAGATGCAGTTGGATGGCGGTCTATGTATTTTGTTGTAATGCCCAGAGTAAATCTCATAGTGATCTTCTTGACATATCACGTTTATCTTTATTCTATCAATTGCCCAACTGTAATTTGTTTACCCAGCATGTGTTATTTATCTTATGGAGAGACACCACTAGTGAACTGTGAATCCCGGTCCTATTTCCATCATATTTCTATCACCTGTTTACTTTACTCGCATACTCTACTATTTTCCACTCGATACGCTCATAACCTTTGTTTCAAGCAAACCGGTGAGATTGACAACCTCATCGTAAGTTGGGAACAAAGTACTTGGTTGTGTTGTGTGCAGGTTCCGCGTTGCAGCTAGCAAGCAAAGCTTGGACGAGGCGCCATATATAAATTGTCCAAAGCTATTGCAAACTAGCAAGCATCACCTTCAGTCGTTTGTCTCTCCTCTCCAAGAACGATAAACCTTGGTTTCTTAATTGAGGGAAAACTAGCTGCTATACTCATCACACCTTCCTCTTGGGGTTCCCAACGGGCTGGTCATTCATCATGCACAAGGATCATCAGCTATTTTTCTGGCACCGTTGCCGAGGAGGAAGTAGAAGACTTCTGCGAGGGGAGTTTTCGCACGCACATCCTTTACTTTGTTATTGTTTTGCTTTATTTATTTATTTTACCTGCATTGTTTTATATCAAAAACCCAAAAAAATTAGAATCCTTGGTAGTTGTTTTTACTTGTTTATTTTAGTTTTGCTGAAATGGCCAATCCTGAAAACACCAAGTTGTGTGACTTTACTAGCACGAACAATAGTGATTTTATCTGCACTCCTATTGCACCACCTGCTCCTGCTGTAAACTTTTATGAGATTAAGCCTGCTTTGTTGAACCTTGTTATGAAAGAGCAATTCTCTGGTGCTAGTACTGAAGATGCTGCAGCTCATCTCAACAATTTTGTTGAGCTATGTGAGATGCAGAAATATAAGGATGTAGAAAGTGATATTATTAAGCTCAAGTTGTTTCCTTTTTCTTTGAGAGGAAAAGCTAAAGATTGGTTGCTGTCTTTGACTAAGAATAGTATTGATTCATGGGATAAGTGTAAGGATGCTTTTATTGGTAGATATTATCCTCCTGCTAAGATTATATCTCTGCGTAGCAATATTATAAAGTTTATTCAGTTTAATAATGAACATGTTGCTCAAGCTTGGGAAAGAATGAAATCTATGATAAAGAATTGCCCCACTTATGGACTGACTACTTGGATGATTGTCCAAACTTTTTATGCAGGTGTCGTGGGAATTTACATATAGTAGCCATGGGGAGGCTTATCGGAGGGGCTCGACGTTGGTGACGATGGGTCCGGCTCGGGATTGTGCCAAAAGAGACACCTCGGTTTACCCAGGTTCAGGGCCCTCCCGGTCGGAGGTAAACCCCTACTTCCTGTCTGCTTCGTATTGATTGGATAGTAACAATTACAGTGCTCCTCGAGCTATTCGGGCTAGAGGAGGAAGAAGAAGATCGGATCTCCCCTATGCTAAGGGTCCAGGCCCCCTTATATGGACGGGGGCCTGGTTACAGGTTTGGTAACGCTTCGGCCGGCTGCCGGCTCCTTGGCGGCGGCGTCCCTTGGCGTGATCTTCTGGCCCTGCTCTGACAAAGGCACTTTACAAAGTGCCTTTCCCCAAGGCCGGCATCTGGAGGGCATATCCCTTCTCTTTTGCCTCGGATCCCATCGTGAGGAAGGGTCTTTGATCGCTCATTGGCTATGGCCGGTCGTGGCGGGCGTCACCCCATCCCTGGCCTCTGTCGCTCCTATCAGGGCCAACCTGCTTTTGGCCAGACAACCGTTGGGAAACTTTGTCCTCATCGCCCGGCTCCAGTTCTCCTCGGTGGAGTCGCCAGCCGGCTGCTGGCGCAGCCGGCCCTTCGGGCGGAGCCGGTCTTCTCGTGCTGAAGCTGTGGGGACTCCTGGGACGCCAACCAGCATATTGCCCGGCCCGTGATGCGCCCCCTAAGTCATCCCCACGACACTAGCCCCCAAAACTGGCGAAGTCTCATGGGCTAGCATGGGGCTTTGGCGGGTTCCTCTTCTCGCCGAAGTCTTGCCCGCTCTCGTCAAAGTCTCAGGATTCTTTATTTGATTTGGAAGTGGTTGGCCTTGAGGTCAAGTCTTGCGGAGTGTTACCTGCTGTCTCGGGATGAGCCGGTTTCAAAACTGATCCAGCTGGCGACCGCCACGCGGCTATCTGCCACCGTCCGGCTCCTTGGGACTTGCTCCCTCGGGGGCTGGACCGAGGCACCACTTGTCCGCACACCATCGCGTCACGTCCAATCGGCCCTGGCCCACAATCTTTTGTGGCAACCATGGCGGTTGTCCGATCTTTACGCGATCGTGGTTCATGATGAAAGGAGTCAGTTGCCGACCCATCGTGGCTGAAATAAGCAACTGACCCGCCCCCTCACTTTTAAACCAGGGACTGTTCCTGAAATAGAGCATCGGTCGCCCGCTTCTCTTCTTCCTTCTGTGTTTGCTCCACCCAGAATCCTCCGCTTCCTAGCTTCATCCCCATTGGATTAGGGTTTCTCGTCCGCTCTGCCACCATTCCGCTCATCCAGATCCGCACCCGGATGGCTCCCAAAGCGTCCCAGCCCAAAGGAAAGGGGCAGCCTCTGGGAAGGATGCTGATCCGCCTGCCTTGCCGAAGGGATCCTGGGAAGGCTCTTGGGTGAAGGAGAGACAGATCGAGCTACTGCGCCGGGGTCGGGTGCTCCCGCCCGCGGATCTCGTGGGCTGCCGCCCCGCTGGTAGCGAGCGCATCCCCACTCCGAAGCCCGGGGAGGTGGTAGTCTTCTACGACCATTTTCCCCAGGGGTTTGCGCTGCCCGCCAGCAGCTTCATGCGCCGGTTCCTGGATCATTTCCATCTGCAACCGCACGACATCAGGGCGAATGCGATGATGACGCTGGCCGTGTTTGCGACCCTTTGCGAGGCGTACCTGGGCATCTGGCCCAATGTCGAGCTGTTCCGTCGGCTGATCTACTTTAAGACCTAGACGGCGGAGACAATCCCTGTGATATGCGGCACCGCCTCCTTCTATGCACGCAAGACCGCAGACTTCCCGAGCATAAAGGGGAAGGAGTCTTGCAAGAAATGGCAGCGCTCCTTCTTCTATGTGAAGAATCTGAAGGAGGGCGCAGATCATGTCAATTTGCCGCCCTTCGACGCGAACGGCGCCGCGTGGGACAGCTGGAGTGCTCCTCTTCCTCATCCCTCGCCAGACATGGAGAAGATTCTTCAGCGGATTTCCACTATGCAGACGGAGGGCGACCTGGAGCCGGCTGACCTCCTGCTTGCTTTCGTGGTTGCCCGCGTGTCGCCGCTCCAGCGCCGCTCGCACAAGATGTGTTTCCTGGGATCCGCCAAGGATCCCACTCGACACTCCTCCAGGGTACTGTCGGCACTGGAGGTGGCGCGGAAGGTAAACCGTACTACCGATGTCAAGCTTTCGGCCTCGTGGGAGTGGGGCCTGGAGCCTCATGACCGAGTCAACCCGATTGCTGAGGTAAACTTGCCAGATTTGGCTCTCGTCACTTCCCCCTTTGCAATTCTGATCGCCTGACCTCTGTCTACTTGGCTTGGGCAGAACCTGTTCGCCCTGCAAGCTGTGGAGAATTCCGCCCAATGACGAGCCGGCTTTGCCACCGACAAAGAGGAGTCGGACGGAGAGGTCGTCTGGGACGAGGCCGAGGAGACGGAGGACGCTGGCTCCCAGGGCGCCATCAAGAGCTCGAGCGCTACTCAAGGTGATGAAGGAAACGATGAGCTCGTAGACTCGGGCGAACCCCTCGACCACTCCAGTAAGTTCCCCAGTCCTTCTCTCCTAAGAGATTGGTCCAAGGATGATGATGGTGACGCAGGACCAGCTGCCACCCTCGGGGGCGTAGCTCTCCACGTAGCCGCCACTGCCGCTGCTGGAGCTCAGGCTCCCCCGACTGTGGATCTGCCAGAGTCTCCAGAGCGATGTTCTGCTGCCCCGGAGCCGGCGGACCCAGAAGAGGCTGGAGACGATCTGGCCGGCGCCAAGAGAAAGGGCCAGCCAGCCTCCTCCGAGCCGGCTGACGAGCGCAAGAAACCGGAGCCGGTAGCACGGGACCTGCGCCGTCCTAAGGTGAAGAAGGTGGCCAAACGGCAAGCTATCGCCGTAGCCGGGTGAGCCTCCCGCTTCCTTGCTTCTCACCCTTACTTTACCATTGCGGTTCCAATTGACTTGGTCGTGGGACGCCCTCTTCGCAGGTCGCCCCTTTCTGTTGATTCGGCTGCCCAACCTCCTCCCGCCATCGCTTCCGAGGGAATCGTGACCCTGGCTCTCGAGCCCTCCTGCCACAAGAGGGCGCGCAGGGAGGAGATTGGCGGCGACTCGGGTCGCGTTGAAGATGATCGTTGCTCTCCGCGGTTGGAGCCTGTGGCGGGTGAAACTAGGACAGAGGATCCTGCGCATCCAGAGGCGCCTGCGGACATTGTTCCCCACCCGGCTGTCGCACCTGA
The DNA here is from genome assembly GCA_007115705.1 of Dactylis glomerata. Classification (NCBI taxonomy): domain Eukaryota; kingdom Viridiplantae; phylum Streptophyta; class Magnoliopsida; order Poales; family Poaceae; genus Dactylis; species Dactylis glomerata. Next base: position 338,958 of record QXEO01000834.1, on the reverse strand, counting down.
GACCGATTCCGCGCCCGCCGAGGAGACTACTTCGGTTGGGGTTGTCACGCCCCCACCTCCTGCCACGAAAAACGTCACGGCAGGGGACGATGCCGCTATCCGCGCATCCTCTGGCCCGCCCAGTCAAGAAGGTACGTGCGAGGCCGCAGCAGGAGCCACGGGAGAGGCCTCGGTACGCGTGAGGTCTCTGGAGCTTCCGGGGTCAACTGCCCAGGCTTCTTCCAGCCTTGAGCCCGTGTCGAGCGTGCAGGATGCGGTGCCTGCGGCCGGGACGAGGGCTGGCGTGACTGCTGATTCCCTGCTCCTCGGGCTGGTCTCCGGCTCTGGCGAAGCTTCGCAAGGGCTCCTCACCACTCGAGTGGCGAGGAACGAACGTGGTGATGACTCGCCAGCTCCTGAGGTAGTGACCAAGGGCGCCTCCAGTGGAAAGGCTCTTGTCGCCGTGGCTGAGTCCAGCATTGGGAGTTTGAGCTCCGCCAGCCGGCTTCAGCAGGAATGGGCAGACACCGCCTCGAGTGCCGATGTTGCCAAGGTGCAGGGCAGCAAGCCAACTCTGGAAGAGCTGGACAAGCAGTTTACTGTTGCCAAGGGGTCGCTTCAGAACGCCGGCTTCCAACTCCTTGACGCTATACAGACGACCAATGTGAGTACTGCACCTTTAGCCTCTGGTTTCTTCTGCTAATCGGGAGACATGATCTGTGGTTTCATGGTCCATTTTGCCATACATCCTAGCCCCCGAGTTTTGAGATAGCTGTAGAGACAGCTGGCTCGAAAATGAATTTCGCTAAGAATTGTTGCCTTTCCGCTTTCCGCAGGAGCTGAACATGCTTCGAGCCAACGTCTTTCAGAAGCTGCTGGCGAAGTACCGCGCTGGCAAGATTCAGTACCAAGACTTGAAGAAAAAGTTGGAGAAGCTGTCAGGTAAGCTCGGGACCCCTTGTTTCGAAAACTCTGCTGCTGTCCTTCCCGCTCTCATATCTCCGTTTCTAGATTCTGCCTCGCTCATTGCTTCGCTTGAGTCCCAGTTGGCCAACTCGATGTCGGCCGACGTTGTTGAGTTGCTCAAGCGAAAGCACGCAGAGGAGCTTCAGGGTCTGCAAGCCCAGGCCGCCCGGGCTCAGGAGCTGGAAACTGAGCTGGCGAAAGCTCGAGAGGCAGAGTTGTTGCTGCGGCTGGAGTTTGATCGCCAGCTGGCCGAAGAGAAGAGAATCCTCTCCGCGGAGTTTGATAGCAAGATGAAAGAGCTTCATGTCACCTTGGGGAGCAAAGTCGAGAGCCGCGGTGCTAAATTGACGAGTTGGAGACTCTCCGGAGGCTTGACAGTGAGTGTTATGATAAGGAGATCGGTATTTGGCGTGCCCGCGGCCGCAAGGTTCAGTCCGGCTTGCTGGGGCTGGAGGAAGCTCTTCGTGGTATCCTTTCCTTCCTGCTTCTCAGCTCTTGCCCTTTCATGCCACCTCCTCACTCTCTGATTGCCCTCGCAGGAGCTTTCCTTGACTCCAATGAGACCGCCGCAGCGGCGCTGAAGGAATACAGGACGGAACAAAAGATCGTCCCCAGCAGTGATCCCAAGGCCGAGCTTACCTCAGGGGAATTGGTAGCATTGGCCAAAGGCCGACTCCATCCGGTTGCCAAGCTGGGCAGGGATCTCCACAAAGCCATTGTTTCCGTCTTTGAAACCTTGTGGCCGGGAAGAGCGGTGCCTAGCGAGATCCAGGCGCTCCTCCAGTGGATCCCTCTCGCACCCAACCGGCTCGACATCTGGAAGGAGTCCACGGCTCGGGCCGGTGCTGAACGGGCTCTAGAGTTCGTGCTCTCCTGGTATCCAGGCGTCAACCTGGACCAGCTAGAGAATCTTCGTGAAGGCGGATTAGCAGGCCTCGACAAAACCAAGCTCCACCAATGCGCCTGTGCCATTGCTATGTGTGCCAAGACCGACGCGCTTTTCGATGCTAGGGATAGTGACGAATCTTTGGATGGCATGGACTTCGAGGAGCCCGGCTCTGCGGAAGAGCCTCAAAAAGCCCCCGAGGATCTCGCTGGTCACTCCATTCCACCATCCCCCAGTGGCGATGACTTCGTCTTGGCATCTCAAACTGGCGACGCTACTCCGCTGGAGCCGGCTGGCTCGCCAAGCGCCCCCTGACCGTGTCAGGATTTTCTTATTCGTTTTTATGTGCGCTGAACTCATGTCGTGCCCAACAACATTTCATTCGTGTGTACCGATGACGCTTCACCTTGAATTCCCTGTGTATTGGCTTCTAGTTGTTTATGAACCGGATTTGACCTAACCCCTTTTAGCTTTTTCCTTTATCTCCCCATCCTTCGGCCCTTCTACCCCCAGCCGGCAGCCTGGTGCCGGCTGGTCTCCCTTGGACCGACAGCCGAATGCCGGTCTAGGGTGGGAGCGTGCCGCGGGATGAGGAGTAGTACTTCGGCGTATAAGAGATCTGGCTTGGTCCAGTCCACGCACAACTATTAACCAATGCGCATGGTCTTGGGGTGAGCGCTCGTTAACAGCTCCGTGTTCTGTCCTCTTAGCAATTTTCCGATGTGGGTGACCTGCCGGCTCCATCGCCCTTGACTTGGGATGGAGGTTGGGCTCGGGGTCCGGTCCGCACACAGTACTCGTTCGTCTGACAAGAGGTTTGATTCGTCGGGTCGCAGGCATTTCCTCTTAGCGACTTTCCTAGGTGGGTGACCTGCCGGCTCCATCCCACACGGCGCAGGATGGGGGTTGGGCTCGGGGTCCGGTCCGCACATAGTACTCGTTCGTCTGACAGGAGGATCGATTCGTCGGGTTGGGGCTGCCGGCTCCCGTTTGGAGCCAGTTTCCAGCCCCCGTGAATAACGCTTAGAAAGGTAAAAGGCATCTTTAGAGCACTCTTTCCAGGGATCGGCCGTATGCCGCCTAACTTTCTTTTATTCAACGACACTTGTTCGGGTTACAAGGTTTTTTGCCTTGGCTTAGCCGAAGGTCTTGAGCGATCTTGACTTGTCTCAGGCAAAGCTGTGAAGCGCTCCTCCCTACCTCGAGGTAGGGCTAGCCCCCGAGACAAGAGCTTCTGCCACCTTGCCCACTTCAGGCGGGACTTCCTTGGCGTTGCTTGCCGGCTTAAGGTGAAGAGCCGGCTGGCCCGACGCCAGGCAGCCCGGCTGGACCGTCGCCACGCGCTACAGCAGTTGCCGCTTCTCCTCAGCGATGACCAAAGCCTCTGCCAGCTTGGAACTGGCCCTCGCGCACTCTATCGACTTCTTGTAGCACCCGGTGATAGTGATCACCCCGCGGGGGCCTGGGAGCTTCATCTTCAAGTAGGCATAGTGCGGGACTGCCATGAACTTGGCCAGGGCAGGTCTTCCAAGTAGTGCGTGGTAAGGCTTGTTGAGGTCTACCACCTCGAACCAGATTGGCTCGCGGCGATGGTTGTCCCTCTCGCCAAACAGCACCTCCAACTCAATCCTTCTCATCGGCGTACAGGAATGCCCAGGCACGATCCCATGGAAGGTGAGCTTGGTTGGCTTCAGTTGGATCTCTGGGATTCCGAGCTTCTCCATCGAAGTGCGGTAGAGAAGGTTGATGCTGCTGCCCCCATCAATGAGTACACGTGAGAACCGGCAGGTATGTGTCTCAGAGAACACGATTGGGTTTAAGACCAGCGCGTAGCCCCCGGGCCTCGGCATGAGTGGCGGGTGGTCTTCGCGTCCCCAGGTAATCGACGCGTCAGACCAATGCATGTACTGAGGTCCAACTTGTACGATCGCATTCACCTCGACACTGAACCACGGTTCATCCTTTGGCTCCTCCATCTGGGAAGTGAACACATGATATTGCTCCACGTTTGCTTCCTCGAGGTAGTCCCCTGCTGCCTTGGCTGGTTGCCGATTCTTGTTTCCCTGCGCTTTAGCTGGCAGGCCCGGTGGTGGTCCAGGCAGTTGGTGGTTTCCTTTCTCTAGATCCCTGGTGAAGCTGCACTGGCGAGTGGTGTGTGCTGCCGGCTTGCCTGAAACGCTATGGAACTTGCAGGGTTGATCTAGCATCACCTCGATGGTGTACTTGTCCTTGCTGAATTTGTCTCCTTTGCGCTTCTGGCTTCCACCCGCAGCCCCCGGGCTTCCTTGAACAACAGCCACTTGCTGGGAGCCGTACTTGTTGTCACGGTGCTCATCTTTCCTTTTGCTGTGTCGATCATGGTTGTGATGTCCTCCTTGGCCGGCTGCCGGCTGAGACTGGCCTCCGGCTGGCGCTGGTTCAATGCATTGCATTCTTGCAGCAGAGTTGGCGGAAGCGTACTTGTCCGCTATCGCCATGAAGTCCGCCATTGACTTCGGCTCGGCTCTGTGGAGCTTGTGCTTCAGTAGGGTTCCTTCTCTGCATCTGTCTGTGAAGTAGCCAATGGCTTGCTCCTCGCCCACTCCTTCGCATGAGTTGTGCAGCTTGGACCATCTCGTGAGGTAGTCACGATCTGGCTCGTCTGGGCCTTGCTTGCAGAGGGCCAGCTGTCGTGGGCGGGGCGGTCGCTTGTAGGTTCCTGTGAAGTTCTTGATGAACACCTCTTGAAAATCATGCCAGGAATTGATCTGCAAAGCCGGCAGGCTGTTGAGCCACGTCCGAGCAGATCCTGTCAGCATGAGCGGTGCGTAGCGCACCGCCATCCTCTTGTTGCCGCCCGCAATGTCGACGGCTGTGATGTAGTCCGACAGCCAGTCTTCCGGCTTCACTGCCCCGCTGTATTTGGGCATGTCTCGCGGGAGCACGAACTTGGCCGGGAAGGGCTCGTTGCGGATGCGAGGGCCAAAACAGACTGGCCCCGCTGAGGATTCCTCCTCGTCGAACTTGGAGTCTGCTAGCAGGTTGAGCCGATGTCGGGCATCATCCTTTGGTAGGTCAACGCGTTCCCCAATCCTCTGGCTCACGTGCGAGCGAGCTGGCTGATGACCTTGAGCACCCTGACCGGCTCCCCGAGCCAGCTGGTTTGGTGCCGTGGACTTGCCGCGTGCCGGCTCCGCTGCCTCAGCCCGAGGAGGATGGCGCGGCTTGCTGGTGACCGTGGCCGGATCTCGAGGTTGCCGGTTGTGATGGCCGGAGTGCTGGGTGCGGTGATTCCCACCGCTCTTGCCAGGAGCTCGGTTGCTCCGGCTGTGCTCTGCCGGGCCATGGTTTGGCGATGAAGCTTCTCCATGCGACTTGTTCTGGCCGGCGACGACGATACGGTTCTCGCATTGTGTGCCGCTCGCCTCTCCGCGCGGATCCATCACCTGCTGCTGTAGATCGGTAGCGTCCAGGAGTTCTTGGATCCGGGCTAGCTTCTCCCGTAGGTCCTCGCCTTGCAGTCCATCCAGTTCAGAGGTGATGTAACGCGCGGTGCGGAGATTCTTCGTAGGCGTGCTGTAGGTGGGCTTGTTGATGATCGGAGGCAGCCTTGCCGAGGGCGCTGCCTGGTTCAGCTCCGCGCCCAGCTCGCGGCCTCGCTGACGAACTTGTCCTGCCCGGCTTGGGCCGTCTCCAGCCGAGGTGTAGCCATGGGCGACGTTGTACTCGTTGATCGTGGAGAGGACACGCCGACGTGTGTCATCGACGTCGATCGCTTCCTTGAGGAGGTTGAGGCGCGTCCGCTCTAGATCCTCGGAGGCCTTGACCGGATCCGCAGAGATGTCGACCGGGGCGCGCAGGTCCGTGATGGCCGCATCCAACACGTCCCGCTCTGGGGGTGGAAGGCCGCGTTCCGGTGGAGGTGAGCGTTCGAGCGGCGGGCGCGCAGAGCGCGATGGGCCGCCATCACCGTCCTCCCCCAGGGCCAGCACTTTGACCATGCTACAAAAGTCGCCGCTTTCGCCGTCCTCGGAGTCTGTGTCACAGAGAGGGTCAAGCACATCGGTTACCTCCTCTAGGAAGGGCTTGACGACGTAGAAGCAGTGGCTGCCGATGTCGAGGAAGGAGCCGTTGTCGCCGAGGCTGTTCTTGAAGTAGGCCAAGTTGTCGTTGACGTAGTCGAAGGTGCCGAACCTCCAGACGAGGCCGGAGGCGACCTTCTCGCCGGAGGGTCCCGGCCGGAACTTGACTCTGCTCGCCACCGCGCTTTGCCCCACGGTGGGCGTCAACTGTTGTGGGAATTTAGAGACAGTAGCCATGGGAAGGCTTATCGGAGGGGCTCGACGTTGGTGACGATGGGTCTGGCTCGGGATCGTGCCAACAGAGACACCTCGGTTTACCCAGGTTCAGGGCCCTCCCGATCGGAGGTAAACCCGTACTTCCTGCCTGCTTCGTATTGATTGGATAGTAACGATTGCAGTGCTCCTCGAGCTGTTTGGGCTAGAGGAGGAAGAAGAAGATCGGATCTCCCCTATGCTAAGGGTCCAGGCCCCCTTATATGGACGGGGGCCTGGTTACAGGTTTGGTAACGCTTCGGCCGGCTGCCGGCTCCTCGGCGGCGGCGTCCCTTGGCGTGATCTTCTAGCCCTGCTCTGACAAAGGCACTTTACAAAGTGCCTTTCCCCAGGGCCGGCATCTGGAGGGCATATCCCTTCTCTTTTGCCTCGGATCCCATCGTGGGGAAGGGTCTTCGATCGCTCATTGGCTGTGGCCGGTCGTGGCGGGCGTCACCCCGTCCCTGGCCTCTGTCGCTCCTGTCGGGGCCAACCTGCTTTTGGCCAGACAACCATTGGGAAACTTTGTCCTCATCGCCCGGCTCCAGTTCTCCTAGGTGGAGTTGCCAGCCAGCTGCTGGCGCAGCCGGCCCTTCGGGCGGAGCCGGTCTTCTCGTGCTAAAGCCGTGGGGACTCCTGGGATGCCAGCCGGCATATTGCCTGGCCCATGATGCGCCCCCTAAGTCATCCCCACGACAACATGACTGAATTTTTCTTCAAGGAACCTACTTGATTCAGCTGCTGGAGGCACTTTTATGTCCCTTACCTTGGGCGCTGCAACAAAGCTACTTGACAACATGATGGTGAATTATTCTGAATGGCACACCGAGAAAGCTCCACAAGGTAAGAAGGTAAATTTTGTTGAGGAAACCTCTTCCTTGAATGATAAGATTGATACCATTATGGCTATGCTTGCTAATGATAGGACTCATGTTGATCCTAATAATGTTCCTTTAGCCTCTCTAGTTGCTCAAGAAGAGCATGTTGATGTGAATTTCATTAGAAATAATAATTTTAACAACAATGCTTATAGGAAAAAATTTGCTAGTAACAATTATAGGCCATATCCTTCTACCAATGGTAATGGTTATGGTAATTCTTATGGTAATTCCTACAACAACACTAGGGCCGCGCCCTCCAAGCTTGAGGTAATGCTCAAGGACTTCATCGGTAAGCAAATTGCTTTTAACAAGTCTGTTGAGGAAAAGTTAGGCAAAATTGATATTCTTGCTTCTAAAGTTGATAGCCTTGCTCATGATGTTGAACATCTGAAATTAAAAGTGTTTCCTAATGATGTGAAAGAGAACAATGTTTTTGCTACTGCTAATGCTATTCAAGTTGGAATTGATGAAAATATTAGATTGTTAGCGGAATTGCATGCCCGGTGGGAAAGAGAAGATGAGATGGCTAGAGAGATGAAGGTATGTACCATTACTACCTCTAATGATGTTGCTCCTAATGCTAGCAATCCTCTTACTTTGATTGGTGTAGAGAAAACTCCCACTCCTTGTGTTAAAAAACCTAAAACTGCCAAAACTTTTTCTCAAAAGAGTGCTGAAATTTTTCGGAGTGTGGGAGATGATAGCTCTATTTATTTTACTGATTTTGATGTTGATGGCTGCAATATATCTGAAGTTATTTTGTTCTTGCAAAAGCTTGCTTTGACTCCCAATGCTAGTTCTTTAAATATTGCTTTTACTAAGCATATTACCAATGCTCTCATAAAAATTAGGGATGAAAAGTTGAAGCAATAAGCTTCTGTTCCTAAGAAGTTAGAAGATGGTTGGGAACCCATCATTGATATGCATGTTAGTAGTTTTGATTGCCATGCTTTATGTGATCTAGGTGCTAGTATTTCTATCATGCCTAGAAAAATTTATGACATGCTTGATTTACCGCCTCTTGAAAAATGTTATTTTGATGTTCCTATTGCTGATGTTGCTAAGAAGAAACCTTTGGGAAGGATTAATGATGTTCTTATTGTGGTTAATAATAACCTTGTTCCCGTTGATTTTCTTGTTATGGACGTTGAATGCCATGCTTCATGTCCTATTATTTTGGGAAGACCCTTTCTTCGAACTGTAGGTGCCATCATTGATATGAGGGAAGGCACTATCAAATATCAATTCCCACTAAAGAAAGGTATGGAACACTTCCCTAGGAAAAGAAAGAAATTACTTTTTGAATCTATTCTTAGAGCAAATTATGAGCTTGATGCTTCATCACTTGATGTTACTTGATTCGCAATTTTCTGCGCCTAGCTCAAAGGCGTTAAAGAAAAGCACTCTTGGGAGATAACCCAATGTTTTATTTTCAGTACTTTTTATTTTATTTGAGTCTTAGAAGTCATTACTACTGTAATGACCACTCCTTATCTTTTTTATTTCGTTTTTGTGCCAAGAGAAGCCTCTAATTCGAGTGAGGTAAAGATTTGAAGATGTTGCTGTCCTGAAACTGTTTTCGGTGTTGCACCGTAAAAATTCGTATAAATTCTCTGTATATCTTTTGGACCTGCGATTTCTTGTGCATATGCCCCAGGTTATATCCAAACTTTCATTAGTTTAACACCTTTTTATTTGAGCAACAGAAAACCCCTCAAAAATTCGGCCTTTGTCAGCTATTCTATTTTGACAGATTTCTGCCAATATTTATTTTTGCCACTTTATCGCTTTCTTTGCGAGTTCTTTTGATAATGGAACTCTTGGGGAAGTTTCTACAGTAGTATGTGCTATATATGTGGTGGTTTTGGGTTGAAACCTGAAGCAAAAATGGGTTGATTATATGTTATGCTACACTAATGTTGCTAATAGATTTGTGTTTAGTTTTGTATGAAGGAAGTTTTCAAGTGTAGGGATTGAAGAATGATGAGATGAGTTGAAGAAAGGACAAAAGCTCAAGCTTGGGGATGCCCATGCATCACCCCAAGAAATATCCAAGAAGTACAAGCGTCAAAGCTTGGGGATGCCCCCGAGGCACCCTTTCTTCATCGGCAAAAATCAGGTCACCTTTCAAAACACTATATTTTTATTGCTTCATGCACTGTAACGCCCCGCCTTTTGCTAAAGGCAGAACTCCTGTGTATTGTGCCATTCCCTGGATCAGTAGATAGCACCACAGTACAAAATATAGTAATCATTGTAATAGCATCAATATTACAACGTAAATCCAGTTACATAGGTATTCAACCTTACGAGTACACAGCATAAAGCATAGATTGCAGTGAACTTCCATCTTCATCAAGTGCCACAGGCAGACGTGTTGGAATGTAAGCTCGAGATCCTACTCCTGGTTCCTTACTCGAAATAAAACCTGCACGTTTGAATATGCAGCCCCAGAGGGGTCAGTACAATGATGTACTGGCAAATGACACATATTTGGTGGCATTTTTGTGGAAAGACTATACTACATGACATTTGGCTGGTGGATCTCATAGGCTGATTGCATAAAGCCAATTTTATCCTATAAACCATTTTAATACTTTCTTTCAACAAATTTTATTTTTCAAGGGTCAAGACAACCCCCATACACTACATACTGGCCGGTATGTAGTTCTGAGCGAAACTCAACAAAGTTCGGAACCTCAGGCACCACCACCCCTCGGAGTGTATGGTCCTTAGTTCCTACCTAGGGGTTTCTAGACAAATTTTAATAATTCAGAATCGGTGATGAGATTATTCCGTACATTCCATGTCTAGAGACTCAATTGTCCATAACCGAGGACACGGCTAATCGATTAGTTTTAAACACCTTGCAAGGGTTGTGCACTTTCACCTTACGATTCATTTTATGCCCATACATAAAATGAAACGAGACCTTTTAGAAGGAGAGGACAACTAACTTGGCAAGCACCGCTCCCAACCTATAATTCAACTACCACCACTTCTTGCCGACAAGTTGCACTCTCACATTCAAATCAGTCAAGACAGAGCCCATAATGTCATAAGGCTGCACTGGAAGTACACTAAGCATGGAAGACATAGCCATCTCTTTGTTCCTGGGTGGCCAACCACAAGTGTACGCCCAGGCAGCAACTACACAAAGTGTAGCCCCAGGTCGCCACTCAACATCACCTCCATAATCAAACCAATCCACCCAGGTGTTTCATTTTAGTTGAAGTTCTTAATTTGTTCACAAAACCCTTTTCAAGTGGTCTTAGCATGGCATCAGTAATTTTCAAAGTATTTAGCATCCTATCATGTGGGGTTTGAGGGATAGCTACAAACTACTAGGATCTAAGCATTTGATAAAACAGTTGAGTAATTCACCTATCATGCATACTACAAGAGGTGAATATACTAATGCATAATAAAATGGGTGAGGGACATGTGTGTCACTTGCCTTTTTGAAGAATACGATCTTTCCACTTTTCTCAACTAAGCACGTCGTTCTTCGCAAAAACTATAGCACAAGAAATAGCATACCATAAACAATCCATACAAACACAATCAAACAAATCAAACAATTGAAAAGTGTTTGTTTAACAATTTAGTTTTATTGAGATGTTATGACAAGAAGATATGGTAAAGGATTTATGATTTGTGGGATATGAATCAGATAGCTTAGTTGGGAAAGGTCAATATGATTTGAGAGAGAATTGGACTAGGCAAAATATAATTGACGAAGTTTTTATGCTTTATTAAAGCATATAAGAGTTTTAGGAAATGCTCATGCGAAATAAATTACACAAGAGTCGATTTGTGCAACAACAACACTATTGAGTAAATGTGACAACAATTACTCTTAAATAGTATGCATAACACTTAGACATTGGGTAAAGATTCATGAAGTATTGAGTTACTCAATCTATTCATTTGCAAATTGAATAGTTCAATACATGAGACAAGATTAAGTAGGCATTAGATTGGGATGGTCAAGTGATTGGAAAAGATTGATCCTCCAAGATTACAATGTTATGATAATAATCCTGGGCTTGGCATAGGTATGAATAGAGTTTAGAATAACTCATGTGAATATATTCACATAGGTATAGAATAGTGCAACAGAGCACTACTGAATAAAGTGTGACAACACTTATTCATAATAGTATAAGTTACACATAGGATTGGGTGTGTATGACTAATATTTGAGGACATGGCTCAATTGGTTCATTGATCAACATGGTGTATAACACATACTATGGTATGGGTTATAACAACACCACATTAACAAAATCTAGGTTTGAGATGAATTCATATTTCTACTCAAGTAGCACAGTCGCAATTTGAGTACTTATATAAATTAGACAAAATAAAATGAGTGAGGTCTTTATGCTTTATCAAAGCATATTGTATCTTGGAATATCTCATGTGGGTAAATCACATAAGAGACAAAATAGTGCAATAGCAATACTATTGAATAAGTGTGACAACAATTATTCTTAAATAGTATATATTACACTTAAGCTTAGGTTAGGATTCATGAATCATTGAGTTACTCAATTAACTCATTTGTTAATCGAATAGCTCTATACATGAATTCAGGATCAACTGGGCAGAGGATTGAGTATGGGTAGATAACATTTGAGATTATGGTTTAAGGTTTCTATTAGGTACATGGAGTATTGGATAGATGCTATCATGTTGATTTGATCAACACCACAAGGATAGCAAGCATAGAGTCTAAGATTGAGATGTATCACACTTTACTCAAATGATACATTTGTAATTTGAATAAGTGGGTACTATGCAAGATTGGTCTAAGTGAATATGATCTTGATCAAGATGTTATTTAGATAACATTGGTGACTAGGTATGATCATAGGGTTTGCTAAAGTAGAAGGGATCAATGATTGAAATAGAATTAGAATTAATCTATATAGGAATACTCAAATTCTCATATTGAATTTGAATAATTGTGACATGGTTCAAGAAATTATGGGAGTGATGCTACTGGATAGCTTGCAGTAAAACAAAGTCACTGCAAGTGGAAGCACCCTAAAATAAGTTATAGAAATTGAATTATCACCAAAATGGTGATTTGGACAAATTTGAATGCACAAAGTGTGTGCACATATCAAATTTGGATTTTCTTGATCCTATTATGTTCTACAAGTTGAGAGGATTCCAGAGACTACAAATTCATAATTTTTGGACACTTGGTTCAAAAGTTATGAATTTAGCAAGCTAACAGAGAGTTTGATTCCAATTTGGAAATAGTTTCAAATTGAACACATAAAATATGAAGTTTTATTGTACTACTGGATTCTAAACTTCCTAAGGATTCCAACGGTATCTCATTTGTTATTTTTGGACTTACAGAACGAAAGTTATGATTTTTTCAAAGTTTCAGCCTAAATCTGATTCAATTTCTATTTCGAAATTCTGTTTGATTTAGAGGAGGCCACGTGGCTATTCCTGATTGGAGGATACCGGTTGGGCAGGATCGGGATTTCTGGCCGTTAGATCTTCGTAAAAACTGCGGTCAAGATCTGACTGGCTCACGGCTTGATTGTCGGCTCGGCTCACGGCTCAGGCTTTGCCTCGGCTCTGCTAGATCTAATCGCAACCATTGGTATACGATTCGAGGACAGGGAGTGGAGGGGTGAGCTCACCGTGCGGCTCGGTCGCCGGAGATGGAGTTCTGGCGGCGTCGCGCTCCGGTGAAGGTCGACGGAGGTGCTCTGGTGGTCACCGGTGTCGGAGAATAGGTCGACGAGGGGCGCCGTAACTCGGGGAAGTCAACGGCGGGGTCCAGTAACTTGGGGGCTTCCCGGAACTGCACCAGGGAGCAGCCGGAGAAGCTCCAGTCGTCGGTGAGCTTCGGCCGTGATGGTTAGCTGCAAAAAGAGAAGAAATAAGAGGCCAGGGAGGTGCGCACGGAGGAGAGGAGTTGATTGGGATCTGAAAGGGGCGGCGGGTTCACCGTTTGATATCGAAATCGTAGATGAACACGCGGCAGGTGTGCGGACTTCCGGCGTGCAATTTCGTTGAACCGGTGGCGAATTGAGCGAGGGAAAGGAGGGGGAAATGGAGAGGAGTTAGTGGGTATTTGCGGGGTATAAATGGGGAGGCCGTTCGGGGTCTGGGAGGAGAGGGAAGAGGGGCGGGATCGACGACGAACGTTTCCAGTGAGAAGAAACGGTTCCAGGGAAGAAGAACCTGACAGGTGGGGCCCACCTGTCAGTGGTGAAAAAGAAATAAAAGAATAAAAAAAAGAAAGGGAAAAGGAGGTGCACGGGTGGGCTGGTTCGGTGGCTGCTGGGCTGGTCCGGTTCCCGGGTCGGCCCAGTGGCTGCCTTTCTCTCTCTTTTTTTTTGTCCTGAATCTTTTTCAAATTTCTGTTTCCTTATTTCCTTTATAGATTTTGCAAAACTCCTTCAAATCAATTCAAACCAAAAAGTAAAATTTTCTAAAATTCAACTTAACATTCTAAGACAGTAATAAACATGTTTTCATAAATAAAATTAATTTCCAAATAAAACTCTAATATTTAGCCAAAGGGCTTAGTTGCATAAACCAAAGTAGAAATAGGATTTTTAAAATAATCCTTTTAAATTCAGAGAATAAATTTCACCAAATAGTTTTTGAAAAAATATATTTTCAAACATTCCTTTGGCATAGAAAACGTTATAAATCATTTTGTATGACATTTCTTTTGCAAGCAAGCTTGCATAGGTTTTGAATAAAAGAAAGGAGAGAAATATTGATACTTTATTTTCTCAAAGGAGTTCCTTAAGAAAATAATAGAAAGTTTAAAATAGTTTTCTGATAAAGCTTTCAAATAGACTCAAAAGTTTTAAATCTTTGTGAATTTCCAATCATCTCAAGCAAAACAAAAGCAAAAAATTTCCCCCAAAATTTGATAAAATCCTGGGTCGTTATAGACTACCACCCTTAAAAGAAATCTCATCCTCGAGATTGGAGAGGCTAGAAAGAAAGTAGGTATTAGGTTATCTGGGTTTAGGTATCTGGGTGGCTACCACCCTTAAAAGAAAATTCCTCTTGGTGGTATCTTGATGCTTCCTTAGGCACTTGCATTTTGTTCCCAGCTTGCATTCTCTGTTGTGCCATTTTCCTTGAATCGTTCTTCTCAGAAGTTTTAATATCCACAACTGTGTCCAAAGGTGGGCACATCAAGGGTTCCATCCAATTCTGGTGATAAGCAGATATCATCCATCGCGTTGTCTTCAACAAGGTAGTCCACATCTTCATTTACAATAGGTGGGTGTCTATTCACAAATCTGGGCACCAACCTTCCTTATGGGGTTGCTTGAGGTAACCTTACTCTATTGTAGAGCTTTCTATCCAACGGGGTAGTTGTTGAACTACTTTGGACACTAAGGAGTCACTCTTTGGTTCAATCAGAGGACCAAGCTGAGTTGTCTCCTCTTTGGGTCATTCAGAAGGCCAAGCTGAGAGGGTATCCTCTCATCATCTCAACTTTCTTATCCTCATCCTTAGAGGTTCTTCATCTTATGGTTGCTTCCTTATATCATTTTGCTCTTAAATTTTCCCACGATACTATTCTATTCTGGTAATCTTCCTGGTTGTTGTACATCTTCCAAGAATGTGTATCTAGCCTTTTCTTGGTCGGTCTTCACCAAGGCCAAGACAGTATATAGGCTATCACCATACTCCTTGTTGCTTTTTTTTTGTTGATTTTCATTCCAAGAATCTCAAAAGATAATTCAGTGCCAAGCACTGCATGCTTGCCCCACAAACATGATGAAACCACACTTCCCAATGAATTAGGATGGCATCTCTCTGTAGTCTTCTCAAGCATTTCATAGGGGTAAACGAGGTGGACTCTGTAAGAGGTACTTGCACCTTTAAGGGACGGAAGGTCGCCTTATAGCCAACATTGTTGAACCCATTCAAGTTACCGGAGCAAGTCGTGCTACTTGCCACAGGTACCAGACGGTCCTTAAGAATTCCTTTAGCAACCGTCTTCATAGTTGTTGAAAGGCGCTGAACAACTTGATCATATCTCGAAGATGAACTCCTTCTCAAGGAATAGGGATCTAACGAAGCTCTCATGGGCAGGAAAATAGTTCCATGGATTTGGAGAGTTGCTTCATAACATCGCAGGTCGGGATGGGGTAGACTTCGGCGGCATAAAGCTTTGAAATCAGGAGGTAGTCTCATAGGTAGTGGTGGCTATCTCTGTTGTGACTCTCTGGAGAGGAGTGACTTCTCTTTTATAGGCTCGGGGAGGTAGACGAACTGGTAGCAGCCAAAGCTGAATAGTCTCCGTCTTCAAGGTCCACTGAGCAAAACGTTTCTGATTCGTGAGGTCATTCAAAAACCAAATTCTCACCGTATTCCTACGTTTTGGCCACACTGGCTCACTATAAGGGATGTAACATATTATCCTCCTAAGGTTATGGTTTAACGACGTCGTCTCTCATGTAGGTATGTCTCTCTAGATTCACCATTCCTCATACAAGAGCGAACAATATGAGTAGTCGTCATGGGGCGCAAATCTATGTCGCACCCAATCATTACTTTGTATTTGGTTTGGTGCATCTCGCATTCTAACTCTTGGTCAACCTCACTAGCTTTTAAACAAAAGTTTTGTTGAAATTGGAACCAAGTTCCCAAATTCTATTTTAAAATTTGAAAACAAAATCTATCATTCCTAGCTAGAGGTTTTCAACAAAGCTCATGGCAATAAACTTTAAGTTGTAGATCCTTTGGTTTGCCATTTAAGAGGAATTAAAATCCTTTCCATTGCTCTGTTTGCTCTTTCCATTGCTCTGTTTGTCCTTTTCACCTTTCTTGCATGAGGTGGTTGAATAGTATTACTTCCATATTAGCTATACCTTGGGGTATCTTCTTATTGTTTGCGTGGTATCCTTCAGTCCTCCTAGCTTACTGGAGTCTTGGGGTATCATCCTTTGTGCACTCTCTGGCGTAATGTTCCAGTCTTTTGTACTTGAAACACTATTTCTTGTTGTTGTACAGTGTATCCTTATCTCCAACAGAGGGTCATTGTAGTTGTTCTGTTGTTGAGAATACTTTGGTTTGGGTTTTGGGATAGGTTTAGGTCTTAGCATAGATGAGAAATAGATAGAAGAGATCTAAAGAAGAAAATCTTACCAAAAATAAAACAGATCAAAACAATTTATCTTACAAGCAATATCTAACAAACATCCATCATAATACGCAAACTAGTTTTCAAACAAATGGGAAGGTACGATCATCCACAAGTCGGTATGACCATAACGTTTATTACACGTCATTGCTTATTAAAATTTCCTAAATGGAGGTCCAACTAAAGTTTCTTGGTTTTCTTCTAAGCAGATCCATTGTTCTGGTCCAGCTGCTTCAGTAGATTGGCAATCTGTTCATCCTTGGTGGCGATGAGGTCTTCTTGAACATTAAGTTCAGATACCAACTTTTCCATGTCACCTTGAAGTTGACTTATGGTTGCCTTCAATGTAGTAGTGTCTTCCTTTTCTTCTTTGAGGTCTTGCTGAGTATTATGAAGTCTCCACTTGAGTCTTTCTCCAAGTTCCTTTATTGCTGACCAAGCAGCACATCTTGCTGAGTCAAGAAATGACGGATACATCTCAGAGTTGGTGAACATCCAAAGTCCCATCTTCTTGTGGTCATCTTCTTTATTCTTGTATAAATGCAGTTGCACCCACCAATATTCTTGACCTTCATTAATCACGGGAAATCCTTTGTAAACAGCTTCTCCTTGCATTCCCATGCTTAACATGAGGTTCTTTAAGGCTTTGGGAAACTCAGTCTCACTCTTCAGGGTCATGATCTTTCTTAAGGGATTCGATGAGGTTGGTCATCTATAAGTAGAAAGAGGAGTTGTCTAAATCAAATGAATGGGGTAAGTCTTACAAGAAAATTTCAAACTAAAAGTATATAGATTGATCTCATTTAGAAACTCGAATTGATTTTCCTTTTTAAAGAGAGAGGAAAGAATCCTAGGGCTTCCTAGTCTGTTTCAAACCTAGGGTCTCGATCCTACAGGCAACACTATGCTCTGATACCATTCTGTAACGCCCCGCCTTTTGCTAAAGGCAGAACTCCTGTGTATTGTGCCATTCCCTGGATCAGTAGATAGCACCACAGTACAAAATATAGTAATCATTGCAATAGCATCAATATTACAACGTAAATCCAGTTACATAGGTATTCAACCTTACGAGTACACAGCATAAAGCATAGATTGCAGTGAACTTCCATCTTCATCAAGTGCCAGAGGCAGACGTGTTGGAATGTAAGCTCGAGATCCTACTCCTGGTTCCTTACTCGAAATAAAACCTGCACGTTTGAATATGCAGCCCCAGAGGGGTCAGTACAATGATGTACTGGCAAATGACACATATTTGGTGGTATTTTTGTGGAAAGACTATACTACATGACATTTGGCTGGTGGATCTCATAGGCTGATTGCATAAAGCCAATTTTATCCTATAAACCATTTTAATACTTTCTTTCAACAAATTTTATTTTTCAAGGGTCAAGACAACCCCCATACACTACATACTGGCCGGTATGTAGTTCTGGGCGAAACTCAACAAAGTTCGGAACCTCAGGCACCACCACCCCTCGGAGTGTATGGTCCTTAGTTCCTACCTAGGGGTTTCTAGACAAATTTTAATAATTCAGAATCGGTGATGAGATTATTCCGTACATTCCATGTCTAGAGACTCAATTGTCCATAACCGAGGACACGGCTAATCGATTAGTTTTAAACACCTTGCAAGGGTTGTGCACTTTCACCTTACGATTCATTTTATGCCCATACATAAAATGAAACGAGACCTTTTAGAAGGAGAGGACAACTAACTTGGCAAGCACCGCTCCCAACCTATAATTCAACTACCACCACTTCTTGCCGACAAGTTGCACTCTCACATTCAAATCAGTCAAGACAGAGCCCATAATGTCATAAGGCTGCACTGGAAGTACACTAAGCATGGAAGACATAGCCATCTCTTTGTTCCTGGGTGGCCAACCACAAGTGTACGCCCAGGCAGCAACTACACAAAGTGTAGCCCCAGGTCGCCACTCAACATCACCTCCATAATCAAACCAATCCACCCAGGTGTTTCATTTTAGTTGAAGTTCTTAATTTGTTCACAAAACCCTTTTCAAGTGGTCTTAGCATGGCATCAGTAATTTTCAAAGTATTTAGCATCCTATCATGTGGGGTTTGAGGGATAGCTACAAACTACTAGGATCTAAGCATTTGATAAAACAGTTGAGTAATTCACCTATCATGCATACTACAAGAGGTGAATATACTAATGCATAATAAAATGGGTGAGGGACATGTGTGTCACTTGCCTTTTTGAAGAATACGATCTTTCCACTTTTCTCAACTAAGCACGTCGTTCTTCGCAAAAACTATAGCACAAGAAATAGCATACCATAAACAATCCATACAAACACAATCAAACAAATCAAACAATTGAAAAGTGTTTGTTTAACAATTTAGTTTTATTGAGATGTTATGACAAGAAGATATGGTAAAGGATTTATGATTTGTGGGATATGAATCAGATAGCTTAGTTGGGAAAGGTCAATATGATTTGAGAGAGAATTAGACTAGGCAAAATATAATTGACGAAGTTTTTATGCTTTATTAAAGCATATAAGAGTTTTAGGAAATGCTCATGTGAAATAAATTACACAAGAGTCAATTTGTGCAACAACAACACTATTGAGTAAATGTGACAACAATTACTCTTAAATAGTATGCATAACACTTAGACATTGGGTAAAGATTCATGAAGTATTGAGTTACTCAATCTATTCATTTGCAAATTGAATAGTTCAATACATGAGACAAGATTAAGTAGGCATTAGATTGGGATGGTCAAGTGATTGGAAAAGATTGATCCTCTAAGATTACAATGTTATGATAATAATCCTGGGCTTGGCATAGGTATGAACAGAGTTTAGAATAACTCATGTGAATATATTCACATAGGTATAGAATAGTGCAACAGAGCACTACTGAATAAAGTGTGACAACACTTATTCATAATAGTATAAGTTACACATAGGATTGGGTGTGTATGACTAATATTTGAGGACATGGCTCAATTGGTTCATTGATCAACATGGTGTATAACACATACTATGGTATGGGTTATAACAACACCACATTAACAAAATCTAGGTTTGAGATGAATTCATATTTCTACTCAAGTAGCACAATCGCAATTTGAGTACTTATATAAATTAGACAAAATAAAATGAGTGAGGTCTTTATGCTTTATCAAAGCATATTTTTTATCTTGGAATATCTCATGTGGGTAAATCACATAAGAGACAAAATAGTGCAATAGCAATACTATTGAATAAGTGTGACAACAATTATTCTTAAATAGTATATATTACACTTAAGCTTAGGTTAGGATTCATGAATCATTGAGTTACTCAATTAACTCATTTGTTAATCGAATAGCTCTACACATGAATTCAGGATCAAGTGGGCAGAGGATTGAGTATGGGTAGATAACATTTGAGATTATGGTTTAAGGTTTCTATTAGGTACATGGAGTATTGGATAGATGCTATCATGTTGATTTGATCAACACCACAAGGATAGCAAGCATAGAGTCTAAGATTGAGATGTATCACACTTTACTCAAATGATACATTTGTAATTTGAATAAGTGGGTACTATGCAAGATTGGTCTAAGTGAATATGATCTTGATCGAGATGTTATTTAGATAACATTGGTGACTAGGTATGATCATAGGGTTTGCTAAAGTAGAAGGGATCAATGATTGAAATAGAATTAGAATTAATCTATATAGGAATACTCAAATTCTCATATTGAATTTGAATAATTGTGACATGGTTCAAGAAATTATGGGAGTGATGCTACTGGATAGCTTGCAGTAAAACAAAGTCACTGCAAGTGGAAGCACCCTAAAATAAGTTATAGAAATTGAATTATCACCAAAATGGTGATTTGGACAAATTTGAATGCACAAAGTGTGTGCACATATCAAATTTGGATTTTCTTGATCCTATTATGTTCTACTAGTTGAGAGGATTCCAGAGACTACAAATTCATAATTTTTGGACACTTGGTTCAAAAGTTATGAATTTAGCAAGCTAACAGAGAGTTTGATTCCAATTTGGAAATAGTTTCAAATTTAACTCATAAAATATGAAGTTTTATTGTACTACTGGATTCTAAACTTCCTAAGGATTCCAACGGTATCTCATTTGTTATTTTTGGACTTACAGAACGAAAGTTATGATTTTTTCAAAGTTTCAGCCTAAATCTGATTCAATTTCTATTTCGAAATTTTGTTTGATTTAGAGGAGGCCACGTGGCTATTCCTGATTGGAGGATACCGGTTGGGCAGGATCGGGATTTCTGGCCGTTAGATCTTCGTAAAAACTGCGGTCAAGATCTGACTGGCTCACGGCTTGATTGTCGGCTCGGCTCACGGCTCAGGCTTTGCCTCGGCTCTGCTAGATCTAATCGCAACCGTTGGTATACGATCCGAGGACAGGGAGTGGAGGGGCGAGCTCACCGTGTGGCTCGGTCGCCGGAGATGGAGTTCTGGCGGCGTCGCGCTCCGGTGAAGGTCGACGGAGGTGCTCCGGTGGTCACCGGTGTCGGAGAATAGGTCGACGAGGGGCGCCGTAACTTGGGGAAGTCAACGGCGGGGTCCAGTAACTTGGGGGCTTCCCGGAACTGCGCCAGGGAGCAGCCGGAGAAGCTCCAGTCGTCGGTGAGCTTCGGCCGTGATGGTTAGCTGCAAAAAGAGAAGAAATAAGAGGCCAGGGAGGTGCGCACGGAGGAAAGGAGTTGATTGGGATCTGAAAGGGGCGGCGGGTTCACCCTTTGATATTGAAATCGGAGATGAACACGCGGCAGGTGTGCGGACTTCCGGCGTGCAATTTCGTCGAACCGGTGGCGAATTGAGCGAGGGAAAGGAGGGGGAAATGGAGAGGAGTTAGTGGGTATTTGCGGGGTATAAATGGGGAGGCCGTTCGGGGTCTGGGAGGAGAGGGAAGAGGGGCGGGATCGACGGCGAACGTTTCCAGTGAGAAGAAACGGTTCCAGGGAAGAAGAACCTGACAGGTGGGGCCCACCTATCAGTGGTGAAAAAGAAATAAAAGAATAAAAAAAAGAAAGGGAAAAGGAGGTGCACGGGTGGGCTGCTTCGGTGGCTGCTGGGCTGGTCCGGTTCCCGGGTCGGCACAGTGGCTGCCTTTCTCTCTTTTTTTTTGTCCTGAATCTTTTTCAAATTTCTGTTTCCTTATTTCCTTTATAGATTTTGCAAAACTCCTTCAAATCAATTCAAACCAAAAAGTAAAATTTTCTAAAATTCAACTTAACATTCTAAGACAGTAATAAACATGTTTTCATAAATAAAATTAATTTCCAAATAAAACTCTAATATTTAGCCAAAGGGCTTAGTTGCATAAACCAAAGTAGAAATAGGATTTTTAAAATAATCCTTTTAAATTCAGAGAATAAACTTTACCAAATAGTTTTTGAAAAAATATATTTTCAAACATTCCTTTGGCATAGAAAACGTTATAAATCATTTTGTATGACATTTCTTTTGCAAGCAAGCTTGCATAGGTTTTGAATAAAAGAAAGGAGAGAAATATTGATACTTTATTTTCTCAAAGGAGTTCCTTAAGAAAATAATAGAAAGTTTAAAATAGTTTTCTGATAAAGCTTTCAAATAGACTCAAAAGTTTTAAATCTTTGTGAATTTCCAATCATCTCAAGCAAAACAAAAGCGAAAATTTTCCCCCAAAATTTGATAAAATCCTGGGTCGTTACATGCACTATGTGTTTTTCTTGGAGCATCAGTTGTTTTAGTTTTCCTAGCTAGTTTGTTTTGTTTGCTGCAATAAATGGTTGGACCCCAACAAATTTCTTTTGGAGGAGATGTACTCGTTTTCATTTACAAAGAACACTCAGTTTTTCACTCTTATCGTTCATCGAGTGTTCTTCTTTTTCTGCTACTGCTTTTGGTTTTCGTTTTCGCCTTGATTTGCGTTCAGACCTTGTCATATCTTTTCATCAAGGTGTATTTTTGCCTCTGATCTTTATTGGTTTTCATCAAAAGAGGTGTCTTTAAAAATTTCAAATGGTTGGAAAAGAGAAAAAGCTTTGTACAAAATAGTGGTACAAGAAGGAGCTTGTGTAGACTGCGGCTTAGGCTTTTTCATGTCATGCTTGATGTCCTTTTGATAGTATGCTTAGTGGTTTTGCTGTAGCATGACTTGTCTCAAATAACTGAGATTGCTTAATGAGCCTTTGAAAAAAAGCATGCGTTGTTTTAATTGTATGGAAGCATTATTTTGGTTTTCTCCTTTATGCTTTATTTGGGTTGACTTGGCGCATGCTCACACATATTAGACTCTTACAAAGTCGCCAATAGCCTTCATGATCATTTACTTTTTGACTTTTGATGCCATCTTATGTTTCTTTTAATGTCGCTTTGCATGATTATGGCCATTATTGCTCTCTTAGTTGGTCGCTCCCAGTCTTTTCCTAGCCCTTGCCTTGTAGTGAGTATGAGCTCTACTCGTGCATCCAACTCCTAAAAGCCAAAGTTTTCCAAAGTGTCCACCATACATACCTACTAGCAATTTGCTATTCCAAGTAAATTTGACTTGCTTTTATTTTCTCTTCAAATTAAACTCTTACCAGTGTTATGCGAAATTCGGTCAGTAAAGCTCTCACGAACCGGAAGGCACACTTTACTTTTTCCTGTTCTTAATTTTTTTGACATTGTGGTCTCTTATGTTGAGTTGTTATACTTGCAAGTTGTAAGTTGGAGACTAGCCCAGCCATGCAGTCATGGGCAAGCTTTCAACATTGCACTTCTTATTTGAGTTGATACCGTGATCTTTTGTTTATGGATGCCCGCGGTGTGAAATAAATTGGGAATCTTGTGGGGATCATGGAGTTTTTATATGTGTTTGGGAAACGCCGAGCCGCTAATCTAAGCCATGCATAATTCATGGTGGAAATTTGCAGCATACCCATGGTGAACATTCGACGACGCATCTCACAATAAAAAGCTAAACAAATGGCAAATAAAAGAGATGTCGAGGTGTTCATTGTCTGCTTATTCTGTCATTTTGGTGTGGGCTTGTTCCATGTCATCGGGCACGGAGGTACCCCATTGGCGGTTCTCAATGATATGCATATATTTACAATGACAAGAGCCTTGCTTGGGACTCTAAGTAAAGTAGCATGAGGTTTGGGTACTTGTATTCACGGGACACAAGGTTTTCAACTTATGATTTGTCAAGCATATGCATCATAATTGTTCTCGCATTAACTTTAACCATTCAAGATGCTTATGATGGGGGCAATGAGAGCTCAAAGCCGGTAAGTACCATAATTTTTGAAGGTTATAAAACTTGCAATCACTGCTTCCCTCTGCGAAGGGCCTTTCTTTTACTTTTATGTTGAGTCACCACCTACTTTCTTTATGCACCATTAAGAGAGTATAGTTGTCATTCTTAGTATAATGTGCATTGTCCCAAAGTTTTCATTGATTGATTCATATTGTTGGTTTCACTTGTTCTCAAATTATTTGTATCTAGTCGCCCTCTTAAACTTGAAGGTGTCCTATGCATTTATGTTTTGCTCTCGTTGAAGGACAAGCTGAAAACCATTTGTATATTTTTCCATATGATTTGAACACATGTTTGACTTTCATTGTTTTATTTTCATGATCTTTTGTTTGTGTTCATTTGCATATTTACAACGTGGTTGCTATGTTCTTATTGTCAAGATTATATCTTTCATGCCCATGTTTTAAGTTCTTATGATCCCAGCTCACAAATGCTTACATATATGATCAAGATTGTGTAGGTGCATGTCACCTCAAAAATTATTCTTTTGTTATCACTTACCTACTCGAGGATGAGCAGGAGTTAAGCTTGGGGATGCTTGATACGTCTCAAACGTATCTACAATTTTTGATGCTCCATGCTTGTTTTTACACCATTTGCCTAATGTTTTGTTACACTTCGTGGCACTTTTATGCATTTTCCGGAACTAACCAATTAACAAGTTGCCACAGTGCCAGTTCCCTGTTTTCTGCTGTTTTTGTGTTTCAGAAGTGATACACAGGAAATATTCTCGGAATTGGATGAAACAAGTTCCTGAAGTCTTATTTTGTCTGGGAGCTTCCAGAGATCCGAAGAAGAGTAGGAGGGGGGCCACAGGGGCCCCACACTCTAGGCTGGCGCGGCCAGGGCTTGGGCCGCGCTAGCCAGGTGTGAGGCCACCTGGCTCCACCTCTGACATTGCCCCTTCGCCTATAAAGACCCCCCGATGGAAAAAAACCTAAGTACCTGATCAATTTTCCAGAACACATCGCGATCCGCCGCCGCCGTCGACCCGAGATCGGAAGGGTCCAGAAGCTCTTCCCGGCACCCTGCCAGAGAGGGGAATCGCCACCGGAGGTCTTCTTCATCGCCATGCTTGCCTCCAGAGCGATGAGTGAGTAGTCTACCTTAGACTATGGGTCCATAGTAGTAGCTAGATGGTTGTCTTCTCCACCATGTGCTTCATGTTTAGATCTCATGAGCTGCCCTACATGATTGAGATCATCGTTATGTAATTCTACATGTTTGGTTTGTTGGGATCCGATGAATATTGGTGTTATGATTGAGTTGTTGTACTAAAATATATCTTATGTTATCTCTATGTTGTTTATGATCTTGCATGCTCTCCGTTGTTAGTAGCTATCTTGGCCGAGTAGTTGCTAGTGACTCCAAGAGGGGGTATTTATGCTCAATAGTGGGTTCATGCCTCTATTTAACCTGGGGGAGTGACAGAAACCTCTAAGGTTGTAGATGTGCTATTGCTACTAGGGAGAAAACAACATTCATATGCTCAAGGGCATATGCTTTGTTTACATTACACACTTTGCTTAATGCAATTATCTGTTGTTCGCAACTTAATACTTGTGGAGTTCTCGGATTGATTCGCCACAAGTGGATTATTAGTCATAGATGCAGTTGGATGGCAGTCTATGTATTTTGTTGTAATGCCCAGAGTAAATCTCATAGTGATCTTCTTGACATATCACGTTTATCTTTATTCTATCAATTGCCCAACTGTTATTTGTTTACCCAGCATGTGTTATTTATCTTATGGAGAGATACCACTAGTGAACTGTGGATCCCGGTCCTATTTCCATCATATTGCTATCACCTGTTTACTTTACTCGTACTGTTTACTTTACTCGCATACTCTACTGTTTTCCACTCGATATGCTCATAACCTTTGTTTCAAGCAAACCGGTGAGATTGCAACCTCATCGTAAGTTGGGAGCAAAGCTTGGACGAGGCGCCATATATAAATTGTCCAAAGCTATCGCAAACTAGCAAGCATCACCTTCAGTCGTTTGTCTCTCCTCTCCAAGAACGATAAACCTTGGTTTCTTAATTGAGGGAAAACCAGCTGCTATACTCATCACACCTTCCTCTTGGGGTTCCCAACGGGCTGGTCATTCATCATGCACAAGGACCATCACTGCTTCAGGTGTCTTTGGTATAATGTTCCCTTGCTTATCGACCGATAGGAAGGACGAGTCAAGGTTTTTGGAGAGGCTTTGCCTTTCTGAGTACTCGAGGTTTTTGAACCTTGATCCATGTCGACGATACCTTCTTCTATTTGTGTATGATGTATCGCTGCGTGCTTTGTGATAAGCTTTGCTTGATACAATGGCTGAGTCTCTTCTCTTCTGTATTTTGATCCTCTCTTTTGCTAGTTGCTTCGACTGCTGTCTTAAGGCGTAGTGATACCCTAACAGCATATTCTTGCTTGCCTCTGTTGGTATTGGCGTGCCATGCTCCACGGCTGTTTTGATTATCCTCCATTCATTGACCGATAGTCAAACTTTCTCCCTGCTCGCAAGGGAATCTGCAGTTTCTCCTTCTGCTAGGTGATTTGTCCCTCTATTTACGTTTGCTGGGTTGAGCACTGGATTGTTGTTTTCGTCGAGCTCTTCTGAGTTGTCTCCTATAATGGCGAGTACTTGGTACCGATTATCGAGCTTACTGTTGAAGCTTGAGAAGATTGAAAATTGTCATCTTTATGAAGCTCTAATCCTGTCTTCCAGGTGTCTGTTGATTTGTCTAAAGTATCGTCATGGTAGATCATGAGGTCTTCGAGTTGTACTTCTAAGTCAAAATTCTCTATGGTTTCATCGCCTTCTGTGATTTTTCCTTCTGCTGTTTCTATTGCTGCAAAGCTGACCGGCGAGTTTACCTCGCTGGAGGAGCCTTCTGATGATTCCGACATTGCCACTGTCTTGGACTCGCTTGCCGACGGACCCAATTTCATTGGATCTGAAAGGCGAACCAAACCTAAAGATCCGATGCGAAAGTTTAGACTTTCGATCATCAGGTCCATATCTTGATCCATGGTCTCGAATATTGGCGTGAAGTTTGACTGGTGAGGTTGAAAATCGACAGTCCCAAAAGATATCTGGTTTTCGTCGACTTCTGGATTGTTGTTGGCTAAAAGCAAAAAAGCCATCGAATTCATGATTCCAACGCCCAGAGTCCCCACGGTCGGCGCCAGGGTTAACTCGACAAATGTCCTAGATGAAGGACTTATGATCGGGGAAGTAGGGCGTCGGATGAACTCAAAGGTAAATCAGTCAAACAAGGTGAATATCAAAAGTAAATGTGGTGATGAACCTGGCTTGCTTTCAATTTGTCCCTCGTCGTCCTCTCCTGGCCCCTATATATAGGTGGCCGAGTCTCAAGGATCGGGAGGGGTCCGATACAAATTACAACATCAACATACAACATGAACTCGTATTTTGACTAGTATTACACTTGGGCCTAGCTTAACGGGCCTCAGGGGTACTCAAGTAACGGGCTCTATTATCTATACCCTTGTCAGCGGAAGATGGTACATGATATGGCATCCAACGGTTCCACCCCGCCTCCCCATGTGGGAAGAATAACGGATACGCCAAAGGATCATAACAACCATAGTATGCTCTGATAAATATAGGGCGGTCTCCTTTGCCGTAAATGACAACTTGCCTATCAAAAGTGTTCTGCGGGTCACTTCCTTCAACCCACATCGTGGCCACCTAGGAAGTTGTTGGGGCATTATACCTTCGTTGATCTAGTCTTATATCCGTGTTAAGTGAAATCCGATATTCAGCTAAGTTAGGAACAGAGCCAATGCTCTTAAAGATCTGAACATATGGGTTCTTCTCTAGTATCTTCAAAATCAGCCTTATGATATTTATATCAAGATCTGGAGACCACTTCACTCTATGTTCCAATGTTTCATCGGTATCATAGATGTAGAGCTAGAGATGCCTAGGTCCTTGACCACCAGGCACCAGATCATCCATTTTATGATACAACGCCCCTTGTGCTCGAAATGTATATACGCCAGTCCCCGCCGCATTGCTGACATTCTTATCAAGAGTGACTCCAAGGCTTGTGAAAGAGAAGTGGGTGTTGAAATATCGTATGTCCTTCTGAAATATTTTGCATCCTCATCCACCTGGCTTGTAAACAACCGACGCAACTCTTGAGGAACTTCAGGTGTAACTACCTTGACCTTTCCTTTTCTGCAACAGAAAGCAGGTCCCTCATACTGCAGCTTCATTGCACCACACCATTGACAGTCTTCGACTGGCTTTAAAACATGATGCTTCTTCGATAGATTGTGGTACACAAACTCATAAGGATCATCAGTTTGAGTCTGGTTACTCGGAGCAACACCACTTGTCACTCGCCATGAATCGAACACATCGCCTGCGAAAACATAATAATTAGGATTAAAACATATCCAAATTAATATATGGCAGCAGTAATTATTGTATTTGTAGTGTTGTATGTAAGTTACCTTGACCACTAAAAATCCTAGACTCCTCGTCATCATCATGCATGGTTTGTTCGTCTTGTATGGTTTCCAAGTTATCTAAGAAAAACAAGGTGTTGCATAATATGAGTTCCGTATATGCTGTACATGATGTTGAAAGGTCAGTATTAAAATTCTACCTTCCAATGCAGCATCTTGTGTAACTGGCTCCAAAACCCCAGTAGGATCATATTCGTCATCTCTGTTTGTGTCACCTAGAAGATGCATAGAGGGAAGATGTAAAAATTGCATAATAAACATGTAAATACCTGAGGGACATAACTAACTGATATGAACAATACCTGGCTGATTATGTTTGCACGATTGTGCATGCATGGCAGGTGTGGTAAGTGGGGTAGATGCGCAGCCATTTGTCATTTCCCGTCTGCATTTTTTGTACTCATGGTTCTTGCGCAACACCTCTTCCCTATGTTCATCCGTCATCAGCGAGTACATTTCCCTGCGATGATTCCTTCTCTTATCAGGATCTGCATTTTTTGCTAGAAAGCTATCCTGCCTATGGAAATCTGCAGATGCAGACACCTGTCCCATAGCTGACTCGCAACATGGTGTTTGATGAGGATTTGTATGTATGTTGGTCACATTGCTCATTGGGGTATGTGGTGATATCGGTACAGAAGCAGGTGTTGGTTGAGACGCCTCACCAACACTTCTTGCTGCAGCTTTCTTTTGTTGGCGGGATATACGCTGCCTCTGTAGATAATCAGATTTCTTCTCTTCAGACAATCGAGCATACCACGATTGACCAGTACGCTGTGGGTGGTTCTGACTTGTGCTAGCACGATTGTTTCTTGGGTCTGTCACATGGACACACATAGCAGATTGTGAAGATGATGCCACCATTGGTTCGTGTAAAACATTATTGCATCCCACGTTATCATCAACACCTGAACATCGAAACAAAATTAGTTGCTGATTATTAGTAGTGGTGACTAAAGAAATCATGAGACGGATGATATTATATTACCGGATAATTGGATGAGTGAACCCGATCGTCCTGGTATTGCTTGCATATTGTATGCATCATTTCTGTGCAACCATTTAGACTCATCGTCAGTGTCCACCAAAGAGATGTTGCCATGTATAAGTGAAGAATGTGGTTCACGGTTCTGAGATGCATAATGCTGAACATCCGGAGCCGCACCTATAAGAATGATGCAGTTAGAAAATCAGGCCATACAATATTGATGACGCAAACAAGATTTCAAGAGAATTTGTTATATATTAATTCTTGGGTAAATGGCCAAAGAAATTTGTTGAGTTTAGCAGCCAATTGTCCACTCCTGGTTTGGATCATGTAATTGATCATTAGAACTTAGAACCTGATTCCTTTGTTTCTTCTTGTGATAATAATTGCAAAAGCATATGTTCACTTTATGTACTATTGTAGCTACTAAATTTATATGCGTTGGTTCAGATTCATATATATCAACTACACGCATATAATTACACGAAACAAAACGATCAGTAAAATTCCAAGCTTCATTAGTCAGTACGTTCATTTGCACATTTCAAAACCTGGAACTCACTTGAAAGTGATGAACATGGGAATAAGACTTTTCAAAACCTCCTGGACGAAAACACATGGTAACAGAATGGTTACTTGGCTTAAGTATAATTTGAACACATGACACATTACCTTTTTCAGTAGACCTGTATTGTATTTGGGTTACACCAGATTGACCAATTGCCTGAGTTTCATCATTCTCATCAGTCGTCGACTGTTTTTTGAGTTCACGTAATTGGCGTCGGCGTTTTGAAATCTCATCTTTATTTTTTGCATACCATTCCCTATCCCTCTGCCTTTTTACCTCTTTAGGATCTGCATACACACATCACACATTATTATTGCACATAAAAATGATGGTTCTGAATATTTTTCTTTGCTGTAAAAAAATTACCTTGATTTTGCTTGTTGGTTATATCCTGAAATGGTGTCTTTCTGGATGACGACATACGGATTTGATCCAGTAAAATTAGTAGGTATAGATACTAAATCTCATCTCTACATGTGTATTTCAACATTCACGTAAAATGAATGCAACCCTGCAAAATTATTTTGGAGGAACCGTGGTTACTTCAAGTCAGATTATAGCATCACCTCCATCGAAGGTTTCTGTAATATGATTGATGGAATCAAGAAGTTTCGGACGCTGTCACCTAGAAGCCTAGAATAAATTCTCAATAATCAATACTAGCAACTCTGCAATCTTAATGGAGTTGGGTCTCTGAAATACTGTACGCAGTTCGGAACAATTCAGAACAGAACAGGCATAACTGAACATAATGATAGGACCGCGACATTCAACCGGCGCCATATACCTGCAACGGGAGCTCCCAGGCGTAGTCCGGTCCCCTGGTGTCGGGCGGCGTCGGGAGTGAGGCAGCGACCTGGGGCAGCGATGTGGAGGACTGGTGGCTGCGGCCGGTACTCGCAGCTAAGCGGCGGGAGGCGTCGCAGTTCCCTGCTGGCGCCGACTGCTGGCTACGACTGCAGTTCCCTAGGAGGGCGGCGACTACTGGCTACGATAAGGGTGGCGAAGGCGAGCAGTGCGGGCGGCGATGGCGAGCAGTGCGGTTGGCGACTGCGGGTGTCTGATACGTCTCAAACGTATCTATAATTTTTGATGCTCCATGCTTGTTTTTACACCATTTGCCTATTGTTTCGTTACACTTAGTGGCACTTTTATGCATTTTCTGGAACTAACCTATTAACGAAGTGCCACAGTGCCAGTTCCCAGTTTTCTGCTGTTTTTGTGTTTCAGAGTGATACACAGGAAATATTCTCGGAATTGGACGAAACCACATCCTGAAGTCTTATTTTACCCGGAAGCTTCCAGAGATCCGAAGGAGAGTAGGAGGGGGGCCACCAGGGCCCCACACACATGGGTGGCGCGGCCAGGCCCCTGGCCGCGCGAGCCCCGTGTGAGGGCGCCTGGCTCCCCCTCTGACGACGCCCCTTCGCCTATATAAAGCCTCGGGACGGAAAACCCTAGGGGATTCGGCAATTTTCCAGAAAGAGTTCCGCAGCTCCGCCGCCATCGCCGACGAATTTCGGGGGACAGAAGTCTCTATTCCGGCACCCTGCCGGGACGGGGAAGTGCCCCCGGAGCCATCTCCATCGGTCTCCATCGACATCTCCGCCGTCTCCATCGACCTCACCGCCATCTCCATCAACCTTGCTGTCTCCTATGATGAGGAGGGAGTAGTTCATCCCCGGGGCTAAGGGCTCTACCGGTAGCTATGTGGTTCACCTCTCTCTCCCATGATGTGATCTTTATGTGATCGTGAGCTTTGTATCATGTTGAACAAGTACATGTTATTATTCAGATATTTTGTGTACTCTAGCAATGTTATTAAAGTAATCTATTCCTCCTGCTATGGTGTAACGGTGACAGTGCGTGCATCATGATGGTACTTGGTTTAGGCTATGATTGTGATCTCTTGTGGATTATGAGAATAATTATTGCTATGATAGTTTGAGTGATCTATTCCTCCTTTCATGGTGTAATGTTGACAGTGTGTGCACCGTGTTAGTACTTGGTTTAAGTTGCAATGATTTCTATCTTGAATTGTGATCTAATTTGGATATCTCTATGAGTGGTGTTTGTCAAGTACTTGATGAACTTTAAGGGGTGCTTCTGTAGCCACTACACAATGATTAGTGTTATTCAATAGGAGAGTAATTCAGAGTGCCTTAGCAAAGAGAAGTTATTTGTTCAGTCATGTTATATTGTTGGGAGTGTGTCCACTAGTGAAAGTATGATCCCTAGGCCTTGTTTCCAAGCTTTGCACACCGTTTACTTGCTATTTTGTTACTTGTTTGCTCGCAGCGATATTTATTTCACATCACGTTTGCTACTTATAATCATCTATACCACTTGTATTTCACTATCTCTTCGCCGAACTAGTGCACCTATACATCTGACAAGTGTATTGGGTGTGTTGGGGACACAAGAGACTTTCTGCATCGTAATTGCAGGGTTGCTTGAGAGGGATAGCTTTGACCTCTAACCTCCCTGAGTTCGATAAACCTTGGGTGATCCACTTAAGGGAAACTTGCTGCTGTTCTACAAACCTCTGCACTTGGAGGCCCAACAAGTGTCTACAAGAATAGAAGTGCGTAGACATCAAGCTCTTTTCTAGCGCCGTTGCCGGGGAGGTAAGGTAAAAGGTACTCGCATCCTCCTGTGTGAGTGCTCAGAGTTATTTCCTTTAGATTCTGCAATTACATCTTTTTGTTTCTTGTTTTTATTTTCACTAGTTAGGCTTAATGGAAAATAAAGAGTTCTTTAGTCTTTTTCCTGATTTTAGATTTGAAGAGAAAATTGAAAATCCTTTGGAGCTTATTTCGCATAGCAATGTTATTAGTACGAATGCTTTGAATACTGTTAATGCTAATGCTATAGAAAAGTCTAAGCTTGGGGAAGCTGGTTTTGTTGAGTATGATATTTTTAGTCCCCCAGCTTTAGTAGAGAAGGTTTGCTCTAATGATATTTTATCTCCCATATGTGATGTTTCTAATGATGCTTGTGCTCCTCATCCTTTTGAAATACCTATGAAGATTGTTGAACGTGTTATGAATAACCGCTATTCAGGAGATGGAACAGTCCCTCCGGGTGATCATTTACTCTTTATACAAGAATTATGCGAGTTGTTCAAGTGTGCAGGTATTTCGTCGAACCAAGTTAAGAAGAAGCTATTCTCTTTGTCACTGAAAGGCAGAGCTGAGGAATGGTATCGGCTGCTTGAAGATGGTCCATCTATTGGCTGGGAGGAAATTGTACCTCTCTTTTATTCTAAATTCTATCCTCCAAGTGAGATTCATAAAGATCGTAATCAGATATATAATTTTTGGCCTCATGAGGGAGAAAGCATTGCCCAAGCGTGGGGAAGATTGAAGTTACTAATGCATAAATGTCCTCTTCATGATCTTCCCCGTAATATTATTATTAATAATTTTTATGCAAGGCTTTCAGGACATTACAAGGACTATCTAGATGCATGCTTTGATGGGTCTTTCACAAGCAAGGATGTTGACACCAAGTGGGGTCTGCTTGAGACAATTCAAAACAATATCGAAGGTTGGGATAGCGACAAAGGTAAAGGATCAGGTATGAATTACGAGTTTGATTGC
Organism: Dactylis glomerata; assembly: GCA_007115705.1. Taxonomy (NCBI): domain Eukaryota; kingdom Viridiplantae; phylum Streptophyta; class Magnoliopsida; order Poales; family Poaceae; genus Dactylis; species Dactylis glomerata. Next base: position 305,839 of record QXEO01000834.1, on the reverse strand, counting down.
ATTAAGTCTTTCGCTGAAACTGCTAATTTTCAAGAGCTTAGTGCTAAATATGGTTTTGATCCTCAAATTATGGTTGATTGCTTTAAAGCCTTTGCTTCCCATATGAATGTTCCTAAAGGAAATGGGGACGTGTATCATTAACCTTTTAAGGATACTTGCATAGAAAGTGATATTGTTATTGATGATTGCAATAAACATGCTCAAACTTCTAAAAGTACTATTTCTTATAAGCATGTTAATTTTTGTGGAATACATAGACCTTGTGAACAGAGTTACAACAAGGAAGATTATTGCATCACCCACGTAAATGAAGAAACCAGCATGTGGCTCAAGGATCTAGATGTGCTTGGTGAATGGGTTTGTGAGCTTTATCCTTTTCTTTGTGAAATTTGTGGTGAAAAGGGGCACTTTAATTTTCAATGCCCAATTAATCGACCGAGTACCGCAGATTTGTATTGTGATGATAAGATTACTTTCAATCAGTATGATGAGCTTACTTTGTTTTTGAATTGTGAAGAGATATCTAGAAAGATTGCTTTGGTAGACATGAATGATGTTGATCTTAATAGCACCCTTCGTGGTTGTCATCTCTATTGTGCTAAAGATTGCCTCGCAAATACTTACTTACAAGATCTTATTAAACATGATGTTTTGCCAAGCTATGATAGGACTAATAGATGTTTCGATCTTATTAATAGAGAGGAGGAATCCTCCAAAGTTTCTTCTGTTGTTTCTGTCAGCAAGCCAGATTATGTGGAGAAGATGCCTTTCCCTCCTAAAGAATATGTGGAGAAGATGCCCTTCAAGTCTCTCCCTCCTAAAGGAGAGAGTAAGAAGAGTAAGAAGAAGAAGAAGAAGAGGAGTAAGAGGCGAGAGGACACGGTATCTTCCCCTAAGAGTTATGATCCTGCTATAGATTATGATAATTCTGATTGGGATGATGTTCCTATGCCTGTTACCTATGTTAGTGATCATGATTGGGAAAAGCACTCTACTTTTGATATTGAAAATCTTTTTGGTACCAATTCTAAGGTTAATAATTGTTGTACCATTAGTGCTATCCATGTTCCTTCTTATGATGATATGTTTGATGAGTATGCTTTGCGACATAGTAAGCCTCTAGTTTATGATGATGAGTATAATGTTTTCAATTTACCTACTTTTGAGGAGAAAAATAGTTATGATTATAATATGCCTCCTGTCTTTGATGATTATGGTGATGAGAATAATTATTCTATTGATTTGCTCCTACTACTATTGTTCATGTGGGGAGTATTAATCCTTTTATGCATGTGACTCATGATAGGGATGCTTTATGTGATAGTTATATTGTTAATTCTATTTATGATGCTACTGAAAGTTATTATGAGAGAGGGAAACATGGTTTGATGGATCTCAACAATATTGAGTTTCCCCTCTTTATGTTGCAATTCTTGAAGTTGTACTTGTTTTGCCTTCCTATGCTTTTTGCTTTGCGCTTTCATGACTTGTCTCTTTACAAGACTATTTTTCATAGGAAGTGGTTTAGATTTAAATGTCTTTCACATTTGCTTTTTGATGCTCTCTATTGCTTTAAGTTCCTATATGGCACCTTTGCCTCAAGCTCTTTTCTGGCGCCGTTGCCGGGGAAAGCACTCTTGGGAGATAACCCAATGTTTTATTTCCAGTACTTTTTCTTTTATTTGAGTCCTGGAAGTCATTACTACTGTAATGACCGCTCCTTATCCTTTTTATTTCGTTTTTGTGCCAAGAGAAGCCTCTAATTTGAGTGAGGTAAAGATTTGGGGATGTTGCTGTCCTGAAACTGTTTTCGGTGCTGCACCGTAAAAATTCGTATAAATTATCTGTATATCTTTTGGACCTGCGATTTCTTGTGCATATGCCCCGGGTCATATCCAAACTTTCATTAGTTGAACACTTTTTGATTTGAATAACAGAAAACCCCTCAAAAATTCGACCTTTGTCAGCTGTTCAGTTTTGACAGATTTTTGCCAATATTTGTGTTTGCCACTTTATCGCTTTCTTTTGAGTTATTTTGATTATGGAACTTTTGGGGAAGTTGCTACAGTAGTATATGCTTAATATGTGGTGGTTTTGGGTTGAAACCTGAAGCAAAAAGAGGTTGATTATATGTTATGCTACACTAATGTTGCTAATAGATTTGTGTTTAGTTTTGTATGAAGGAAGTTTTCAAGTGTAGGGATTGGAGAATGATGAGATGAGATGAAGAATGGACAAAAGCTCAAGCTTGGGGATGCCCATGCATCACCCCAAGAAATATCCAAGAAGTACAAGCGTCAAAGCTTGGGGATGCCCCCGAGGCACCCCTTCTTCGTCGGCAAAAATCAGGTCACCTTTCAAAACACTATATTTTTATTGCTTCATGCACTATACGTTTTTTCTTGGAGCATCAGTTGTTTTAGTTTTCAGTATTAGTTTAGTTTAGTTTGCTGCAATAAATGGTTTGATCACATCATGTTTCTTTTGGAGGAGATGAACTCGCTTTTCATTTGCCAAGAACATTCCATTTTTCACTCTTATCGTTTCAATGAGTGTTTTCTTTTTCTGCTACTGGGTTTAGTTTGCATTTTTCGCCTTGATTTGTGTTCAGATCTTGTTATATCTTTTCATCAAGGTGTATTTTTGCCTCTGGTCTTTGTTGGTTTTCCTCAAAAGAGGTGTCTTTAAAAATTTCAAATGGTGTTGGAAAAGAGAAAAAGCTTTATGCAAAAAAGTGGTACAAGAAGGAGCTTGTGTAGACTGCGGCCTAGGCTTTTGCATGTCGTAATTGATGTCTTTTTGATAGTATGCTTAGTGGTTTTGCTGTAGCATGACTTGTCTCAAATAACTGAGATTGCTTAATGAGCCTTTGAAAAAATCATGCGTTGTTTTTATCGTTTGGAAGCATTATTTTGGTTTTCTCCTTTGATGCTTTATTTGGGTTGACTTGGCACATGCTCACACATGTTAGACTCTTACAAAGTCGCCAATAGCCTTCATGATCATTTAGTTTTTGACTTTTGATGCCATCTTATGCTTCTTTTAATGTTGCTTTGTCGCTTTGCATGATTATGGCCGTTATTGCTCTCTTAGTTGGTCACTCCCAGTCTTTTGCTAGCCCTCGCCTTGCACTGAGTATGAGCTCTACTCATGCATCCAACTTCCAAAAACCAAGTTTGCCATTGTGTCCACTATAAACTCCTATGCATGGTATTTGTAAGCCATTCCAAGTAAATTTTCATGTGCTACCTTTCAAAAAACCTTCAAAATACTTCTCGTTTTGTGACACTGTTTTCAGCTCATGGGGACGTAGTGGTCGGATTTGCTATCTTCCATATTGCTTATTCCAAAAAGAAAAAAAAAAGAGAAAAAAAAGAAAGAAAAAAGGCACTCCTCCATAGAATGTGAATGTTGGTGGGCACCCGATGAAATCGGTTAGCCATGGTTTGTGAAAGGAAAAAAAGGTGGGGAGGAGTGCCAAGCTTTATAAAAGAGCACAAAAGTGCCAATCTCTCTCTCAAAAACTTGCTTCATTTTTGTATGGAAGATAGTAAGAACCCCATTGGCAGTCGTTGACAAAGACAACCACCTCTCAAAACCAATTTTTATCTCTCTGTTTTACAAATAAAAAGCTCTAGCACATGTTTAATCACTGCTTCCCTCTGCGAAGGGCCTTCCTTTTTACTTTTATGTTGAGTCACCACCTTCTATCTTTATGCACCATTAAGAGAGCATAGTTGTCATTCTTAGTATAATATGCATTGTCCCAAAGTTCATTGATTGATTCATATTGTTGGTTTCACTTGTTCTCAAATTATTTGTATCTAGTCGCCCTCTTAAACTTTAAGGTGTCCTATGCATTTATGTTTTGCTCTCTTTGAAGGACAAGCTGAAAACCTTTTGTATGTTTTTCCTTATGATTTGAACACACGTTTGACTTTCATTGTTTCATTTTCATGATCTTTTGTTTGTGTTCATTTGCATGTTTACAACATGGTTGCTAAGTTATTGTCATGATTATATCTTCATGCCCATGTTTTAAGTTCTTATGATCCCAGCTCACAAATGCTTACATATATGATCAAGATTGTGTAGGTGCATGTCACCTCAAAACTTATTCTTTTGTTATCACTTACCTACTCGAGGATGAGCAGGAGCTAAGCTTGGGGATGCTTGATACGTCTCAAACGTATCTATAATTTTTGATGCTCCATGCTTGTTTTTACACAATTTGCCTATTGTTTCGTTACACTTAGTGACACTTTTATGCATTTTCTGGAACTAACCTATTAACGAAGTGCCACAGTGCCAGTTCCCTGTTTTCTGCTGTTTTTGTGTTTCAGAGTGATACACAGGAAATATTCTCGGAATTGGACGAAACCACATCCTGAAGTCTTATTTTACCCGAAAGCTTCCAGAGATCCGAAGGAGAGTAGGAGGGGGGCCACCAGGGCCCCACACACATGGGTGGCGCGGCCAGGCCCTTGGCCGCGCGAGCCCCGTGTGAGGGCGCCTGGCTCCCCCTCTGACGACGCCCCTTCGCCTATATAAAGCCTCGGGACGGAAAACCCTAGGGGATTCGGCAATTTTTCAGAAAAGATTTCCGCAGCTCCGCCTCCATCGCCGACGAATTTCGGGGGACAGAAGTCTCTGTTCCGGCACCCTACCGGGACGGGGAAGTGCCCCCGGAGCCATCTCCATCGGTCTCCATCGACGTCTCCGCCGTCTCCATCGACCTCACCGCCATCTCCATCAACCTTGCTGTCTCCTATGATGAGGAGGGAGTAGTTCATCCCCGGGGCTAAGGGCTCTACCGGTAGCTATGTGGTTCACCTCTCTCTCCCATGATGTGATCTTTATGTGATCGTGAGCTTTGTATCATGTTGAACAAGTACATGTTATTATTCAGATATTTTGTGTACTCTAGCAATGTTATTAAAGTAATCTATTCCTCCTACTATGGTGTAACGGTGACAGTGCGTGCATCATGGTGGTACTTGGTTTAGGCTATGATTATGATCTCTTGTGGATTATGAGAATAATTATTGCTATGATAGTTTGAGTGATCTATTCCTCCTTTCATGGTGTAATGTTGACAGTGTGTGCACCGTGTTAGTACTTGGTTTAAGTTGCAATGATTTCTATCTTGAATTGTGATCTGATTTGGATATCTCTATGAGTGGTGTTTGTCAAGTACTTGATGAACTTTAAGGGGTGCTTCTGTAGCCACTACACAATGATTAGTGTTATTCAATAGGAGAGTAATTCAGAGTGCCTTAGCAAAGAGAAGTTATTTGTTCAGTCATGTTATATTGTTGGGAGTGTGTCCACTAGTGAAAGTATGATCCCTAGGCCTTGTTTCCAAGTTTTGCATATCGTTTACTTGCTATTTTGTTACTTGTTTGCTCGCAGCGATATTTATTTCACATCACGTTTGCTACTTATAATCATCTATACCACTTGTATTTCACTATCTCTTCGCCGAACTAGTGCACCTATACATCTGACAAGTGTATTGGGTGTGTTGGGGACACAAGAGACTTTCTGTATTGTAATTGCAGGGTTGCTTGAGAGGGATAGCTTTGACCTCTAACCTCCCTGAGTTCGATAAACCTTGGGTGATCCACTTAAGGGAAACTTGCTGCTGTTCTACAAACCTCTGCACTTGGAGGCCCAACAAGTATCTACAAGAATAGAAGTGCGTAGACATCAGTGTCGACTGCGGGCTGCGAAGGCGAGCACTGCGGGAGTCGCCGGCGAGTACTGTGGGAGGCGATGGCGTGGACTGCGGTAAGCGTCGACTGTGGGCGGCGGCTTTTTCGTGGTGACTGCGGGCGGCGATGGATGTGGAAGAGTAGATCGTGCTGAACGGTTTGGTTATTGTTTTTTTTAACAACGGCTTCGCTAGCTAATTACGTGTTTGCTGGGGAAAATTGTCCGCTTGCTAATCACAGGATAGATTAGAGGCGTTAGATCGTTTAATTATACGGCTCTGATTTTTTGGGTGGGATGTTCTCTGCCTTTTTATATTAGTGGAGATAATGGAGTTCTGTGTCAAAAAAAAATAGAGGATGAGAACTGCGACCAATAATCAAGGAAAAACAAATGTTGAAGATAGAACATAAAAAACAGACTAATTTGATCAACCAATCCGCGAGGACCCGCCATGCCTTCCTGTCGACGTAACACAGATCTTGACAGCGCCTTCAGCCTGCAGGATCAATGTGACAGCATCCATTCGATGTAGGCCATTAACGGGAGTCGCAGGTCGACATGAGTGCAGGCCGCCTAATGTTCAGAGCCGGTAGCTCCGCAGCTCTCCGCCGTTGACGCGCAAACCTAAGAGGCTAAGAGGCGATTGGACAGCAGCGACACGTGAGACCATGAAAAGGGACGTGATCCTCAATTGCAGAAAAGGTAGCTATCACCGAGTGCCCATCCATCCAGCGTTTGCCTGCGATCTTGAGGAGAGACTAGGAAAAATGGCGCGGCGGCACGCCGCACCCATGAAATGATATTGATTGCCGTGAGAAAACTTATGTTGTTATTGTTGAATTAAGCAAGAAGTCTTCAGTTCTAATAGAGAGTTTCCTAGTTGTTGTTGCCACGATGGCCCGTAATGCAATTGTATTTTTGCGTGCCTTCGCACAACGTCGGACCAACAGTTGTAATACATAGATGACGAACAATGGCTTGCTAGCTTGTAACTATTTTACCACGTAATCTGAGATGTATAAATTCTTTTAGTACAATAAACGATTGTTTATATCAGCTACTGTTTTGGATTGCAAAAGAAAGAACCAGTATACAAAACGTGAGGTTGCTTAGGTTTATCTGTCAACATGTCTTTCTCTCATCTTATTTAGCTAAGGGATTCCCAAAAAATAACCAAACTTACAGGTACATGTACAGGTCTCATGCAGACTACACTTGCTGCACTTCGCATGAAACTTCTGAAGAGGAGGTCCCATGGACTCATGGAAGCAGAATGGCGCTGGAGTTCCACTGACATGATCAGAACAGCCAAACGCTTGGAAGAAACTCTGTTGAAGTTCCTTTTGAAGGTACTATATTGAAAATCGGAAGGTCCCAGTGCAGATGTAACCTTCTTTCAAACTTTCAACAAAATTGTTAAGTTAAAGTATGATCCTCTGGTTGATGGTACATACATATAATATCACCATACTTCAGGAATAAAAATTCAGATGAAGTACTTTCCAATCTTTACATCTTCCAAGATTATACACCAACATCCATGTAAGAATAATCATATATGTCAGATTATGGAGACTGAAAAGATTCAGCTTACAAAAGAATCGCAGAATATCTCATGATCTTGGAAATAATTCATGTACAGGTATTAGCTACATAATCCAAAGAGTTCGTACCTCTGTATTGGTCGACATAATATTACAATTGATTGTGAGGATGCATTACGTAGGGCAGCAGCAGTACTTGGCATGGTCTCCCCAGCGAATCATAATTGCTTGTTGGCGACATACAAAAAGCACTATTAGCTTTATGGTTACGTGATACAAACTAATAAGTCCTGAAATAGACGTGCTTTGTAAATATACATGCATTCTTGGTTGCTGGTTTCATTTAGACACCATCATGCCTGACATAGTAGTAATTAACCGTACGACATCTTGTTTGTTGACCAACAAATGGTATTAACTTAGGTATCTACATAGTTCGAAGAACTGTGATAATTAGAAGAGTATGATAGACCATGTGTGCCACAACTGTGCTGAAAAGGTTGCGCATTATGAGCGAAGATGAACTGTTTAAATATGTACACAGTTGGTTTTTTCAGTTCTTAATTAAATTGGTGTATACAGTTGTTTGGTATCCAACCTCCACGATTCCTCCCTGAAGCAGTGACATAATGAACAGTAGTTATTTTTAAAAAGGAAAACCAAAATACATATTTCCTATGTGATACATACCTGCTGGTCTACCATGAAGAAATTTAGCTCAAAGATGTTCAACTTAAGCGCTTGACTTTCAAACATGTGTCTGCTTTGATACATGTTTGCACTGCTGGAAAAAGCGGAATATATTGGTCGATATGATTGTAAAGAAACTAACTTGCAGGATTGAGCTGCTGATAAAAAAAAAGAGCAAATGCAGAGAAAATAATGGGTTATTAAGGGGTTCGAAAACAGCAGTTGGTACTTTTAATTACATAAATGACTCTGAGCTCATACACTCACAGTCACATAATAAATCGGGAGAGGAGAGGAACAGATGAATGCTTTGTTATCAAAGAAGTAGTGAAGTAGCACAGCATCCTTAGTTTATTTAGCACAAGACGATGTGGTACCAAAAATAGAATCAACATTAGTGTGTTCACTTAGCATTGATGTAAGTTTTTATTGGAATGAGAACATATAGTACACCAGTAAGGACTACAGGAAGAACCGACTGTAATCTTAGAAAAAGAGCTACTGAAATTTGAAGAAACAACTAAGGGTATTTGTATTTACCTTTTCATTAAGAAAATCAGCACGTGCCATGGAATCACCTATTGTGACATGAAAATACTCTATGTCTGAAAACCGGTTGCCTATAGTGATGCAACAAAGATCTGAAATTGTAACCAATTCACTGAAACTATCCTACACATGAAAACCGACTGTCTACACTGATGCATCAAAGATATAAATTGTAACCAATTCACTGAAACTTTTATGTGGCTGAAACGATAGCAATTAGAAAATGAATTGTTCGTGATTTTGGATGTGTAATTCCACATCTGCACAGAGTATGGCAGTGGGACATCAAATAAATCTGAACAGAAGATGAAATGAAACAGCAAAAGCGTGCCTTTTGAGTAACTGGTACCCTGCAAATATCATGATAAATAGTGAAATTTAGGAACCTCAGATGTAACTAAAAGACTGTAAACTCATAGCATCCATGGATTTTGATGACTCACCTTTTGTACATTGACAGACGACCAAGGATCCCCATATAAAAACAGACCTCGAGTAAACTTTAGAGAGCGTCGACTTCCTTGGCAATAATAATACCACTCTTCTTGCAGCAAGGAGACAATCCACTTCGACAGCTGCTGTCTGCACTCGTACATAAGTAATTATATTACAACTAAGAAAATGGCAACCAAAAAATGAACCTTAGAACCTGTGGGGCATTCCATCAAACATGTTCAAGGCAGCCTGGTTTTATGTCATGCCCATTTATCTTTCAACAACTTGAGAAAATGACCACGTGGTATAGATGTGTGAAAAATCACAGGAGAACCAATTGGGAAGAAATAAATTAGCAGAGGGCAAGGCAGAGCTACCCAGTCGCCATTGAAATTATAGAACTGAGAGAAGGGAGAGAGAGAGAGAGAAGAGGAATAGGTGCAACAGTCGGCGACCTCCCTTTTCGCCACGGACACGTGCGCACCCTGCGCCTTGCCGGCCGCCGATGAATGGCTAGATGCTGCGATTGCTGCTGGCCGTCGAACCGAGGACATGCCGCGCGGCGATGCGCGCCAGCGGGCAGATGCCGCTGGTGCCACCAAGAAGATCAAATCAGGGAAGGGGAGATGAGGAATCGGCCGTGCACACTCACCGATGACGGACCACTGTGCCCCTCGTCGCCCTTGTCAGAGGACTGGGAAGAGTAGAGGTGGGGCTGCTGGAGGCGCAGAGCCCTCTCCACTCCCGGCAAGGCGGTCGATATGGATGGGGAGGAGGAAGAACTTCTGCAGGAGGTCGTCGTTGGCGACGGCAAGCACGGAGAGGTCAGTAGGGGTGTGCTCCTAGACTCCCGGCTGCCCACAACGCCCAAGGCTCCATGCCGATCCCGGCCGTCCTCGCAGGTCGCAGCTCCTACTCGCCTGGATGCTCTGGTACACACAAAGCGGCCAGCAAGAGAGAGGAGGACTCCAGCCTTGGGAGGAGCATGTAGGCAATAGAGAGGGGAGAACTCAAGTTGAGAATGTGCTGGCCGCCGCCTCCAGCGACGACCACGTCCGGCTCCCGCGGACAGCGCCGGCCGCCTCCGTTCCTTCCGTCTGCGGGCAACCTCGCCGTCGCCGCTGACCTCGCGCACGCATCTGAAGCCACGCTCTCCCTCAGTGAGGAACAGGAGGAGGAGGAGAAAGGACGCAGGCGAGGGAGAGGAGAGGGCGGAGTTCCATGGTCAAAGCCCCTCACCGCTTTCACGGAATAAATGGGAGATTGGTCTCGCGATACTTCTGGTGAGCACGGGACAGGGCCCAAACGGTGTCCGACCATCCAGAAAAGCCCAGCGGTGGCCTACGGAGAACTTGCCACGTTGTCTATCATGATGGGCCTGTGAGAAACAAAGAGGACGTGTGGAGATTACCCGTTTACTGTAGATGGACGCCATCAACAGTGCTAATCGCTGATTTGGCATGGCTAACAGCTCGCTAAAATCTTGAACTTTTATATATGTATCGATGAGGACGGCGGCAGCCATAGCTGCATGACTGCATCAAGAGATCGAGGCGACGTTTTTTTTTGACAGACAGGAGGCGACGTTGCCTGTATGGTCGCACTTTTGCCGAGGCGTGATGGATGCGTCTAGTTTTTTTCTTCTTTTTGAGCGATGCGTGTAGGACATTGATTGGACTAAAGTTGTGTGCAATCCTTTGACTCTTAACTCGTACGCGAATAAATCTAGCCGACCCGCTTTTTGAATGTAACCGCAAGATTTGTATTGCACTGTGATGTTTACCGTTTTCTTCAATATTAATCATGGAGCCTTATATGGTGCCTTTAATTAGTAAATACTAGGAAAAAGTTCGTGCTTTGCTACAACGCCACACTAAATCAAATGTACAATCCTTTATATGTTTGGATTTGCATGTCAGTCGAATCCAAATGGCACAAAATCATTAACCAGTCCTTTTCACCTTGCAGTGGTAAAATTCACAAAAATATGAATTTTAAACGTGTAATAGTGAAAGTCACATAAACATTAAAATCGCTGCACCACACAGCTCTAGCTGCAACCTCATCTGTCTCCACTAGCCGCATCCTTTTGCTTTAGTCTTAATCTCTCACCCATATTGCTGCAACCACTCTGCTGTTGCAGTAACGAGCCAGCTAGACCTATATCTTCCTCGACGCTCTTTGCTACTTCCTTCGTCCTCAAATAAGTGGACATCTAGTCTAAAAATTTATTTATAAAAAAGTGTACTTCTCTCTTTTTAATGTATATTTAAATAGTAAAAAAATGCTCCTCTCTCATTATACGGGAATCAAGGTCAATATCATTTTCTCAATCTTCTATATGTACTTAGCTTATTGGAGATTGAAAAATTAAAGAGGAGAGAAATGGTGGTTATCACCTTTTCAATGCAAAAAGTTTTTTTTTTAAAAAAAACTCCAAACATACACTTTTTTATGGACGGAGGGGGTATACTTTAAAATTTATGGGGCACCGTGCTCGCAGCAGAAAAATTCTCACGTGTACAAACTATAATCGGAGTGAATGGCTGGCTGTTCACTCAACTGAACTTTTTTCATTAACTGAACTGAAATTAACAATCCAGCGGTCCTAAATTTAGTTTGTCGCACATATTCAGAAAACACACAATTCGGTCCCGCAATTGGCTGAAACGAAGTGCAACCGTAAGACTAAGCTTCTTAGAGCAAATAAATTATCCAATCACCAAATACCAGCGCTTATGACACCGTACGAAGCATGGTACGAGCGTAAGCCCTCGGTTGATCATCTTCGCACTTTCAGGTGCGTGGCGCATGTGAAGACAGTGACCGGATATACTAGCAAGTTGGCGGATCAAAGTACTCTAATAGTCATGATCGGTTACGAAGTCGGTACGAAGGCATATCGCGCGTATAATCCGGTGAACAAAAAATTGGTTGTGACACGCGACATAATCTTCGATGAGAAAAAAATCATGGAATTGGAGCTCCGCGGAACCGGTTAAACTAATCTCGGACGAGATTTTTACTGTTGTTTATGCAGATGATCAAGACGCTGGAACTAGTGATGTTGCTGACACGGACGTTACCAGTTCAGACGCTGATGCGTCGACGGCGTCAGAAGCTAGCGCGGGCGCAGGCGTTCGTGCTCGCCAGCAACAAGTCCAGTACACGGTGCGGCAAGCGTCGCATCAGGTTTGGCGTCTCCTCCGAGTGTACAGGAGCGGAGACGACCGCCTACTCCAGAAAAATTACGTGATGTTTTTGATTTATATCCACCGAAGACGCTTCACACGATAAATCCTATTCAGACGACACGTGCGCGAGGACGAGGTCGGGGTGGGTGTCTACTCACTGAGGAACCGACAAAGTTCGAGGATGCTAACATGGAGGAGTGTTGGCATCGTGCTATGGATGATGAGTTGGAATCGATCCGCGATAACAATACATGAAAGCTCGTCGATCTACCCAACAACCATAAAGCCATAGGGCTCAAGTGGGTGTACAAGATCAAGAAAGATGCCGAAGGAAACTTGGTGAAACACAAAGCGAGGATAGTGGCCAAAGGATACGTGCAAGAGCAAGATGTGGATTTCGAAGAAGTGTTTGCTCTGGTTGCAAGGATGGAATCAGTGAGATTACTTATGGTTCTCGCGGCTCAAGAATCATGGAAATTGCATCATATGGATGTGAAATCCGTGTTTTTAAACGAAGAGTTAGAAGAAGAGGTCTATGTAAAACAACCACCGGGATACATCAAGGAGGGAGAAGAACACAAGGTTTTGAAGCTACACAAGGCCTTGTACGGGCTCCGACAGGCACCTCGGGCGTGGAACATCAAGCTTGATCGTACGTTGAAGTCTCTCGGATTCGAGAAGAGCCCACTGGAGCATGCTATGTATAAGCGAGAACAAGGAAGGGATCATCTACTAGTTGGCATCTATGTGGATGATTTATTGATAACTGGAGCGTATGAGAAGGAAATTGCAAAGTTCAAGCTACAGATGAAGGAGTTATTCAAGATGAGTGATCTAGGCTTATTGAGCTACTACCTTAGAATCGAGGTACATCAAAAGCCGGGTGTGATTACATTATGCCAGGAGGTGTACGCAAAGAAGATACTCCAGAGTTGTGCTATGAAAGATTGCAATGCAACTCAAGTTCCTATGGAACCTCGGCTTAAACTTAGCAAGAGAAGCAAAGCACCCGCGGTTGATGCAACAGAGTATAGGAGTGTGGACGAAAGTTTGAGGTATCTCATTAACACAAGACCGGACTTGGCCTATTCCATTGACATTGTGAGTCGCTACATGGAAGCACCTACAACGAAGCATTGGGCGATGGTGAAGCATATACTCAGGTACATCAAAGGGACAACTAACTTTGGTGTTGTCTATTTGAAGAAGAAGGGGAAGGTGAAGATACTTGGCTATAGTGATACTGACATGGCAGGAGATGTTCACGACCGTAAGAGTACCTCGGGCGTGGCATATTTCTTTGGAGAAAGCCTGATAAGTTGGCTATCACAAAAGCAGAAAGTAGTGGCACAGTCTTCCTGCGAAGCTGAGTATATTGCAGCTGCAACCGCAGCGTGTCAAGGCGTGTGGCTAAGGAGGCTACTTGGTGACCTCATGAACAAGAAAGAGGAACGAGTGGTGCTCAATATTGACAACAAGTCTACAATCTCATTGTGCAAGAATTCGGTGCATCATGACAGGAGTAGGCACATTGATATGAAGTATCACTACATACGGGAGTGTGTAGAGGAGAGCAAGATTGAAGTCAATTTTGTTTGCACCGATGATCAGCTTGCTGAGATTCTAACCAAGTCTTTGGGTCGACTGAAGTTCTTGGAGATGCGAGGAAGGATCAGCGTCCAAGTTGTGAAGACGAGCATATCGTGCTTAGGGGGATGATTGTTAGACATAATCACGTCCGACACTGGTAGTATCCCTGTATACGCTGCGTTGTAATCATGAAAAGTTGAGAAATAAACAAGGTCCGACACGGGCCTTTGGCTAATCATTTTTCCGCGTGCATGGAGTTGTGCTAGCTGATCCAATCGCTCTGTTCATGTACGTTAGTTTGAGGCCAGCTGATTGAACGTGCTAGCTTGCTTGCTATACGCGCAGTTCTCAACGGAAGTTCGTACATGCATGACGTCTCGCTGGAAAGCTTTGTCAAGATCGCTGGACTGCACTCGGCGTATTGGGGCTTGGCCCACAATTGGTTTCAGAGCCTCGTGGAGGATCTCCTAGAAATGGGAGGTCAAAGGAGGCGGGCGAGTATTCCGAGGCGGTCGTGGCCGCGCCGGTGTCGACGACGTACCCGCGGTACAACCGTGACAACTTCACGGTGTGGGCGACCACGATGGAGTGGGCGCTCGAGTCCAACGAGCTCTAGGAGGCTATCGATCCCAGTGGCGACGAGTACAAGAAGGGCACGCCAAAGTACCACAAGGACCGACAGGCACTTACGGTCATCTGCTCCATGATGCCGATGGGCATGATGCAGCATCTGATCTCGAAGAAATCTGTGAAGGAGGCGTGGGACACGCTCAAGATCCTCAATCTTGGGCACGCACGTGTGCGCGAGGCGACCCTGCAAACTTTTTAGAAGAAGTTCGAGAACCTGGAGGTGAGAGAAGATGAGACACTGGATGCCTTCGCCTCGAGGATTGCCACAATAGTCAATGGGATTCGCGGACTGGACGAGAAGCTTGAGGAGATCTCAGTGGTTAGGCGTTTCCTTCGTGCCGCACCGGCGTGGTACATCTCTGTTGTATCAGTGATCGAGCAGTGTGTTGATCTCAAGACTGTCATGTTGGATGATTTGGTCGGATGGTTCAAGGCGCATGATGAGCGGATGAAGATCACCTACGGCGACGCGAAAGTGGAGGAGCATATCATGCTTACGTGCGCCCAATGTCAGGCAATAGAAGTTAGAGAGAAGAGCGATGGTGCATCTGGCAACGGTGGAAAGAAGGAAGACTCCCACTCGACGAATGACAAGGGTATAGTTAATAGAGCCCGTTAGTTGAGTACCCCTAAGGCCCGTATAGCTAGGCCCAATTGTAATGATAGTCGAATACGAGTTCTTACCGTATGTCGATATTGTAATCTGTATCGGACCCTACCCGATCCTCGAGACCTGGCCATCTATATATAGGGGCCAGGAGGGGACGGTGTAGGCCAAATTGAAAGCAAGCCAGATTGAACACCCAAGTTTACTTTCGACATACACCTATTTCGACTAACTTTACCTTCGAGTTCATCCGACGCCCTATCTCCCCGATCCTAAGTCCTTCATCTAGGACATTTGTCGAGTTAACCCTCGCCAATTGGCGCCCACCGTGGGAACTCTGGGCGTTGGAATCATGAATTCGACGGCTTTTTCGCTTTTAGCCAACAACAATTCAGAACTCGATGGAAGTCAAGAGATGGAGTTGACCATTGGAAGTTTGAGCATCATTATCGGGCCATCGGGTTCATCCCGCTTCTCGGATTCGACGAAACCAGATCCGTCGGCAAACAAGCCCGAAACAGAGGAAACATTGGAATCATCAGAAGGCTCTTCCAGTGAGGTAAACTCGCCGGTCAGTTTAGAAAAAGCACCAATCGCAGAAAGCGACAAAACTCGGGAAAATTTTGACTCAGAAGAAAGAACGTATCAGACGCACAGCAACGCAAAGGACTTCGCCGTGGGAAGCAGCGGCGTCTCCAAAGTACATCAGTTATGCGTCATTATCACTGAAGCAGAAGAAGAAAACAACAGCGAAGGAAGTAAAAAGGTCGACAGGCAAGTCGACAAAATAAAAGATCACAACAAAAAGGAAAAGGAGAAAGTCCACGTCTCGGCTGGCGAATGGAGAATGATCAAATCAGCTATCAATCATGGTACAGAAGTACCCGAAGGATCGAGAAGAGAAGTTCTAATGGGCTATCAGTATGCATTATACCAACACAAGAAGAAACTAAGGGAGGAAAGAGACATGGTTTTTCAAGACAATAACAGTATATCAAGGGAGGAGTACTGGGAAGACTATAGTGAAGATTCAGAGTACAGCAGAGAAAGACACGGAGACCCAAAACACAATAGGGGGGTGACATCGCGCAGCAGAGAAGAGAGGTACTCAAGGAGCCCTACCCCACAACTAGAAGAGGAGGAAGATGACCTCATATAAAAAACACCAGAAGCAACATTGGTAGCAGCACAAGCGTATTTACTAGCTACAAGGCCAGAACCTGGGGACCCACGAGAAGATATGCACCGAGCCGCGATACGAAGCCTCGGAATAGTAGAAGGCAGGATCAGGGAACAAAGTCCAGAGACAAAGTCGACAAGCTACAAGGAAAATCAAAAGGAGAAGTCCAGATACAATTTCGCAGATAAGGAGTACAGTGAGTCATCAAAAGAGGAAAAGCGACAGAAGAGGAAGGAGGACGCAAGAAGTATAATAGCGCAAGCTGGAGTAAACAAATCGCGTCATGCTTGGAGGGAAGAGAATTATGAAGACGACGATAAAGATATGGGTGCGTTATGCTTTACCCGCAGGGTTCGCAAAACGCGGGTACCCAAAGGATTCAAATTGCCACACGACTAGCATAAGTATGACGGGTCGCAAGAACCTACCCTATGGCTATCGGACTATCTGCAGGCAGTGCAGATATTGGGGGGAACAAAGGCGACTGCAATGCAAAGTTTGCAGCTGCACCTCACCGACGCAGCACGGTCCTGGTTGAATACCCTACCCAACGAATCCATCGGAAGTTGGGGGAAACTCAAAATTCAATTCACAAGAAATTTTCATTCAACCTACAAGCGTCCAACATCACTGGAGGAAGTTAAGGCGTGTGTGCAGAGGAAAGGCGAAACGCTACGTTCTTATATACAACGCTGGAGTATAATCAAAAACTCAGCAGAGGACGTCTCTGACGAACGAGCAATAGACGCCTTTACGGCCGGACTTCGTCGCTCAGATCTCGTGGAAGAAATAGGAAGAACAAGACCTACGACAGTAGCCGAGTTAATGGAACAAGCCAACAAATTTGCTGATGGAGAGAACGCGTATAACAACAAAAGATGACGTTCACCAGAAGTCGACAGAATAAGTAGACAGAGGAGACGACACCGCAGCAGGGATAACCAAGGAAGGCGAAATCAGGTAGCCGCGGGCTACGTATTAGAAGAAGAGGAAGGATATGAAAATAGGAGGTTTCAGGCAAAAGGAGTAGAAAAATTGAGATACTCTGGTCCTTCGGCCGAGGATATGCTATACGGACCTTGTCGAATCCACTACGCATATCTCGATGGGAAAAGGGTCTCAAATCACTAGATGAAGGATTGCAGAACATTCCTAAGGCTGCAAAGCGCCATGGGCTCAAGCCAAGGAGGGAGGCAAGGAGAAAAACACAGAAGTCAAGGATATCAAATGCAAAGGCTGGCAAGGCACCTAGAGTCAAAAGTTTACATATCAGCCATGATTCAACTGGTGCCCAAGTCAAAGAAAGAGCGAAAGAGCATATCCAGGCAAGTAAACCTACCAATATCATCACCACCAGCCACAACAGAGTACCTATGGTGGTCAGATCAACCAGTTAAGTTCAGTAGAGCAGACCACCCGAGGAAAGTTCCCAGGCCAGGCCACTCGCCTATGGTTTTAAAGACGCAAATAGGAGGATACGACATCGGAAGAGTATTCATGGATGTAGGGAGTGGCATAAACTTAATATATGCTAGAACCTTAAAGGCAATGTGCATCTCACTGTCGAGTCTGAAGCCAACAGATTGCTCCTTCCACAGAATAGTACCGGGAGCCACAAACTACCCTTTGGGAAGAATAGAACTCGATGTCTGCTTTGGCAGTAGCGGCAACTACCAAAGAGAGAAGCTAGAATTCGAAGTTATGGACTGGCCGTCACAATACCATGCAATCCTGGAGCGCCCAGCATTTGAAAAATTCATGGCAGTATGATACGTCTCAAACGTATCTATAATTTTTGATGCTCCATGCTTGTTTTTACACCATTTGCCTATTGTTTCGTTACACTTAGTGGCACTTTTATGCATTTTCCGGAACTAACCTATTAACGAAGTGCCACAGTGCCAGTTTCCTGTTTTCTGCTATTTTTGTGTTTCAGAAGTGATACACATGAAATATTCTCGGAATTGGACGAAACAAGTTCCTGAAGTCATATTTAACCCGGAAGCTTCCAGAGATCCGAAGAAGTGTCGGAGGGGGGCCACCAGGGCCCCACACAAGGGGGCGGCGCGGCCTGGCCCCTGGCCGCGCCACCCCTGTGTGAGAGCCCCTGGCTCCACATCTGACATCGCCCCTTCGCCTATAAGTACCCCCCGACGAGAAAAACCTAAGCCCCGATCAGTTTTCCAGAATACATCGCGATCCGCCGCCGCCGTCGACCCGAAGATCGGGAGGGTCCAGAAGCTCTTCCCGGCACCCTGCCGGAGAGGGGAATCGCCACCGGAGGTCTTCTTCATCGCCATGCTTGCCTCCGGAGCGATGAGTGAGTAGTCTACCTTGGACTATGGGTCCATAGCAGTAGCTAGATGGTTGTCTTCTCCACCATGTGCTTCATGTTTAGATCTCATGAGCTGCCCTACATGATTGAGATCACCGTTATGTAATTCTATGATGTTGGTTTGTTGGGATCCGATGAATATTGGTGTTTATGATTAAGTTGCTGTACTGAATTATATCTTTTGTTATCTCTATGTTGTTTATGATCTTGCATGCTCTCCGTTGTTAGTAGCTATCTTGGCCGAGTAGTTGCTAGTGACTCCAAGAGGGGGTATTTATGCTCGATAGTGGGTTCATGTCTCTATTTCACCTGGGGGAGTGACAGAAACCTCTAAGGTGGTAGATGTGCTGTTGCTACTAGGGAGAAAACAACATTCATATGCTCAAGGGCATATGCTTTGTTTACATTACACACTTTGCTTAATGCAATTATCTGTTGTTCGCAACTTAATACTTCTAGGGTGTTCGGATGATATCCCCGGGGGTGGATTATTAGTCATAGATGCAGTTGGATGGCGGTCTATGTATTTTGTTGTAATGCCCAGAGTAAATCTCATAGTGATCTTCTTGACATATCACGTTATCTTTATTCTATCAATTGCCCAACTGTAATTTGTTTACCCAGCATGTTATTTTATCTATGGAGAGACACCACTAGTGAACTGTGGACCCCGGTCCTATTTTAATCATATTGCAATCACCTGTTTACTTTTCCCGCATTGTTTACTTTACTCGCATATACTCTACTGTTTTCCACTCGATACGCTCATAACCTTTGTTTCAAGCAAACCGGTGAGATTGACAACCTCATCGTAAGTTGGGAACAAAGTATTTGTTTGTGTGTGTGCAGGTTCCACAACACCTTCAGTCGTCATCGTCTCCCTGCTCCTGTTCAATAAACCTTGGTTTCTTAACTGAGGGAAAACTTGCCGCTACACTCATCATACCTTCCTCTTGGGGTTCCCAACGGGCTGGTCATCACCACGCACAAGGACTTACTGCTCCCACGTCAACTACACGCCACCAGCTCTTTTCTGGTGTCATCATCACACGAGTAGCAGCACTTTTTCTGGCGCCGTTGCCGGGGAGGAAGAGAAGACTTCTGCGAGGGGAGTTCTTCGCACACACATTCTTTACTTTGTTATTTGTTTTGCTTTACTTTATTTATTTTACCTGCATTGTTTTATATCAAAAACCCAAAAAAAATTAGAATCCTTGGTAGCTATTTTTACTTGTTTACTTTTGTTTTACTGAAATGGCCAATCCTGAAAACACCAAGTTGTGTGACTTCACTAGCACAAACAATAGTGATTTTATCTGCACTCCTATTGCACCATCTATTCCTGCTGCAAATTTTTATGAGATTAAGCCTGCTTTATTGAACCTTGTTATGAAAGAGCAATTTTCTGGTGCTAGTACTGAAGATGCTGCAGCTCATCTCAACAATTTTGTTGAGCTATGTGAGATGCAGAAATATAAAGATGTTGATAGTGATATTATTAAGCTCAAGCTGTTTCCTTTTTCTTTGAGAGGAAAAGCTAAAGATTGGTTGCTGTCTTTGACTAAGAATAGTATTGATTCATGGGCTAAGTGTAAGGATGCTTTTATTGGTAGATATTATCCTCCTGCTAAGATTATAGCTTTGCATAGCAATATTATGAAGTTTACTCAGTTCGATAATGAACATGTTGCTCAAGCTTGGGAAAGAATGAAATCTATGATAAAGAATTGCCCCACTCATGGACTGACTACTTGGATGATTATCCAAACTTTTTATGCAGGACTGAATTTTTCTTCAAGGAACCTACTTGATTCAGCTGCTGGAGGCACTTTTATGTCCCTGACCTTGGGCGCCGCATCAAAGCTACTCGACAACATGATGGTAAATTATTCTGAATGGCACACCGAGAGAGCTCCACAAGGTAAGAAGGTAAATTTTGTTGAGGAAACCTCTTCCTTAAGTGATAAGATTGATACCATTATGGCTATGCTTGCTAATAAATGGACTCATGTTGATCCTAATAATGTTCCTTTGGCCTCTCTGGTTGCTCAAGAAGAGCAAGTTGATGTGAATTTCATTAGAAATAACAATTTTAACAACAATGCTTATAGGAACAATTTTGCTAGTAACAATTATAGGCCGTATCCTTCTACCAATGGTAATGGTTATGGTAACTCTTATGGTAATTCCTACAACAACACTAGGGCTGCGCCCTCCGAGCTTGAGGTAATGCTCAAGGACTTCATCGGTAAGCAAACTGCTTTTAACAAGTCTGTTGAGAAAAGTTAGGCAAAATTGATATTCTTGCTTCTAAAGTTGATAGCCTTGCTCATGATGTTGAACTTCTGAAACTAAAAGTGTATCCTAATGATGTGAATGTGAGCAATGTTGTTGCTACCGCTAATGCTACCCAAGTTGGAATTGATGAAAATATTAGATTGTTAGCGGAATTGCATGCCAGGTGGGAAAGAGAAGATGAGATGGCTAGAGAGATGAAGGTATGTACTATTACTACCTCTAATGATGTTGCTCCTACTGATAGCAACCCTCTTACTTTGATTGGTGTAGAGAAAACTCCCACTCCTTGTGTTAAAAAGCCTAAAACTGCCAAAACTTTTTCTCAAAAGAGTGCTGAAATTTTTCGGAGTGTGGGAGATGATAGTGTCGTCGTGGTGAAACAACATAAGCCATAGGATGGCTTAAATGGGGGCCGACTAGATGCTGGAGGATTCGGGAGAGGGGAACGAGCTAAAAAGCACGACAGAAAGAGACACTGATCTACCCAGGTTCGGGGCTCTCGTAAGGAGATAACACCCCTACTCCTGCTCTACTGATTGTATATATGGATCGATGTAGTACACAACAATGGTGCTTCCAAGCTCTCTGCTAGAGAAGGAAGATGAACTGCTAAGTGTAGGAACACAGAGTGACCAACCAACAACTATCAGCCAACCCCTTTCCTAGAACTCCCTGTGCCACCTTATATAGTGGTGGCCAGGGTTACAACGGTCATACAAGACCACAAGACAAGGGCTACACTCCAAACAGGAGCTGGTGGCGATGGCAGAGACCCTTGACTTCGCCCCTGATTGCTCTCGATGGGACGCCATATCCCTGTACCTTGTACCTCTTGAACTGTGGCCTTACCTCTGTGCGGTAAGCTCGTACTTGTGCACAGTGAGGGTAGGTAACCTCCACTGTGCACCCTGCCATCTTACTCTGCTACCATGCTTGGATGTTTTCTTCCTTGATTGTAGGGATGTGACACCTTGGTTGACTTAAGTATCCCGGATATGACCGTTGGCCATACCCAGGACTTATATGCCGGACCAACGACCTACGAGGGTCGGGTAATCCGGCCTCCCTGCTCCTGCACCACACACCAAATGGTTAGGCCGACATATCTAAGTATATGCCGGCACACATATATCAGTATTCCGGCTGTGCCGGCATATCCAAGTATCAGCCGGGATATACATTATATGCCGGCCTGGCCGATGCTCTTATATTCCGGCCAGGCCCTTCCTTGATAACCCGGCATAAAGTCAATCATAGACCTTGTGTCTTTCTAGTCTCTTGACCCTACCGGGGGTCATCCCCCCGACACTAGTCCCCGAAGCTGCCGGGGTTCCCCAGTCATAACTGTGGAGCCTTGACAGGTTCAACATACCTTTCTTCATTATGCCCCGGCGATCAGATTTATATGCCGGCACATCTGCACATATCCCGGCCTCTGTTCCTGCTCCAAAACTTATTCCGGCCGGTCCCGAGGGTATTCCGGACGGAACATATACATCGGGCAATTAGTCCGACATATAGACGAGCCTTCCTCGAGAAGCCATGTCCGACAGCTTTGCATCGAAACTTGTAACTGCCCTGCCACCTCGAACAGTCACCCACGATGTGACGGTTCACAGTGCAGCAGTTACCTCTTGCCATCATTGCGTCATGGCACGGTTACAGGAACCGCCGCCCCACTCTGTGCCGCCACGTGGCGCCTCGCCGCAGAAACGGTCGGGGGAGTGGAACACTCCCACGATCCCCACGACCCCCGCGACCCTTACCTGGCAGACCTATAAGTAGGGCGGCGGGGGTAAACTCATCTTTTTACCCCCCACCACCATCGTCTTCCTCCTCTGCTCCTTTGCCCCTTGCGCTTCGCCGCCGGACCAAGAAACCGAGAAGGGAAACTGCCGCCGTCGTCCACCTGCACGCCGGCGCCTCCGCTTGCCGATGTCCGGCGTCATCGTCGACGACGCCACCGCCGCCTCTTCTCCCCGCAGCCTTGCAGGGAGATTGGATCTTCCTGCACGCTCGCCGCCGCTCCATCGTCGCCGGCCAAGCTCCGGTGAGACCTTCCTCTGTTCTTCCTCCTTCACGCTTCTTCATTGCTTCTCATTGGTAGCCACGCTTGCATAGATCCGCTTCAGTTCCTCTGCTTGTTATTCTTTGGATTCGATTAGCATTGCTAGGCAACGCTCGCAGGTGTTCATCTTTAGGAGTTTTACCCTTATTATTTCCGATTTTAACTGCCTCGGTAGATCTTCTATTCCTGCTAACATCTGTGAGAGTGGTATGCCGGAGAGACTAACCTCCCTCTTTTCTCCGGCCTTGATAGGAATAACACCACGGGACTCCGGCTCTCACGCCTTATCCCGGCCACTAAGATGGCATCTTCAAGCATGACGGCTACCTCGGCCTCTGAGGAAGATACCTCGGCCCGAGCTCAAGGACGCTCCGGCTGGGAGGGGTCGGAGGTTACTCCGGCCGAGATATCCTGGGTCACCTCCACCAGGAGAGTCCCGGAGGGCGTAGCGTGCCGGCTACCAGCAGGAGAAATTGCGCCGGCACCTGAACCCGGCGAACACGTCGTCTTCATCGCCCACTTCGAGCGGGGCTTCGGTCTGCCGGTGTCGGACTTCTTCCGGGACTTCCTCAACACCTACGAGCTTCAACCTCATCATATCCCGGCCAATGCCGTGATGAGCCTCTCCGCCTTCGCTGCTTTTTGCGAGGGCTATGCCGGCATAGAGGCCCTTACTCAAGGCTGGGCGAAGTACTTCCAACTGCGGAAGCAAGTCGTCCAAGAGCCGCCCCGGAGCAAGGACGACCCGCCGGAGACGGCCCAGGAAAAGAAGGACCGCCCCATGACCCTCTGCGGCGCGGCCACCATCATGTCCCGGAAGGGCTCGGACTTCCCCAAGGTGGAGCTCCTGGAATCTTGCAAGAAGTGGCAGAAAAGCTTCTTCTACGTCAAGAACACCACCGACACGGATATGCTCAACCTGCCGCCATTCGTGGACGAGCCACCCTTGGCCATGAAGAATTGGACCTATAACCCGAAGAATTCGGTGCTGCCGGTGAACGCGCTCCACCGGGTTAAGGGCGAGCTCCTGGATGCCGGTCTTACTCCTCAAGACCTGGTGGCCTGCTATATAAGCCGGCGCATCTCCCCTCTGCAGCGCCGGTCGCACAAGATATGTCAGATGAGCGGGCCAATGGACCCCACCCGGCACTCCACACACGAGCTGACTCCGGCCGACATTCTGCGCCGGATTAAGGATGTCTGCAAGTGCTCTAAGGCCACTTTTGCCTGGGGGCTAGAACCATACAGCCGGGATAGGCCCGCCCCAACGGTAAACCATCTTACCCGATACATAAAGTCCATGTCCGGCACATAGATACTTAAGCCGACACATGTCTGTTTGCCGACACATATCATATTGATCCGACATACCTCTTCCACCGGCATATTTCCTTGTCTGAATACTTGACTTTGCTGTTTTCACAGAAATTCAGCTTCCAAACCATGGAGAACTCCCGGATCAAGATCGCGGCGGACCGCACCGTTGCGGATGTTGAAGATCCGGATCATTGGGATAAGCTTCCCAGGAGCACCCGTGCTGCAGCTGCCATGGGTAAGGGCTCTTCATCCCGGCATTATACTCAAGACCGGAGTGAGATTGATTCTGACGAGGAGATCCTGCTGTACTATGACCCGACGCCACTTGCGTACGCCTTTCCAGAAACACCTATTGCTCACGAGTTTCCAATGCCGTCCTCAGCTATCCCGGACGATATCGTTATCGACGCCGCCCCTCTGAACCAGGGACCTCCTTCCACCGGCGGACGTGCCGGCCGGAAGCGAGGTGTGAAGCCCCCGTCCGACATACCTCAGAGGTCGAAAAGGCAGAAGGTCTGCGTGCCCAAACAGAAGAAACAGAGGCCTGTTGCCTCGGGGTAAATTTCCTTTTCTTTGCATTTCCTCCGACATATCTTTTGTTTGTATTACTGACTTGGTGTTTTCTCTCTTTCAGTGCTCCTCTTGAGCCGGAACAAGCTTCTGGCTTGAGCGGCGACCCGAAGGCTACCAAGCCCGCTGCCCCTGCTACCTCCGACACTCCCTCTGCCAGTCACACGACCTCACCGGCGCCGGCATCTTCGCCTGCGCCGGACAAGACCTCCTCCCCGGCGAAGGACGTTCCTCCGCCGGAACAAGATACCTCTGCCCCCGACGTCCACATGGACTCGGGGGCTCAACAGGAACCTCCGGCTCCTGATGTCCACATGGACACAGGAGCCCACCAAGAAGCCCCAGACTCTGGCGCGCCTACCAGCGACGCCGGCACAACTCAGGACGCCGGCGCAAGCGACAAGAGCGCCGGCACAGGCATCAAGGGCAAAGGCCCTTTAGTGCCGGAAGTCCGGACTTTTCCGGATCCTGCTCCCGCTGGCCCAGATGCACCGGCCGCGCCGGAACAGCCCGCACCCGAGACTCCAGCACCGGCCAAGACCACTGCACCGGCCAAGACCACTGCACCGGCCAAGTCCACTGCCCCGGCCCGGATCGGCACGTTGAAGATTCAGCCGGCCAAGTCCGGCACACCATCTGCCGCAACTGCTCCTCCTAAGGCAGCGTCCCGGACCAGCTCTGCTCTGTCCCTGCATCTTGGCAGGGCAGCAGCCCGGCCGGGGTACCGGAAAAGCTTCTTCGACACCCCAGAACTCGAGGGCCTCGTCCCTCTTGCGACGAAAAGTGATGAGAGCCTCGGCTCTCTTAAGGAGCAGTGCATCAAGTGGAACGACGCCAGCAACATGGACACTGCGGACTCAAGGAGCAAGAAGCTGGCCGAAGCCAAGACCAGTGGCGACCCAAGCGACTTCCTGGCAGCGAAACCCATACCTATCGCCAGTGAGCTCCTCAACCTCCAGCAAAGACTTCACAAGTTGGCCGATGCCACCAACGTAAGTCCTTTACATTTACACACATATCCCCAGTCCCCGAAAATGTCGGGTGTCTGGGATATGGACATCCGGGATTTTCTCATAGTCCTTTAGCTAGCTTCTTTTGAATTAACTGCCGACATATGAGCTCGATCCGAGCTTCAAATCCTAGTCACCGAGAGCCGGGATAGGTGCGCAGCACCTGTGCCGGGTCTTTAACAATTTCACATCTCTATTATCTTTCAAATCCTCTTGACCGGGATATAAGCTCGATTCGAGCTTCAAATCCTAGTCACCGAGGGCCGGGATAGGTGCGCAGCACCTGTGCCGGGTCTTTAAAAGAATGATCACTTGATAAAATCTTCACTTTAATTATCATGTCAAATTTCTCTGCTGACATTTCAAATCCCGGCATTTTTGCAGCTCATGAACAACACCCGGGCCGACATGTTCCATGACTTGGTGTGCGAGCATCGGAAGCTTTCCGACGCACACAGCAAGCTTCAGCAGGAGCTGTCCCGGAAAGGTAATCTTTGCCGACATACCGCTATATGCCGGATATCTTTCCTCTCTTTACTTTGCAATACTTCTTCTTACCGACACATAACCTTGTGCCGACATTCTGCAGCTGGCACTGAAAAACAAGTCGCCGCGCTTCTTACGAGGGTGAAAGAGCTTACTGGTATGCCGGATCCTGCTGTTACCCGGATAGCTACTTTATACTTCAAATCCTTTACTCTTTGTCACTGTTTTCTTTCTTCAAATCCTTTTAACTTGAAATCTTTGCAGATGAGAAGGCTGCACTGGAGGCACGCCACCAGGATTGTGTGTCCTCGGTGGATGTGGCCAAGCAACTGGACGACCGGGATGCCGGTCACAAGGCCGAGGTTGAGCAGTTGAAGGGCCGGATCACCGAGCTGCTGGACGAAAAGGAACAGAGGGAGGGCCTACTGAAGAAAACCAAGACCCTGCTTGCTACCTCCGAGACTGATGCCTCCAACGCCCACGCTGAACTGGATAGCCTGAAGGAGCAGGCCACCAAATGGGAGGTTACAGTTGCACAGCTGAATGCCGACCTTGCCCGTAAGCTTCAAATCCTTTCCCCTTTTATCCTTCCCGACATAGTGTAATCTTTTTCGGCATAGCATCTATGCCGACATATTTTCCTTTTGCTAACATTGTTTCTATTCTGCAGGCATGTTTCCCGCTTCCGTCGCTGACGTTGAGAGGGCTTTGCAGTTGGACCGAGAAGACCGGGGTGTTCCGGTTGACTCGCCCAACTGGGACATGTCGGAGCAGCTGCTGGCCCTGCAGTCCCGGAAGGAGGCCATGACCCTTTATACTGAAGAGCTCTTCTACGGCGCCCAGGAGGCATTCTCTGCCCTCTGGCCAGGACAAAGGACTCCCACCGACCCGGTTGACCTCGGCAACGACCTGCAGCTTGCCAAGGTTCGCCTCCGGGAGTGGCGAGATTCCGGCGCGAGGGTTGGGGCTGACGAAGCCCTCAGCTACTTCTTGTCTTGGTATGAAAAGGCAGACTTGGAGACTTTGCGCACCGTGCGCGAAGGATCCATCTGGACCACGGATCCGGATCATATCCGTCGCCGCAAGGAGTTGTCCCACAGCTATGTGGACTATGCCGACACCGACAAATTCGTCCGGGACATCCGCGAGCCGGAGAAGAACGACGATGCCGGGACATCTGCCGCTGCTGAGGGTTCCGACTCCAGCCAAGATGAAGATGAAGCTGAGGAAGCCGACACTGAAGCTCCGGAATAGGCATCTGCCCCGGGCGGAGGCGACGGCTCAATTCCATCTGCTGGGTCCGGCACACCTGAAGCCGACACTTCCACTGCTACTGCTCCACCTGCTGGCGGCCCCGCGCCTGCCCCTTGAATCTTTGCACCAAAAACACTTTAAGCTTTATCAGATCCCCGGTATGCCGGGTGCAGTTGTAATATACACATTTAATTTCCTTTGGTTTGCTTCCTGAACAAGTTTTAACTTGGTTTGCTTGTTACTAATGCCGGATCATCTTTTGGCTAAGTCACCGAGTTGTTTTCCTGTTTCCTCAATTTCACAACCTTGGCTACTTGTCTACCTTAATTGGCTTTCGACGTATGAGTCTCAAGGTTGCTTCCTCGAACATACAGTACTTTAACTTTGAGACTTAGACTTCAAATCATCCGACACTTCCAATTTTAACTTTAACTTTAACGAAAATGTCGGTTCGCTTGCTTTACATTTCCTTAGCCGTTTTCCATGTGTAGACAATCTCCGGCATCTACTCTTGCTAGCCATGAAGCCGGGTTTCGGACAGCAGCTGAGTCGAAGAGTGGCCTTTGGTGCCGACACATTACTAGGCCGACATAGGAAACATTCAAATAAAGCCAGCCGGCATATAACAAAAAACTGTAAATAAACAACAAATATACCTCGGAGCTAGTTACCCGGCTTCTTCGGGACGCCGGTATTTCATTCATTAGTCTTGTGCCGGCACAACACGCCGGCATACAAAGGAAAATATGGAAATACATACATTGTGTTGCTCAGGAGTAAAAGGGGCGCAGTAGAGCTATGTTCCATGGCCTCTTGGTTTCTTCTCCGGACCTGTCCACCTTATTCTTCTTGGGGTCCTGCGCATCTATAAGATAATAGGCATCATTGTGCAGAGCTTTGCTCACAATGAATGGCCCCTCCCATGGAGGAGTTAACTTATGCCGGCCTTCTGTTCCTTGCTTTAGCCGGAGTACTAGATCTCCCTCTTGAAATCTCCTTGGATTTACCTTCTGCGCATGATAGCGTCTGAGGTTCTGCTGATATACTGCTGTTCTTGACAGAGTTATTTCCCTTGCTTCCTCTAGCAGATCAACATCATTTTCTCTGGCTTCTTTAGCCTCTTCCTCAGTATATAGCACTATTCTTGGTGCATCATGTATTACATCTGTTGGAAGCACAGCTTCTGCTCCATACACCAGGAAAAATGGTGTGTAGCCTGTTGATCTATTCGGAGTTGTTCTCAAACTCCACAGCACTGCTGGCAGCTCATCTAGCCAACATCCCGGAGTTTTCTCCAGGGGCTCTATCAGCCGGGGTTTTATGCCGGATAATACTAGCCCATTCGATCTCTCTACTTGGCCATTGGCACAAGGGTGGGCAACCGACGCAACGTCCAGCCGGATTCCCACTTCCTCACAAAATCTGGCAAATGGCCCTTGGGCAAAGTTTGACCCATTGTCAGTGATGATGCTATGAGGAACACCATATCTCAAGATTATATCCTTTAAGAATTTCACTGCTGTGTGACCATCACACTTGCTTATGGGCTTCACTTCAATCCACTTGGTGAACTTGTCCACCATGACCAGGATATGGGTCATTTTCCCTCTGGCCGGCTTAAAAGCCCCGACCATATCCAGGCCCCAAACAGCAAAGGGCCAGGTTATTGGGATAGTTTTCAGGGCAGATGCCAGCTGATGAATCTGGTGGGCATATCTTTGACACCCATTACATTTCCGGACCAAGTTTTCTGCCTCCTGCAGTGCCGTTGGCCAATAAAAGCCATGCCGGAATACCTTTGCCACCAATGCCCTGGACGAAGCATGGTGACCACACTCCCCCTGGTGAATTTCCCGGAGCATCTCCAGACCCTCCGCAGATTCGACACATCTCTGCAATACTCCGGTGGTACTTCTCTTATATATTTCTTTGTTGATGATGGTATACGCTTTGGATCTCCTTATAACCCGGCGGGCCTCGGTTTCATCCGCCGGCACTTGACCATCCACCATGAAGTTCATGATAGGACGTGCCCATGAGGGCACTTCCCTGACAGTGAACACTGCCTGATCTATTTCCATCATTTCGACCGACACATAATCGATCTCCATGGGCTGCGAAGTCCCCGGGACTGAAGAATCAGTCCCCGGGTATGCCGGAGCAGTC
The DNA here is from genome assembly GCA_007115705.1 of Dactylis glomerata. Classification (NCBI taxonomy): domain Eukaryota; kingdom Viridiplantae; phylum Streptophyta; class Magnoliopsida; order Poales; family Poaceae; genus Dactylis; species Dactylis glomerata. Next base: position 276,201 of record QXEO01000834.1, on the reverse strand, counting down.
CCCGGGTATACCGGCACAACCTCTTGGCACATTTTACCCTTGCCTTTAGCTTTGCTCCGGAATACTGTACTAACAGCATACGCCGTCCCAGTCCCCGGGACTGAGGAAACAGTCCCCGGGTTATCCGTCTTGGCTCCGGCATCTATCTCCATTGGAACTGCTTCGTCTGGACCTGGCGGGACATAAATGGAGGATGACTCCGGCGAGGGTTTGATCGATGGCTTCCTCAGATGCTCCAGCGAAATGCCGGGCGGGATTGAATCTCGGGAAGACCCCAGCTTGGATAATGCATCGGCTGCATCGTTCTGAGCCCGGAGAACGTGCCGGAACTCACAACCTTCAAAGTAACCACTTAACTGCTGCACTAGGAAACGGTATGATGCCATGTTAGCATCATGCGCGTCCCATATGCCGGAACACTGCTGAATCACTAAGTCAGAATCCCCGAAGCACATAATCCGGCGAATTCCTATGTCCTTAGACACCTTCAGGCCATGCACAAGTGCCTCATATTCCGCCACATTATTTGATGCTGCAAAGTGAATCTGCAGGACGTATCTCAGCTGGTCATTCTTTGGTGAACTGAGAACTATGCCGGCACCCAAGCCATGGATGGTCTTGGACCCATCGAAATGCATCCTCCAATAATTGGCATCTGGCAATGGTGGCTCATATTGTATCTCGGCCCAGTCAATAAAGAAATCCGCCAAGACCTGGGACTTGATTGTATCCCTCTTATCGTACTGCGGTGTATATGGTGAAAGCTCTATTGCCCACTTTGCTATCCGGCCGCTGGCATCTTTGTTGCCTATAATTTCCGAGATAGGGGCCTCGGCCACTACCCGGATTGGATGCTCTTGGAAGTAATGCTTGAGCTTCTTGGCCGCCATATAGACACCATAGGTCATCTTCTGATAGTGTGGGGGACTCGTAGAGTCGCGCACAGGCTTCAACAAGAAATATACCAAAGTCCCAAACTCACATATTCACAAAAAAACTGATATGCTGGCCTGCATAGGCCTGATTCTATCTCATGCCATCATAGGCAATCTCCCGTTTGACATATACTCATATACGTGACATGCTAGCCTTCGCGGGCTATCTCAAAATACTATTGTGCCTTCTTTGGCTATATCGACACTTTGCCTCTTGGGCTATGTCTCATCGACATCGTCTGCTTCGACAATGCCGGCATACTGCTTTGCCTTCTTTGGCCATATCGATACTTTACCTCTTGAGCTATTTGCCTCTTGGGCTGCTCTGCCTCTTGGGCTACTTTTGCCTCTCGGGCTACTTTGCCTCTTGGGCTTTATATCGACACTTTGCCTCTCAGGCTATGTCTCATCGACATTGTCTGCTTTGACAATGCCGGTATACTGATATGCCTCTTGGGCTGTGCCATCGCTGGGCACTTGTTAGTATGCAAAAATGATAAGACATGTTAATATGCTAAACCGGGATACTCTATGAAACCGGATATGATAAAAGATATGATGCTTGTTAACTTTGAGATCGATGTCTCGATATATTACTGTGCCAGAATTGGCGATAACTGAAAGGATTATAGAATGCCGTGATATGCTGGCATGCCGAAATAAACGACGATATGAGTTATTGATAGATGCCTTGATATGCTGGCAAACCGAAATAAACGGTGATTGGGGATTTTGGTCGATGCCATGATATGTCGACATACTGAGATTTTGCTCTTGCCATGATATGCCGGCATACTGAAATACCTGAGACACTGAGATATAAACTGAAGCCCTGGTGGTATAATAGCAATTTCTTCTTGTAATGGCAATATGGAGAGTCATAGCCGGTATATATGATGAAATATCCAACCTGTTCTGTAGTCATTCTAAAAGACATAGCGATGGTCATAGTATTTGGCATATTTGCAATCTAGCATATGGAGTTTGGCATATAGCCCATTGCACTCGGCATATAACTCTTGAAATAAAGCACTTGGCATATAGACTGAGATTGACATATAAGCTAACTTGGCAACTCATAGGAAAGATTAGGCACTCATGTGCCGGCATATAAATGTAGACATACTGCAACTGGCATATAAGCAAACTTGGCATCTCACAACAGATATTTGGCACTCATGTGCCGGCATATAAATGCAAGTATACTGTAACTGGCATATAAGCTAACTTGGCATATAGACAGACATACAGGAGGAAACTGGAAAGCTGATATGCTAGCATGCAAACTAATATATACTGAAACAGTACTTAAAAAGCAACTTGCAGGGCTTTAGCCTAGCCCCCGAGCTATTTTTTCTATCAAGGAGACACTGATTTTCAGATAAGCTGACCAGGATATGGAGTAAACCAGCATAAATACTTACTTGCACCGTTGAAGAAGCTTGATGTACCAGCAGATGCTCGAGGCGAAGGCGGAACAGTCCCCTGGTACGACTAACATAGAATGTGCCGGCCGGGACATAAGATATATTGGCCAGGACACAGGATATGCTGGCCAGAACGCAGGATATGCTGGCCAGGACACAGGATATGCTGGCCGGGACGCAGGATATGCTGACCAGAGGAAGCCGAGCGCCGGCCCGGAGATGCCGATGTAGATCCAGGACAGCCGTATGCTGGCCCGGGCGAGTAGAGGTCAGCCCGGGAGTTGAAGAAGACCTGCTATGCTCGGAGGCGTTGCTGATGTCGAGCCCCTGAGCAGATGAAGAAGATCCCCGTCGATGATGGGAAGAAGAACCTCGCCCCTAGCCGGCACACCGGAAGACGCGCTCCAACGGAGGACGCGCCGACCTCTTGACCTTCGGCGGCTCCGGAGGAGAAGCTCCGACCGCTGCTGCTTTGCCGGCATCTTCCGCCGGCGGCACGGATGTGCCGGCCATCATCACCTCAGCCGACTCTACTGAGCGAGCGCTACGCCCAGCGTGAGCCAGCCGATGTGACGGAGGATCCGACGCCACCAGCACCTCCTTCCTGCAAATTCTCTCAGTCCCCACGTACACCTCGTGGGAACCGAAAGACATAATCCGGCCATCCCTGGGGAACGGCCGGCCACCGAGACAACCGGCGTTGTCACTGACGAAACTGAGCGAGCCTAGCCTCTGGACGAGGCCAGAGACCACGCGCACTCCCGAAGCTGCTATCACAGACCCCGTCCGAATGAACACTCCGCCCAGCATATCGATCTGATGCCCCACGGTGGGCGCCAAATGTCGTCGTGGTGAAACAACATAAGCCATAGGATGGCTTAAATGGGGGCCGACTAGATGCTGGAGGATTCGGGAGAGGGGAACGAGCTAAAAAGCACGACAGAAAGAGACACTGATCTACCCAGGTTCGGGGCTCTCGTAAGGAGATAACACCCCTACTCCTGCTCTACTGATTGTATATATGGATCGATGTAGTACACAACAATGGTGCTTCCAAGCTCTCTGCTAGAGAAGGAAGATGAACTGCTAAGTGTAGGAACACAGAGTGACCAACCAACAACTATCAGCCAACCCCTTTCCTAGAACTCCCTGTGCCACCTTATATAGTGGTGGCCAGGGTTACAACGGTCATACAAGACCACAAGACAAGGGCTACACTCCAAACAGGAGCTGGTGGCGATGGCAGAGACCCTTGACTTCGCCCCTGATTGCTCTCGATGGGACGCCATATCCCTGTACCTTGTACCTCTTGAACTGTGGCCTTACCTCTGTGCGGTAAGCTCGTACTTGTGCACAGTGAGGGTAGGTAACCTCCACTGTGCACCCTGCCATCTTACTCTGCTACCATGCTTGGATGTTTTCTTCCTTGATTGTAGGGATGTGACACCTTGGTTGACTTAAGTATCCCGGATATGACCGTTGGCCATACCCAGGACTTATATGCCGGACCAACGACCTACGAGGGTCGGGTAATCCGGCCTCCCTGCTCCTGCACCACACACCAAATGGTTAGGCCGGCATATCTAAGTATATGCCGGCACACATATATCAGTATTCCGGCTGTGCCGGCATATCCAAGTATCAGCCGGGATATACATTATATGCCGGCCTGGCCGATGCTCTTATATTCCGGCCAGGCCCTTCCTTGATAACCCGGCATAAAGTCAATCATAGACCTTGTGTCTTTCTAGTCTCTTGACCCTACCGGGGGTCATCCCCCCGACAGATAGCTCTATTTCTTTTAATGATTTTGATGTTGATGGCTGCAATATATCTGAAGTAATTTTGTTCTTGCAAAAGCTTGCTTTGACTCCCAATGCTAGTTCTTTAAATATTGCTTTTACTAAGCATATTACCAATGCTCTCATAAAGATTAGGGATGAAAAGTTGAAGCAAAAAGCCTCTGTTCCCAAGAAGCTAGAAGATGGTTGGGAACCCATCATTGATATGCATGTTAATGGTTATGATTGCCATGCTTTATGTGATCTAGGTGCTAGTATTTCTATCATGCCTAGAAAGATTTATGACATGCTTGATTTACCACCGCTTGAAAAATATTATTTTGATGTTCCTATTGCTGATGTTGCTAAGAAGAAACCTTTGGGAAGAATTAATGATGTTCTTATTGTGGTTAACAATAACCTTGTTCCCATTGATTTTCTTGTTATGGACATTGAATGCCATGCTTCATGTCCTATTATTTTGGGAAGACCCTTTCTTCGAACCGTAGGTGCTATCATTGATATGAGGGAAGGCACTATCAAGTATCAATTCCCATTAAAGAAAGGTATGGAACACTTCCCTAGGAAAAGAAAGAAATTACTTTTTGACTCTATTCTTAGAGCAAATTATGAGCTTGATGCTTCATCTCTTGATATTACTTGATTCGCAATTTTCTGCGCCTAGCTCAAAGGCGTTAAAGAAAAGCACTCTTGGGAGATAACCCAAGGTTTACTTTTCAGTACTTTTTCTTTTATTTGAGTCTTGGAAGTCATTACTACTGTAATGACTGCTCCTTATCTTGTTTATTTCGTTTTTGTGCCAAGAGAAGCCTCTAATTTGAGTGAGGTAAAGATTTGGGGATGTTGCTGTCCTGAAACTGTTTTCGGTGCTGCACCGTAAAAATTCGTGAAAATTCTCTGTATATCTTTTGGACCTGCGATTTCTTGTGTATATGACCCAGGTTATATCCAAACTTTTCTTAGTTGAACACTTTTTGATTTGAGCAACGGAAAATCCCTAAAAAATTCATCCTTTGTCAGCTGTCCAGTTTTGACAGATTTCTGCCAATATTTGTTTTTGCCACTTTATCGCTTTCTTTTGAGTTCTTTTTGATCATGGAACTCTTGTGGAAGTTGCTACAGTAGTATATACTTTATATGTGGTGGTTTTGGGTTGAAACCTGAAGCTAAAAGAGGTTGAATATATTTTATGCTTACACTAATGTTGCTAATAGAATTGTGTTTAGTTTTGTATGAAGGAAGCTTTCAAGTGTAGGGATTGGAGAATGATGAGATGAGTTGAAGAATGGACAAAAGCTCAAGCTTGGGGATGCCCATGCATCAACCCAAGAAATATCCAAGAAGTACAAGCGTCAAAGCTTGGGGATGCCCCCGAGGCACCCCTTCTTCATCGGCAAAAATCAGGTCACCTTTCAAAACACTATATTTTTATTGCTTCATGCACTATGTGTTTTTCTTGGAGCGTCAGTTGTCTTAGTTTTCTTAGTTTGTTTAGTTTGTTTGTTTGCTGCAATAAATGGTTGGACCCCAGCAAATTTTCTTTTGGAGAAGCTACTCGTTTTCATTTGCAAAGAACGCTCTAGTTTTCACTCTTATTAAAAATCGAGCGCTCTTCTGTTTCTGCTACTGCTTTTGGTTTTCGTTTTCGCCTTGATATGCGTTCAGATCTTGTCATATCTTTTCATCAAGGTGTATTTTTGCCTCTGATCTTTATTGGTTTTCATCAAAAGATGTGTTTATAAAAATTTCAAATGGTGTTGGAAAAGAGAAAAAGCTTTGTGCAAAATAGTGGTATAAGAAGGAGCTTGTGTAGACTGCGGCTTAGGGTTTTTCATGTCATGCTTGATGTCTTTTTGATAGTATGCTTAGTGGTTTTGCTGTAGCATGACTTGTCTCAAATAACTGAGATTGCTTAATGAGCCTTTGAAAAAAATCATGCGTTGTTTTTATTGTATGGAAGCATTATTTTGGTTTTCTCCTTGATGCTTTATTTGGGTTGACTTGGCGCATGCTCACACATGTTAGACTCTTACAAAGTCGCCAATAGCCTTCATGAACATTTAGTTTTTGACTTTTGATGCCATCGTATGCTTCTTTTAATGTCGCTTTGTCGCTTTGCATGATTATGGCCATTATTGCTCTCTTAGTTGGTCGCTCCCAGTCTTTTGCTAGCCCTCGCCTTGTACTGAGTATGAGCTCTACTCGTGCATCCAACTCCTAAAAGCCAAGTTTGCCATTGTGTCCACTATAAATTCCTATGCATGGTATTTGTAAGCCATTCCAAAGTAAAATTTTTGTGTGCTACCTTTCAAAAACCTTCAAAATACTTCTCATTTTGTGACACTGTTTTCAGCTCATGGGGACGTAGTGGTCGGATTTGCTATCTTCCATATTGCTTATTCCAAAAAGAAAAAAAAAAGAAAAAAAAGAAAGAAAAATAGGCACTCCTCCAAAGAATGTGAATGTTGGTGGGCACCCGATGGAATCGGTTAGCCATGGTATGTGAAAGGAAAAGGTGGGGAGGAGTGCCAAGTTATATAAAAAGAGCACAAGAGTGCCAATCTCTCTCTCAAAAACTTGCTTTATTTTTGTATGGAAGATAGTAAGAACCCCATTGCCAGTCGTTGACAAAGACAACCACCTCACAAAATCAAGTTTTATCTCTCTGTTTTACAAATGAAAAGCTCTAGCACATGTTTAAATCACTGCTTCCCTCTGCGAAGGGCCCTTCTTTTACTTTTATGTTGAGTCACCACCTTCTTTCTTTATGCACCATTAAGAGAGCATAGTTGTCATTCTTAGTGTGATATGCATTGTCCCAAAGTTCATTGATTGACTCATATTGTTGGTTTCACTTGTTCTTAAATTATTTGTATCTAATCGCCCTCTTAAACTTTGAGGTGTCCTATGCATTTATGTTTTGCTCTCTTTGAAGGACAAGCTGAAAACCATTTGTATGTTTTTCCTTATGATTTGAACACACGTTTGACTTTCATTGTTTCATTATCATGATCTTTTGTTTGTGTTCATTAGCATGTTTACAACATGGTTGCTAAGTTCTTATTGTCATGATTATATCTTTCATGCCCATGTTTTATGTTCTATTGATCCCAGCTCACCAATGCTTACATATATGATCAAGATTGTGTAGGTGCATGTCACCTCAAAAATTATTCTTTTGTTATCACTTACCTACTCGAGGACGAGCAGGAGTTAAGCTTGGGGATGCTTGATACGTCTCAAACGTATCTATAATTTTTGATGCTCTATGCTTGTTTTTACACCATTTGCCTATTGTTTCGTTACACTTAGTGGCACTTTTATGCATTTTTCGGAACTAACCTATTAACGAAGTGCCACAGTGCCACAGTGCCAGTTTCCTGTTTTCTGCTATTTTTGTGTTTCAGAAGTGATACACAGGAAATATTCTCGGAATTGGACGAAACAAGTTCCTGAAGTCATATTTTACCCGGAAGCTTCCAGAGATCCGAAGAAGTGTCAGAGGGGGGCCACCAGGGCCCCACACAAGGGGGCGGCGCGGCCTAGCCCCTGGCCGCGCCACCCCTGTGTGAGAGCCCCTGGCTCCACCTCTGACATCGCCCCTTCGCCTATAAGTACCCCCCGACGAGAAAAACCTAAGCCCCGATCAGTTTTCCAGAATACATCGCGATCCGCCGCCGCCGTCGACCCGAAGATCGGGAGGGTCCAGAAGCTCTTCCCGGCACCTTGCCGGAGAGGGGAATCGCCACCGGAGGTCTTCTTCATCGCCATGCTTGCCTCCGGAGCGATGAGTGAGTAGTCTACCTTGGACTATGGGTCCATAGCAGTAGCTAGATGGTTGTCTTCTCCACCATGTGCTTCATGTTTAGATCTCATGAGCTGCCCTACATGATTGAGATCACCGTTATGTAATTCTATGATGTTGGTTTGTTGGGATCCGATGAATATTGGTGTTTATGATTAAGTTGCTGTACTGAATTATATCTTTTGTTATCTCTATGTTGTTTATGATCTTGCATGCTCTCCGTTGTTAGTATCTATCTTGGCCGAGTAGTTGCTAGTGACTCCAAGAGGGGGTATTTATGCTCGATAGTGGGTTCATGTCTCTATTTCACCTGGGGGAGTGACAGAAACCTCTAAGGTGGTAGATGTGCTGTTGCTACTAGGGAGAAAACAACATTCATATGCTCAAGGGCATATGCTTTGTTTACATTACACACTTTGCTTAATGCAATTATCTGTTGTTCGCAATTTAATACTTCTAGGGTGATCGGATGATATCCCCGAGGGTGGATTATTAGTCATAGATGCAGTTGGATGGCGGTCTATGTATTTTGTTGTAATGCCCAGAGTAAATCTCATAGTGATCTTCTTGACATATCACGTTATCTTTATTCTATCAATTGCCCAACTGTAATTTGTTTACCCAGCATGTTATTTTATCTATGGAGAGACACCACTAGTGAACTGTGGACCCCGGTCCTATTTTAATCATATTGCAATCACCTGTTTACTTTTCCCGCATTGTTTACTCGCATATAATCTACTGTTTTCCACTCGATACGCTCATAACCTTTGTTTCAAGCAAACCGGTGAGATTGACAACCTCATCGTAAGCTGGGAACAAAGTATTTGTTTGTGTGTGTGCAGGTTCCACAACACCTTCAGTCGTCATCGTCTCCCTTCTCCTGTTCGATAAACCTTGGTTTCTTAACTGAGGGAAAACTTGCCGCTACACTCATCATACCTTCCTCTTGGGGTTCCCAACGGGCTGGTCATCACCACGCACAAGGACTTACTGCTCCCACGTCAACTACACGCCACCAGCTCTTTTCTGGCATCATCATCACACGAGTAGCACAGTACCACACTACGTGTATCTTACGCTAAAAATTCCAGGACCCAAAGGAACAATTATAGTACAAGGGAGCTTTGAAGTAGCCAACACATGCGACAGAGAATTCAATAGGATGGCGCAAACCTTCGGCATGACAGCGGAATATGAGAGGTTAAAAGGAGAAACGGATCATAATGTGATACCCGACGTTGGACGATCCCTACCAGATCAGGCTTTCGACACAACTCAGGACTCGAAGAAAATCTAGGTCCACCCTACAAATCCAAACAAGACGACATCAATTGCGGTGAACTTGGATCCCACATAGGAAGGCACGCTCGTCGAGTTCCTCTGTGAGCGCTGGGAAATCTTTGCCTGGTGTCCATCGGACATGCCAGGGGTTCCCAGGGAACTCGTCGAGCACGCATTAAATGTAGATCCCAAGGCAAAGCCAGTCAAGCAACCATTGAGACGATTTGATGAACCTAAAAGGAAGGCGATAGCATCAGAATTGCACAGGCTAGAAAATGCCGGATTTATCAGAGAAATCAAAACTTTGAGTTGGGTATCGAACCCAGTCATAGTACCCAAGAAGAACACAGACGTACAAAGAGTATGTGTCGACTACACATCTCTCAATAAGCATTGTCCAAAGGATCCCTTCCCTCTACCCCGCATTGATCAGATAATTGATTCAACAGCGGGATGCGCGAGGCTTTCATTTTTGGACGCATATTCTGGTTACAATCAGATCAAATTGAAGAAAGAAGACGAAGAAAAAACAGCCTTCATCACACCATACGGAGTGTTTTACTACCAAGTAATGCCGTTCGGCCTAAAAAATGCAGGAGCAACTTATCAACGGATGATGCAAAATTGCCTCGGAAGCCAAATAGGACGCAACATCCAAGTCTACATTGATGATGTAGTCATCACCACAAGAGAGGAGAAATCTTTAATCAACGACTTGGCAGAAACCTTCGACAACCTGAGCAGGTACAAGCTTAAGCTTAACCCGACAAAGTGTTCCTTCGGCGTATCAGCAGGACAACTTTTGGGATTCTTGGTATCAGCACGAGGAATAGAGGCAAACCCAGAGAAGATTCAAGCAATCTTAACAATGGGGAAACCCACGAAACTACACGACGTACAGAAACTCGCAGGACGCATCGCGGCACTAAGTCACTTCGTTGCTCGACTGGGGGAGAAGGCGCTTCCTTTTTATGCACTTATGAAGAAGTCAGATGATAAATTTGAATGGACAGAAGAAGCAGACGCAGCATTTGCACAGTTGAAAAAAGTGCTTTCCACGCCGCCAGTGCTGGTCGCACCAAAAGAAAAAGAACCACTACTATTGTACATCGCCGCAACCCATCAGGTGGTGAGTACAGTATTAGTAGTCAAAAGAAGCGAAGAAGGAAAAGCCCACGGCGTCCAGAGGCCGGTATATTTCATCAGTGAAGTATTATCTCTGACAAAACAGAGGTACCCGCATTATCAGAAACTTGCATATAGTGTTTTCACAACTGTACGAAAACTACGACAGTACTTTGCGGTGCACCCAATTATAGTGGTCAATGAAGCGCCACTATCGAACATATTGAACAATCCTTTAGCAACAGGACATGTCTCTTTGTGGGGAATCGAGTTATCTCCTATGGACATCACGTACGAAAAAAGGAAGGCGATCAAGTCACAAGTCTTGCCAGATTTTATGGCAGAATGGCTAGAGCTGCAAAGCACGGGACCACCAGACTTATCCAGTACTTGGACAATGTACTTTGACAGTTCTAAGAGAGTTCAAGGCGCAGGCGCAGGAGTGGTCTTGATATCGCCCCATGGCGATAAATTAAAGTATGTCTTAAGGATGAGCTTTCTACAAGCTTCTAATAACGAAGCAGAATACGAGGCTTTGTTTCACGGTATGAAGATGGCCAAAGCATGTGGAGCAACTCACCTAAAAAAATATTTGGAGATTCCAACCTTGTTGTCCAGCAAGTTATGAATAGGTGTGACACAATCAATGATAACATGATGGCCTACAAGAATTTATATCATTATCTCGAGGGAACATTCGATGGATGCGAAGTCTCGCACATAAGCAGGAATATTAATGAAGAAGCCGACAATTTAGCAAATATCGGGTCACAGTGCTTACCCGTGCCGTCCAGAGTATTTTGGGAAGAAATAGTAGAAAGATAAATAAAAAGTGGAAAAAGTTCGACTACTGCAGCACACTCGGGGCCAGAAGAGGTCATGATGATAGAAGAAACATGGATGCAGCCATATCTTGCATACATGATAAATAAACAATTACCAGAAGATGCAGTGGAGGCCAAGATGATAACTCGAAGATCGAAAGCGTTTGTCGTGTTGCAGGGGAAGTTATACAAGAAGAGTATTACCGGCATTTTGCAGCGTTGTGTAACGCCCCAGGAAGGACAAACAATACTAAAAGACATACACGGCGGAGTGTGCGGCCATCATGCTAGTAGCAGAGCAATAGCGGCAAAGGCTTTCCAAGCAGGATTCTATTGGCTAACAGCCATCGAAGACGCGAAAGATATAGTTCGAAAGTGTGAAGCATGTCAAAGATTTGCATCTAGACCGCATGCACCAGCAGCAGAGCTACAAACAATACCATTATCTTGGCCCTTTGCGCAATGGGGCCTCGATATGGTGGGAAAGTTGCACAAATCCTGGCCAGGAGGGCATGTTTACATGCTAGTGGCAGTCGATAAATTTACCAAGTGGGTGGAAGCGGCCCCGGTAACAAATCAAGATTCTACAGCAGCAATCAGCTTCATCAAGTCAATAGTATTCTGTTTTGGTGTACCATATAGCATCATCACAGATAACGGGACAAATTTCACTTCAAGGGAATTCAAGAGTTATTGCGAAGGATTGGGGATCAAGCTCAAATTCACATCTGTGGCGCACCCGAAGACAAACGGGCAAGTCGAAAAAGCCAATGGCTTGATATATAGTGGAATAAAAAAGAGGCTCTTAGCACCGCTCGAGAAAGCCAAGAGCACTTGGGTAGAAGAATTGCCCTCCGTTCTTTGGAGCCTAAGAACTATGCCTAACGCAGCAACTCAAGAAACTCCATTCTTCCTGATCCATAGCGCAAAAGCCGTGCTTCCAGTCGAAGTTACACACGAGGCCCCAAGAGTGACGGCATACGACGAGACAACATCGACAGAAGCACTGCAAAACGATGTCGATGTACTAGATGAAGTGAGGGATAAGGCATTAGAAAGAGCCACGCAGTATCAACAGAGCCTACGAAACTACCACAGTAGTCGAGTTCGTCCATGATCTTTCATGGTGGGAGACCTAGTTTTGCGACTTAGGCAAGATAGCTATGGCAAATTGGAGTCCCCTTGGGTAGGACCCTACATCGTCACAGAAGTAATTCCAAGGGGAGCATATCGACTACAAGATAAGAAGACAGGAAAAGACGAGAGCAATCCGTGGAACGCAGAGCAGCTATGACGTTTTTACGCGTAGAACAACTCTAGTGGTATCATTAAACTCGAGTTAACCTTCTGAACCCAGAACATGAGGCCATAGGTCGGGTTCTTTGGGTTGAACTTGACAAATTTGTACAAGTATTTCTACTTCTCCACTCGGGGGCTTCAACCCTCGGGTCGTACGAAAGGAATTTTTATCGCGACTTGGAGATCTTTTTCACTATAAGGTTGTACAGACAACCCGATAAATACTCAAACAACTTGGTTCACAAAAGAACCCGATATTTAGAAAGCATACCTCAGAACAATAACTTGTTTTCATGGTACTAGTAAAAACATCGACACAGAGTACGAATAGCTATTACAGATAACATGGCAACAAGGACATTATCAAACGAAATTACATAACAAGCAGATCCTAGTGGAAGTGGACTTCAGCTTCATATTTCTTCTCGCACTGGGTGCCGTCATAGATCTTCACGTCAAACTTCAACGTGCCGATGTGGAAGTCGAAGGCCATGAAGAAACCTTGATGGATGTCGTGGTCTTCTGGAAATTGCGACCAACCACCCCTCAAGTACTGCTCGCCGTCGCCATCATACCAAACCTCCACCTCATACGGAGTACCACTGCCAGATTGTTCGTGGAGAACCGCCTCTCGCAGTTCATGCCCATCCATGAACTTTGTAAAATTCAGCGGCAGACGTTGAATCTCGCGGCACTGCGCCATGGCAATACAGAAGAAAGAGAAAATTTTGGGAATAGCAGCAGGAGCAGCGGGAGCAGCAGCAGGAGGAGCGCTTGGACTCGGGGCAGTGCCAATCACTTTAGGCTTGTATCTACTACCAGGAGGACGGCCGGGACGACGCTTGGCCGGAACAGCCAATGACGATCCTGCGGTGTCCGGAGTTGCGTTGTTCTTGTTCTTGCTTCCACGAGGGTGACCTCGACCTCGCGGCACCACCGGAGAGCCAAGGTTCAGACGGGAACCATCTGCATCAGCCATGTGGACAAAGGAAAAGGCTAAGGAAAACCCTAGATGGAGGGAGAAGATGATGCGGCGGAGGAGGAATCTGATTAGGGTTTTTACCCTTGCTAGAAGGTGCTTTATTTATAAGCACGTATTATCGGGCCCCCGTGCTAAAGCAAGGCCCGTAAACATATTTTACAATAGGAGTTAAATTCTGCACACAGCAGACGATAATACAAAAGAGAAAAAAAAAGAGGAGACTGTGGTCGCACGATATGAAAACCTCGACTTGGACTCGGGGGCTTGCAAACAGTAGACGTTAACAGGAGGAAGAAGAACTGAACTTTGAGCCTATGCTTGACTACAAGTATCCAAACATAGCCTCGGGGGCTACTCACATCGGGAGCGCTGAGCGCACACCCGATAGAGGATGAGATAATCAATAATGGAGAAAAAGAAGGATTAGCATACAAACTTCGACTACATAGTCGACAAAGTACAGAGAGATTACTCCCATCGGGAGCAAAGAAGATCAATTTAAAGTCCGAAATTCTTTGATTTTATCAGTCAAAAACTTGGCTGCGACATAAGATTCTCGAGTTGCGTTATCGCAATGAAACTCGAATGCCGTGATTTATCACGAAGGTAAGACCCCAGGATCCGTCCTGTGTGGCCCGGTATACGCACATGGATGTGCTCTACTGGTATGTATCCGTGTCTACGACGCGAAGAAAATCCTGATGGACGCACTGGGTACCCTGAGAATCACTGGGATCCATTCTTTTTAAGTCCTAAATACGGCAAAATGATGGGTTTGACCGGTATCCCAAATTCAAATCCAAGGGGATTGGATTTGAAGTAGGTGGCAAGTATCTGTTCCGGCAGTTAACTGACCTCTTGATCAGTCAGAGTTGTCAGGCTTGTTCATCAAAACCCCTTGCAATGTATGATTATGAAAATAAGTCGAAAGACCGAGTCAAAGATTTGAAGATAAGAACAAGTCGAAGAATTGATCAAAGTCAAAGATTTAAAGATTAGAGATTCAACCCGAATCTGCAATTCTGGTAGAATCTCAGGGGCTACTGACAAGGGAATAGTTAATAGAGCACGTTAGTTGAGTACCCCTAAGGCCCGTATAGCTAGGCCCAATTGTAATGATAGTCGAATACGAGTTCTTACCGTATGTCGATATTGTAATCTGTATCAGACCCTACCCGATCCTCGAGACCTGGCCATCTATATATAGGGGCCAGGAGGGGATGGTATAGGCCAGATTGAAAGCAAGCCAGGTTGAACACCCAAGTTTACTTTTGACATACACCTATTTCGACTAACTTTACCTTCGAGTTCATCCGACGCCCTATCTCCCCGATCCTAAGTCCTTCATCTCAGACATTTGTCGAGTTAACCCTCGTCAATGAATAAGTCGGGTAACAAGGGGAAGAAGCCAAAGAAGAAATTTGATAAAAAGAATCTTCGCTGTCACAAGTGCAATCAGCTCGGTCACTTCAAATCGGAGTGTCGCAACGCTCTGGCGGAGAAGGCTCTCATGGCGAGGGAAGGAGATGATGGACCTATGATGATGATGCTCGAAGTATGTGAGCAATCGGATAATGGAGAGTCACCTCCACAGGTGCCGACTACAGAGATCGTTAAGCTTAAGGAAGAGAAGGTTCTTCTTCATGATAGGACGAGGAATATGGCTATGCACGTATGGTACCTCGACATAGGTGCTAGCAACCACATGACCGGCGACAAGGCTCAGTTTTCTGAGTTAAACCTCTCAGTGGAAGGGACGGTTCATTTCGGCGATGAAAGGACTGTTGGGATAGAAGGACGAGGCACTATCTTGTTTGAGTTGAGGGATGACGGTCACAAGGTACTCACTGATGTGTACTATATTCCCAGGTTAAAGAGCAACATTATTAGTCTTGGTCAGCTTGTGGAGCGTGGATGTGAGATTATGCTCAAGGACGAGTTCCTATGGGGATATGACCGTGAGAGAAAACTCATCATGAAGATGGAGAGAGCGAAGAACAGACTCTATGTCCTCAACTTGGATCGTGTGGATCCAATATGCTTGATGTCAAGCGTGGAAGACTCGGCGTGGAAGTGGCACACACGCTACGGGCATCTCAATTTCCAAGCTCTACGACAACTTGGACAAAAATAGATGGTTCGCGGCCTACCGTGTGTAAATCAAGTTGAGCAATTGTGCAACAGTTGTCTTGTTGGGAAACAAAGGCGAGCCCTGTTTCCTAGGGAGGGACAATATCGAGCAAGCAAAGTTCTTGAGTTGGTTCATGGAGACTTGTGCGGACCAATCACGCCAGCGACGACCGCCTGGAACAAGTATTTCTTGCTCATCGTCAACGACTTCAGTATATACATGTGGGTTGTGTTGCTGAAGAGGAAGGATTAAGCTTTGCAAGCATTCCGGAACGTGAAGATGGCGGCCAAGGTTGAGGCTGAGGCCAAGTTAAAGGCCCTCTATACCAATCGGGGTGGTGAGTTCAAGTATAATGAATTCAAGGCATTTTGTGAAGCTCATGGGATCCAGCGGTACCTCACCACGCCTTATTCACCACAGCAAAATGGTGTTGTGGAAAGGAGGAACCAAACCATGGTGGCCATGGCACGCAGCATGATGAAAAGCAAAGGCATGCCAGGCAAGTTTTGGGGCGAGGCGGTCAGTACGGCCGTCTATTTGCTGAACAGGGCGCCAACTAAGAGTGTAGTCGGTATGACACCATACGAAGCATGGTACGGGCGTAAGCCCTCGGTTGATCATCTTCGCACTTTCAGGTGCATGGCGCATGTGAAGACAGTAACCGGACATACTAGCAAGTTGGCGGATCGAAGTACTCCAATGGTCATGATTGGCTATGAAGCCGGTACGAAGGCATATCGTGCGTATAATCCGGTGAACAAAAAATTGGTTGTGACACGTGACTTAATCTTCGATGAGAAAAAATCATGGAATTGGAGCTCCGCAGAACTGGTTAAACTAATCTCGGACAAGATTTTTACTGTTGTTTATGCTGATGATCAAGACGCTAGAACTAGTGATGTTGCTGACATAGACGTTACTAGTTCAGACGCTGATGCGTCGACAGCGTCAGAAGCTAGCGCGGGCACATGCGTTGGAGTGGAAGGTGGCAGCACACCGCTACGGCTAGAAGCACGTCCATCTGCTTCCATGTATGGGAGCAGGGCGCGGGAATCAGCATCGCCACAAGGTAGTCCACGCCGGACTCATCCACGTCGGAAGACAGCGCGCGCGGGAGCCGCGCTCGGTCAGGCACGCAGCCAGACGGGCTGGGAAACTGGAGCGGCCTAGCAGCGGAGCCACAGGGGAGCCTAGCTCGGCCTGGAGGAACCCCGCCCGGGAGTCCAAGGAGATGGCCAAGCAGCCCAGTCGAGTTTGGCGTGGAGCGATCGCCAAAACGCGCCAGTTCAGGTATAGATGTTTTGTCAGGGGCAGCAACGTCTAATTCTATTGAAACTTCATGCTCGCCAGCAGCAGGTCTAGTACACGGTGCGGCAAGCATCGCATCAGGTTCGTCGTCTCCTCCGAGTGTACAAGAGCGGAGACGGCAGCCTACTCCAGAAAAATTACGTGATGTTTTGGATTTATATCCACCGGAGATGCTTCGCACGATAAATCCTATTCCGACGACACGTACGCGAGGACGAGGTCGGGGTGGGTGTCTACTCACTGAAGAACCGACAAAGTTCGAGGAGGCTAACACGGAGGAGTGTTGGCGTCGTGCTATGGATGATGAGTTGGAATCGATCCGCGACAACAATACATGGAAGCTCGTCGATCTACCCAACAATCATAAAGCCATAGGGCTCAAGTGGGTGTACAAGATCAAGAAAGATGCCGAAGGAAACTTCGTGAAACACAAAGCGAGGCTAGTGGCCAAAGGATATGTGCAAGAGCAAGGTGTGGATTTCAAAGAATTGTTTGCTCCGATTGCAAGGATGGAATCAGTGAGATTACTTATGGCTCTCTGATACGTCTCCAATGTATCCATAATTTTTGATGCTCCATGCTTGTTTTTACACCATTTGCCTTGTGTTTCGTTACACATCGTGGCATTTTTATGCGATTTCTGGAACTAACCTATTGACAAGATGCCACAGTGCCAGTTCCTTGTCTTCTGCTATTTTTGTGTTTCAAAAAAGCTACACAGGAAATATTCTCAGAATTGGACGAAACAAAAGCCAGAAGTCTTATTTTTCTCGAAAGCTTCCCGAAGACCAAAAGAGAGCTGGAGGGGGGCTAGAGGCCACCCTCACACATAGGTGGCGCGGCCCAGGCCCTGGCCGCACCACCCTAGTGTGAGGAGCCCCTGGCTACCCCCTGACGATGCCCCTTCGCCTATATAAAGCCTCGGGACGGAAAACCCTAAAGGAATGGGCGAAATTTCCAGAACAGTTCCGTAGTTCCACCGCCGCTGCCGACGAATTTTGGGGGACAGAAGTCTCTGTTCTGGCACCCTGCCGGGATGGGGAAGTGCCCCCGGAGCTATCTCCATTGGTCTCCATCACCGTCTCCGCCATCTCCATCGACCTCACCGCCATCTTCATCAACCTTGCTGTCTCCTATGATGAGGAGGGAGTAGTTCATCCTCGGGGCTGAGGGCTCTACCGGTAGCTATGTGGTTCACCTCTCTCTCCCATGATGTGATCTTTATGTGATCGTGAGCTTTGTATCATGTTGAATAAGTAGATGTTACTCTTCTTCATTATGTGTACTCTAGTGTGTTATTAAAGTAATATATTCCTCCTGCCATGGTGTAACGGTGACAGTGCATGCATCGTGGTGGTACTTGGTCTAGGCTACGATTGTGATCTCTTATGGATTATGAGAATAATTATCACTATGATAGTATTGAAGTGATCTTTTCCTCCTTTTATGGTGTAATGTTGATAGTGTGTGCAACGTGTTAGTACTTGGTCTAAGTTGCAATAATATTTATCTTGAGTTGTGATTTGATTTGGATATCTCTATGAGTGGTGTTTGTCAAGTACTTGATGAACTTTAAGGAGTGCTTCGTAGCCCTACGCAATGATTAGTGTTATTCAATAGGAGAGTGATTCAGAGTACCATAGTGAAGAGAAGTTATCTATTTGTTCAATTATGTTATATTTGTTGAGAGTGTATCCACTAGTGAAAGTATGATCCCTAGGCCTTGTTTCCAAGCTTTGCACACCGTTTACTCGATGTTTTGTTACTTGTTTGCTTGCTGCCATTTTTATTCCAGATCACATTTACTACTTATAATCATCTATACCACTTGTATTTCACTATCTCTTCGCTGAACTAGTGCACCTATACATCTGAGAAGTGTATTGCATGTGTTGGGGACACAAGAGACTTTCTGTATCGTAATTACAGGGTTCCTTGAGAGGGATAGCTTTGACCTCTACCTCCCTGAGTTCGATAAACCTTGGGTGATCCACTTAAGGGAAACTTGCTGCTGCTCTACAAATCTCTGCACTTGGAGGCCCAACACTGTCTACAAGAACAGAAGCATGTGTAGACATCAAGCTCTTTTCTGGCGCCGTTTCCGGGGAGGTAAGGTAAAAGGTACTCGCATCCTCCTGTGTGAGTGCTCGAAGTTATTTCCTTTAGATTCTGCAATTACATCTTTTTGTTTCTTGTTTTTATTTTCACTAGTTAGGCTTAATGGAAAACAATGAGTTCTTTAGTCTTTTTCCTGAGTTTAGATATGAAGTGTTTGAAGAGAAAATTGAAAAACCTTTGGAGCTTAATTTGCATGCTAATAGTGTTGTTAGTATGAATGCTTTGAACACCGTTGTTGCTAATGCTATAGAAAAGTCTAAGCTTGGGGAAGCTGGTTTTGTTAAGCATGATATTTTTAGTTCCCCAGCTTTAGTGGAGAAAGTTTGCTCTGATGATATTTTTATCTCCCCTATGTGATGTTCCTTCTTATGATGATATGTTTGAAGAATATGCTTTGAGAAATAGCTGTTCTCTAGCTTGTGATGATACTAAACCTTTAGTTTATGATGGCTATGATGATGGGTATAATATTTTCAGTTCACCTACTATTGAGGATAAAATTAGTTATGATTACAATATGCCTCCTATTTTTGATGATTATGGTGATGAGAATAATTATTCTGTTGAATCTGCTCATACTACTATTGTTCATGTGGGGAGTATTACTTCTTTTATGCATGTGGCTCATGATAGAGATCCTTTATGTGACAGTTATATTGTTAATTCTATTCATGATACTACTAAAAGTTATTATGAGAGAGGGAAATATGTTTTGAAGGATCTTAACAATATTGAGTTTCCCCTCTTTATGTTGCAATTTTTGAAGCTATACTTGTTTTGCCTTCCTATGTTTTTCGCTTTGCGCTTTCATGACTTGTCTCTTTACAAGACTATTTTTCATAGGAAGTGGTTTAGATTTAAATGTGTTTCATACATACTTTTTGATGCTCTCTTTTGCTTTAAGTTCCTATATGGCGTCTTTGCCTCAAGCTCTTATATGGCGCCCACATGAGCATCTTTGCAAATTACTGCGCCTAGCTCAAAGGCGTTAAAGAAAAGCACTCTTGGGAGATAACCCAATGTTTTACTTTTCAGCACTTTTTCTTTTATTTGAGTCTTGGAAGTTATTACTACTGTAATAACTGCTCTTTATCCTTTTTATTTCGTTGTTGTGCCAAGAGAAGCCTCTAATTTGAGTGAGGTAAGATTTGGGGATATTGCTGTCCTGAAATTGTTTTCGGTGCTGCACCATAAAAATTCGTATAAATTCTCTGTATATCTTTTGGACCTACGATTTCTTGTGCATATGCCCCAGGTTATATCCAAACTTTCATTAGTTGAACACTTTTTGATTTGAGTAACAGAAAATGCTTTAAAAATTCGACCTTTATCAGCTGTTCTGTTTTGACAGATTTCTGCCAATATTTATGTTTGCCGCTTTATCGCTTTCTTGTGAGTTCTTTTGATCCCAGAACTTTTGGGGAAGTTGCTACAGTAGTTTATACTTAATATGTGGTGATTTTAGGTTGAAACCTGAAGCAAAAAGGGTTGATTCATTATTATGCTTGCACAAATGTTGCTAATAGAATTGTGTTTTGTTTTGTATGAAGGAAGTTTTCAAGTGTAGGGATTGGAGAATGATGAGATGAGATGAAGAATGGACAAAAGCTCAAGCTTGGGGATGCCCATGCATCACCACAAGAAATATCCAAGAAGTACAAGTGTCAAAGCTTGGGAATGCCCCCGAGGCACCACCTTCTTCATCGGCAAAAATCAGGTCACCTTTCAAAACACTATATTTTTATTGCTTCATGCATTATGCGTTTTTCTTGGAGCGTCAGTTGTTTTTGTTTTCAGTTTTCTTTTGCTTTGTTTGCTTCAATAAATGTTTGTATCTCATTATGTGTTTGGAGAGAGACATGCTCCGTTTTTCATTTGCCAAGAACACTCTGTTTTTCACTCTTATCGTTTCAACGAGTGTTCTCTTTTTCTGCTACCGCATTTAGCTTGCATTTTTTGCCTTGATTTATGTTCAGATCTTGTTATATATTTTCATCAAGGTGTATTTGGACCTCTGATCTATATTGGTTTTCATCAAAAGAGGTGTTTATAAAAAAGTTTGAATGGTGTTGGAAAAGAGAAAAAGCTTTATGCAAAAAAGTGGTACAAGAAGGAGCTTGTGTAGACTGCGGCTTAGGCTTTTTCATGTCATGCTTGATGTCTTTTTGATAGTATGCTTAGTGCTTTTGCTGTAGCATGACTTGTCACAAATAACTGAGATTGCTTAATGAGCCTTTAAAAAATTATGTGTTGTTTTAATTATTTGGAAGTATTATTTTGGTTTTCTCCTTGATGCTTTATTTGGGTTGACTTGGCGCATGCTCACACATGTTAGACTCTTACAAAGTCGCCAATAGCCTCTATGATCATTTAGTTTTTTGAATTTTGATGCCATCTTATGCTTCTTTTAATGTCGCTTTGTCGCTTTGCATGATTATGGCCGTTATTGCTCTCTTATTTGGTCGCTCCTAGTCTTTTGCTAGCCCTCATTTTGTACTGAGTATGAGCTCTACTCGTGCATCCAACTCCTAAAAACCAAGTTTGCCATTGTGTCCACTATAAATTCCTATGCATGGTATTTGTAAGCCATTCCAAGTAAATTTTCATATGCTACCTTTCAAAACCTTCAAAACACTTCTCGTTTTGTGACACTGTTTTCAGCTCATGGGGACGTAGTGGTCAGATTTGCTATCTTCTATATTGCTTATTCCAAAAAGAAAAAAAAGAGAAAAAAGAAAGAAAAAAAGGCACTCCTCCATGGAATGTGAATATTGGTGGGCACCCGATGGAATCGGTTAGCCATGGTTTGTGAAAGAAAAAAGGTGGGGAGGAGTGCCAAGCTTTATAAAAGAGCACAAAAGTGCCAATCTCACTCTCAAAAACTTGCTTCATTTTTGTATGGAAGATAGTAAGAACCCCATTGACAGTCGTTGACAAAGACAACCACCTCTCAAAACCAGTTTTTATCTCTCTGTTTTACAAATAAAAGCTCTAGCACATGTTTAATCACTGCTTCCCTCCGCGAAGGGCCTTTCTTTTACTTTTATGTTGAGTCACCGCCTTCTATCTTTATGCACCATTAAGAGAGCATAGTTGTCATTCTGAGTATAATGTGCATTGTCCCAAAGTTTTCATTGATTGATTCATATTGTTGGTTTCACTTGTTCTCAAATTATTTGTATCTAGTCGCCCTCTTAAACTTGAAGGTGTCCTATGCATTTATGTTTTGCTCTCTATTAAGGACAAGCTGAAAACCATTTGTATATTTTTCCTTATGATTTGAACACACATTTGACTTTCATTGTTTCATTTTCATGATCTTTTGTTTGTGTTCATTTTCATGTTTATAATATGGTTGCTAAGTTTCTTCTATCAAGATTATGTCTTTCATGCCCATGTTTTAAGTTCTTATGATCCCAGCTCACAAATGCTTACATATATGATCAAGATTGTGTAGGTGCATGTCACCTCAAAAATTATTTATTTTGTTATCACTTACCTACTCGAGGACGAGCAGGAGTTAAGCTTGGGGATGCTGATACGTCTCCAACGTATCCATAATTTTTGATGCTCCATGCTTGTTTTTACACCATTTGCCTTGTGTTTCGTTACACTTCGTGGCGTTTTTATGCGATTTCCGGAACTAACCTATTGACAAGATGCCACAGTGCCAGTTCCCTATTTTCTGCTATTTTTGTGTTTCAGAAAAGCTACACAGGAAATATTCTCGGAATTGGACGAAACAAAAGCCAGAAGTCTTATTTTTCCCAGAAGCTTCCCGAAGACCGAAAGAGAGCCGGAGGGGGGCCAGAGGCCGCCCTCACACATAGGTGGCCGCGCCACCCTGGTGTGAGGAGCCCCTGGCTACCCCCTGACGACGCCCCTTCGCCTATATAAAGCCTCGGAACGGAAAACCCTAAAGAAATGGGCAAAATTTTCAGAACAGTTCCGTAGCTCCGCCGCCGCCGCTGATGAATTTTGGCGCGACAGAAGTCTCTGTTCTGGCACCCTGTTGGGACGGGGAAGTGCCCCCGGAGTCATCTCCATCGGTCTGCATCACCGTCTCCGTCATCTCCATCGACCTCACTGCCATCTTCATCAACCTTGTTGTCTCCTATGATGAGGAGAGAGTAGTTCATCCCCGGGGCTGAGGGCTCTACCGGTAGCTATGTGGTTCACCTCTCTCTCCCATGATCTGATCTTTATGTGATCGTGAGCTTTGTATCATGTTGAATAAGTAGATGTTACTCTTCTTCATTATGTGTACTCTAGTGTGTTATTAAAGTAATCTATTCCTCCTGCCATGGTGTAACGGTGACAGTGCATGCATCGTGGTGGTACTTGGTCTAGGCTACGATTGTGATCTCTTATGGATTATGAGAATAATTATCACTATGATAGTATTGAAGTGATCTTTTCCTCCTTTTATGGTGTAATGTTGACAGTGTGTGCACCGTGTTAGTACTTGGTCTAAGTTGCAGTAATATTTATCTTGAGTTGTGATTTGATTTGGATATCTCTATGAGTGGTGTTTGTCAAGTACTTGATGAACTTTAAGGAGTGCTTCGTAGCCCTATGCAATGATTAGTGTTATTCAATAGGAGAGTGATTCAGAGTACCATAGTGAAGAGAAGTTATCTATTTGTTTAATTATGTTATATTTGTTGAGAGTGTGTCCACTAGTGAAAGTATGATCCCTAGGCCTTGTTTCCAAGCTTTGCACATCGTTTACTTGCTGTTTTGTTACTTGTTTGCTTGCTGCCATTTTTATTCTAGATCACATTTACTACTTATAATCATCTATACCACTTGTATTTCACTATCTCTTCGCCGAACTAGTGCACCTATACATCTGACAAGTGTATTGCGTGTGTTGGGGACACAAGAGACTTTCTGTATTGTAATTGCAGGGTTGCTTGAGAGGGATAGCTTTGACCTCTACCTCCCTGAGTTTGATAAACCTTGGGTGATCCACTTAAGGAAAACTTGCTGCTGCTCTACAAACCTCTGCACTTGGAGGCCCAACACTGTCTACAAGAACAGAAGCGTGTGTAGACATCACTCTCGCGGCTCAAGAATCATGGAAATTGTATCATATGGATGTGAAATCCGCGTTTTTAAATGGAGAGTTAGAAGAAGAGGTCTATGTGAAACAACCACCGGGATACATCAAGGAGGGAGAAGAACACAAGGTTTTGAAGCTACACAAGGCATTGTACGGGCTCCGACAGGCACCTCGGGCGTGGAACATCAAACTTGATCGTACGTTGAAGTCTCTCGGATTCGAGAAGAGCCCACTGAAGCATGCTATGTATAAGCGAGGACAAGGAAGGGATCTTCTACTAGTTGGCATCTATGTGGATGATTTATTGATAACTGGAGCGGATGAGAAGGAAATTGCAAAGTTCAAGCTACAGATGAAGGAGTTATTCAAGATGAGTGATCTAGGCTTATTGAGCTACTACCTTGGAATCGAGGTACATCAAAAGCTGGGTGTGATCATATTATGCCAGGAGGCGTACGCAAAGAAGATACTCCAGAGTTGTGCTATGGAAGATTGCAATCCAACTCAAGTTCCTATGGAACCTCGGCTTAAACTTAGCAAGAGAAGCAAAGCACCCGCGGTTGATGCAACAGAGTATAGGAGTGTGGTCGAAAGTTTGAGGTATCTCGTGAACACAAGACCGGACTTGGCCTATTACATTGGCATTGTGAGTCGCTACATGGAAGCACCTACAACGGAGCATGGGCGGCGGTGAAACATATACTCAGGTACATCAAAGGGACAACTAACTTTGGTGTTGTCTATTTGAAGAAGAAGGGGAAGGTGAAGATACTTGGCTATAGTGATAGTGACATGGCAGGAGATGTTCACGACCGTAAGAGTACCTCGGGCGTGGCATATTTCTTTGGAGAAAGCCCGATAAGTTGGCTATCACAAAAGCAGAATGTAGTGGCACAGTCTTCCTGCGAAGCTGAGTATATTGCAGCTGCAACCGCGACGTGTCAAGGCGTGTGGCTAAGGAGGCTACTTGGTGACCTCATGAATAAGAAAGAGGAACGAGTGGTGCTCA
Organism: Dactylis glomerata; assembly: GCA_007115705.1. Lineage (NCBI taxonomy): Eukaryota > Viridiplantae > Streptophyta > Magnoliopsida > Poales > Poaceae > Dactylis > Dactylis glomerata. The sequence continues at coordinate 251,087 of QXEO01000834.1, read as the reverse complement.
ATATTGACAACAAGTCTGTAATCTCATTGTGCAAGAATCCGGTGCATTATTACAGGAGTAAGCATATTGATACGAAGTATCACTACATACGGTAGTGTGTAGAGGAGAGCAAGATTGAAGTCAACTATGTTTGTACCGATGATCAGCTTGCTAATATTCTAACCAAGTATTTAGGTCGACTGAAGTTCTTAGAGATGCGAGGAAGAATCAACGTCCAAGCTGTGAAGACAAACACATCGTACTTGAGGGGATGATTGTTTGACATAATCACGTCCAACGCCGGTAGTATCCCTATATACGCTGCGTTGTAATCACCGGAAGTTGAGAAATAAACGAGGTCCGACACGGGCTTTGGCTAATCGTTTTTACGCGTGCGTGGAGCTGTGCTAGCTGATCCGTTGGATCTGTTCGTGTACGTGAGTTTGAGACCAGCTGATTGAATTAGCTAGCTTGCTTGCTATACGCGCAGCTCTCAACGGAAGTTCGTACGTGCGTGACGTCTTGCCGGAAAGCTTCGTCAAGATCGCCGGACTGCACTCGGCGTATTAGGGCTGGGCCAACAAGCAACAGGTTCATCAAGCTCACCGCGGCGTCGTGGTGGCATCCGGCGGGGCGGGATGGCAGCCGCGACGCGTGGACTGCGGCGGTAGCTCTGGCTGTGGCTGGCCAGCGGCTATTCCTTCCTCTGCTCCTCATCGTCCCCATTGTCCACTTCATCTCATCCGGCGGTCGCATCTCCTTCGGCCTCCGAGTCTGCCGGGCAACATGGAGCACATACAGAAGCAGGTGCCATGCACTGAAGCTCCAAAGTAGAGCACCGAACTGTCCCACGCAATGGCGCCATGGAGGAAGCTTCTGCTGTTGCTCTGTGCCTCACTCGGTGGGTACGAGCTGAACTCCGGGATCACACGAGGGAGAAGCCGGTGGAGAGTTTGCAGAGCAGCACTGGAACCTGTTCCTGGTCATCACCGCCAGGGTGACCGCACGCACGGCAGAGGCCACGTCGTGCAGCGGCGCGCGCAGCAGCTCCGCGACGCTCGCCTCCCTGGACGTGTAGGTGTCTAGGTGACTACGTTCCCCATTTGCAGGTCCAATGCGCCATCCGACACTCCCCGCACTTCCGACCGTCAATGATCCACGCCGTCCGGCTTCCGGCAGCTAGGGTCAGACTCGCCGACGGCCCGCGCCAGGAGTTTTCAGACATGCGCGCAAAACACTATGAAGCGCGAGGTGCGACGTCCCCTTTCTCTAATTCATCTCGCTGGAGCCCCCGACTTGGCCGAAGCCCGCGACCTGGCTGGAGCGCCGCACCTGGCCGAAACAGCCCCGGACGTCGGCGTCCTAGAGTCTACGAACTGGCCGGCTGGATCCCGTGTCCTGGCCTGAGGCGCCCCTCGAGCTCTCGTCCTGGCCGACGGCGCCCTCAAGCTCGCGTCCTGGCTGGCGTCGTCCTCGAGATCCCGTAATGGCCGCCGGCGCCATCGAGAGCGCGCGTGTCCTGGCAGGGAGAAAAAACTTCAGCGGGGAAAGAGGGGCTGGCGGCGGCGGGAAAAGCTGGTTTGGCCGATATAAGATACTCCTATAAGATTGGACCCTGCTAAACTGTAGTCCACACTTGCGATCAGAAACTTAGCAGAGCCACAACTGATGCAAACCATGGTGGATCTGCCGGTCGGCAAATCCATACCATACCACTGTTGCGCTAGTTCTGGCTTCTCGTCATATGGTTGACATCGATATACTACTAACAATATTGCATGCTCTTCCGACGTTACCGTTCCTTGTCCGATCGCTAAATAGTCAGTCTAGGGCCTTGTGTGCTCTGCACTTTGCTGTCGCGGGATCCTCAAATATCTCACCGTCGTCACGTCTCCACGAAGCTTCCATCTGACAAGGCGTCACTCAAAATGGGCTACACGACCCTACTCGGTCATATCTGCAGGATCGAGCCTGTCCGAGAGGTACACCGAGTTCTGACTAGCTTGTGCGTCATGGCTGATTGCACGCTGGAAACTGTAACGAAAACTTCTTCAGCGCACCACCTACGGTTGGAAGAAGCGCGCTGGACATATGGCACTACCTCTTTGCATCCTTGCGGAACATGTGGATGAAACGAAATATATCAAGGTACTTTGCCTTGCAGTTTTGGCCCTTTTGGGACCTTGTTGGGAGAATAACTGGACTGTGAGTAGTAAAGTAGGCTTGTAAACTTTCTGCTCTACTTCGGGCATCCAACGCCGATGGTAAAAGCTCGCCTACTATGATGATGATACGAGGGTACCCGCATCCCGCAAGGGTTCAACTCTGGCAAGGTTGGGCTGCAAGTAGTACAATATATTAGGCGACATACAAACTGGTGGCGGAGTACACAATCACATGTCCACATCATATTAGAGAACAAATAATAACTGAGTTTGGCGTTCAACATAAGGCGCCATCAGCAGAATCGAGCAAATTAGGTTGTTACAACAGGGCTTCAAATGGCCAAAGTACTTCAAGGTTTCATTTGCTCAGAGGACAATAATAAACGGTACCACGCCATGCGTACGTACATGAAGTCAACCACCATATATAGCTCCGTTATCATCTGACTCCTCCTTGTGGATTACAGCTACCTATGCATATGAAAGCCATTTACTTAAAACAAAGAGCTATTATTTACAGCTACCTATATATATGAAAGCGAAAAAATTATTCTAGGGAGACTTTGAATTAACAGAATAATTCAATACCTCACAATTGCATAGAAGACCTCCATTCTTCCAAACCTTTCAATGATGGATCTTGTATGGAACATCAAACCCCTGATTGTACACTTGAGTGAAGAGATTCTCCCAGTCCTCGTTGAGTCCTGGTATGGATGGGTCTGGGTTTACTGCTCGAAGCGAGTATGCCATACTCATATAACCAGGAAATAGCCCACACAGCTTATCGTAGATGCGTTGAGCAGTCCATTCATCCTTATATCAATAAATAATTATAGTTAAATGCCTTTTTCCATTGTGAGTTTTTTCACAGAAGGATATTATAGTGCAGTATTTATATACCTGATTAGGTTGGACATATTTATTGGCATGATCAACAAAATATCTGACGAAATAGATGATGTCGATGTGGAGTTTCCGAAAAACAACGAATTTTATAACACCAACACACGCGGAACATTTCTGGTCAATGAAGTCCGACAGAGTGTAATAGTTTTCTCCAAAGTCTTCCGGGTCATAAAAGTACTCAGGCATTTGGCAGTAAAGTGCGTTGGCAAAGCCAGTCCTAGCTGTGGCCAATATACGATGAGTGTAATTGTGTATATCCAAATAGCAGGTGAGTATTTCAGGTGGATCCAGCAGTATTGGATGTCCCAATATTGCATTTTTACATGACAACCTACATGAGAGCACGTCAGAATGAAATACTATGAAAAAAACACAAGTAAACTGTAACCAGCTAAGCAAAACTGGCCATTCAAGGAATTACCTATCCGACGTCGTGATCTTGCTAGATTTGATTAAGTAATCAAATCCTGCCCACTCAGCACTAATAGTTTCGTTTCCTTGATCATCTATAAGTACAGAAGCATTAATGATGTCATCCTGGCTTAAAAAGTTGAAGAATTCCAAGATATCAGTGTGGAATGTACTATCATCAGTTGAGTATCTTGATATGTTAATTAACTTTATGTTTGAGTTTGAGTCAATAACATAACAGTTAGGCATAGATAGTCCACCATGCACCACATTTCTTCTGCATAGATCTGATAAGCTTTCCACAATTTGCCTGCAGAATGCAATTATATATTAGGGCTTACTAAGTGCACACTCAGAAACATAGAACTAGGATGCGTAGGTATTTACCTTATATTATCTTTCCAGAACTTCGCAATGCTGCAGCTGCTTTCATAAAATGCTTCTAGTTTGTCTTTCTCATGTAAATACCCATTGAATTTCTCATAAGCTATAACCCATTTCTCAAGAACGTGACAATAAGCAGCTAAATAGACATTTGCAATGACCCCGTCATAGCCAGTGAACTTATCAGTGTTATCATAAATTCTTTGTGCAATATTCGCATCTGCAATTTCCTCTAAGATGATAAAGGTTGCTTCATGTTTGATGAACCTTTCATCCTCGATACAAATGGAACCTTGAGCATATGAGATACCATTCACATAGTTGAACTCATATGAACGAATATAGCCACCAAGAATATCCTGATATAAGGAGGTTAATGCAGGAACCTATTAACAATATGAGGACAATTAAAGTGGACAATTGTTTATACCGAATATTGGCTTGTCTTAAATAGCTCCTTCACTCTTTTCATGTTTGCAGTGCGTACAGTATTTGCTACTCGCAAATCACCAATCCTTTTAGTTATTTCCTCATCTAGTGTAGTTCTCCTTCCTCCTCCTCTTCCCCTTCCTCTCGGTCTCCCTCTTCCCTCAGCCATACCAGAATTTCACTATAATGAATAAATTTAATTATGAGAGATTCAGATAAATATTAAGAAAATATACTGATGATATATAATCCAAATAACATGCAGATTGCACTTAAGGCTATTCTGGTCTCTAGGACATTTATCGGTAAGAAAAAAAAAAGGAGATTGGACATGTCACTTTTATTGAGCTAACCTGTTTTGTCAATGAAAAAATGAAGACCGAATACTAGAGGCAGAATCAGCGATACCTGAACACAATTGGTGATCATGCCATTTGTTTGGTGGATGAAATTTGCGAAGGAATGACACTATCATCTCTTATGCTCTTTCCTTAAATAAGCCATATCCTTGGACTAGCAAAAACTCCATAACTAAGTTCAGATACTATATTTTTTTAATCTCTGGCGACCAGAGTGCCGGCACTCAACTTTTCGTTGAACTTAAACATCAGTTCTTCCTCCCTATTAGGCCTAATGACAGACGACATGCCTATATTCCATCCTCAGAAAGGAACCTACTTTTTAACTGGTTGAAGTCAATGTGCCGTATCTACTATGAATGGTATGCCAATTTAAGTTATCATGAACAGTTGCTTCATATTGACATACATGTAGTTTGGACGACTGGAGACCATCAGAAGACTAAGGAATTAAGAAAGACATAATCAGGCTGGTTGGTTGCCAAATGGATGCACGATTTGCCTTTTCATATATGTGGCGGTTGTGCTACTTATAATTGCGTAAGGAAGTGATTCTACTACCATCAAAAGCAAGATACACGTACACACGTTGTACTTTCAAAAGTAATGAGAAAAATTCTTCCTGTTCGAATCCTATTTTCTAGCTCTTTCATGCGAGTTGAACTGATGTGTTTCATAGTGTAAAATACATAAAATACCCATCAAGTAAATAAATCACATGTAGATTGAGTATGAGACACTGCTACTCAACAATACGACATAATATGTGATGCTTCAGAAAAAAGAAAAGTAAGAATATATTAACCATTTGCAACATATGTCCTTAATGCATGCTTCAGTTACTCGCACTTTATTCAGACATGTTTGTTATTCTTGTAAGCCTAACTTAAATAAATAGCAACTAATGTACCTATATCTACCATGTCTGCAATACCAAATATAATTTTATGGAAAACCGGTCAACTGGTTATGATATTGTAAGTCTTTGCTTACGTATACAATTGCTTATAAGTAAATCTGTACCCAGGATACTTGGAACGTAAATTAGCTACCTTCTTGGTGGAACCTAAATTAGCTTGCTACTTCGGGCCGGACATCTAAATCCAGCTGATATAATGATGTTTAAGGACCCGCACCTTTTTTGTTATAAGAAAAAGGCTATGTCGTACATTCAGCAGAGCGAGTTACTAATTAGAAGTACATCTGGTAAGTCCGGATCGTAGATCTAATCAGTTCCTCGCATATAGAGACGAGTAAGCCTGCAGATCTAAGTAGGGGAAACCGATAACCTATGCCATTACAGAAATAGCTACATACTATGAGTGACACTGCGATTTTGGTAGAAACAACATTGTAATCCTGTTACATTGACTGCCCAAGGGAAAAATCTAAGGATACATGCCCAACAAAGCCCGAAAGGAAGCATAGACCAAAAAGAGGAGAAATAGATGCATGAAGAACTAGCCAGCTATATGAAGGCAAGATCTCTTATGGGTCCATGAACAATAATGCCAGAAGGAAAACAGAAATCAACGAACTGAGAAATAGCTACATGAAGACTAGCGAAGGCAAAAAAAAAGGAAAAAAGTTGGGAAAACCTTTTCTACCTCTTTTTTTCTTAGAGCGTGCTGGCCACTGTGGGTCTGTGGCCTGCGGGTGAAAGTGGAGATGTAAATATACAGGGGGGTAGTGTCCACTTGGGGGTACGATACCCTGGTGGGTGAAATTATTGAGTGGTAGACGGGGAGGCTACGGTAGAAGTAAAGGAGGTCGAAGAGTTGTCGACCTCTTATTGGCTATGGACCGTCCTTGCTTCTTATTGTCGCTTCTTGTGAGAAGAATGTAAATTGTTTGAATGCAAAGGACTACGTACTTGAACTTCATCTTGACACGGATGAGAAATATTTATCCTGAAAACGAAAGGGAAAATCAGTTGCGAAGCGTCCAATTTCTTAACAGGCAGAAAGGGTTGTACCTTCTAAGGGGAAATCTATTCGTAGCACGTTAGAATTTTACTCTTGCGATTGAACATAATTTGCTTGATTTTCCCACAATATTGCCTCTCGCCGAGTGCCTCCTCTGTTATATCTCTCTCGTCCCGACCATGCCGTGCTCCCACCCAGATCTCCTGCCCGTGGCATCGTGTAGGACCCAGCAGCAACAACACTAGGACCTCGCCGTTGACTCTGAAGTAGCCCCTAACAAAAAAAAGATCAGCATGCACTAGCACCTGTTGACATTGTTTTATAAAAGAAACAACGTGAGCGTCTAGGGGAGTCCGGGGATTCGAACCCTGGTGGGCTGGGAGCGCACTCGCTACCCTAACCAACCAGTCAACGCCCGGTTCTCAAGTAGCCCCTAATAGTGTGCTAATATCTCACTAGTAGAGATTTGCTTATAGCCAGCATGACTACCCCTGGCGTATATAATATCTATTCGCCGGTGGTAATATTACCCTGGCGTGTCAATACATATTCGCCGGTGATAAGTCGTTACCGCCGGCGCATACAATCCCAGTTCGCCGGCGATACTAGGTGGCGGGCCCACCATGACTGGGACGACACTTAGGAATAATTATCCCCGGCGTATAAATCCACGGTGCGTCGGGGGTACTATACTTACCGCCGGCAAATACTGGCCCTGTGCGCCAGGGATAAGGTGGGCTCGGCCCACCCCTGCCAGGCTGATATTTACCCCTGGCGAATCCACTTGTTATGCGCCGGCGATAAGAAAATACCCCCGGTGCACCAGCACGTATGCACCGGCGATAAGGAACTTACCCCCAACGGATCTTTTTCCAGCCAAAGCACACCTAACTCCTTCACCTATCACCACCACCCATCTCCCTCCCTCACTTATTGTCTATTGCAACTCGAGCTAAACCACTTGCAAACTCATTCCCCCACTTCCCTCCTCCCAATTTAGCTATTTTAACCAACAATATTTGATGTATCTTAGCCAATCTCTTCCTACCCACATGCACTCACCCTCTACCAAATTAGATCTCTCCCAAATACATGCATGCTTGTAGATCTAGATCTAGATCTAGAACTTCATAGGAACGGTTGACGCGTCAATATACGTACTGATCTAATAGGTATGTATATAACAAGAGAGAAATACATGATGGCATGAGAATGAGTTGCCGATGTTTTGCCGGAATGTTGATTAACTTCCATTCCGGCGAATTTCTGGCTCTCCACATGACCTTTTTAGGGAAGGTCATGCCGAAATTTTCCGTGATAACCGAGACGATCGTTCTAATCAATTCTCTTGTTGTAACAGGCAACAATGATGTTCACGATGAGAGAAAGCGACATGGATAGATAAGTGCAACGTGCAACGGCCGAGATGCATCGAAATAACGACATGTATATAAGGTGTTCGTGTCGAAGATGCAAACTAGGGTCCATGTTCACCCCCTCTTCAGGCACGGTGAAGGAGCACCTGCTTAGGTCTAGTTTCATGGAGGACGACACCCAGTGGATGGGTGATGATGACCAAGATGATAATCATGACCAAGATGGGGTGGCGAGATCAGAAAATGAGGAAGACGGCAATGAAGACAACGAAGAGGATGCCGCCCACGATGATGAAGAAGAAGAAGTGGAAAATGTAGAAGTCGAGGACAGGAGTACCCCTCTAACCGCAGACATGCGGGACCCTCACTTTCAAGAACTTCTTATGAACAACATATCGACTGGCACCAGAGCTGGCGATAGACGGAAATCTAAGATGGCGCAACTGGAAATAGACTCGAGAACTCCATTGTACGATGCACCTGGTCATGAGCCGGAGGATAACCGCTTGAGAGTAGCTCTCGATCTTCTGGAGATGAAGGAAAGACACAGATGGTCCGACTCGAGCGTGGACGACCTCTTCCAATGGCTGAAGAAGCACTTTCCTAAAGATAACACGTGTGCCCGTAGTCTAAATGAGGCCAAGAAAATCGTGTGCCATCTCGATTTGCCGCACACAAAATACCACGCCTGCGTCAATGACTGCATAATTTATCAGAATGAGCACACGGACGAGACCACATGCCTAGTGTGTGAAGCTAATCGGTACAAGAGAGGGACCAAGAAGGCTCCTCGAAAAGTTGTGTGGTACTTCCCGCTAAGGCACCGTCTGCAGCGGTACTTCGCGGACCCCAAGGAAGCAAAGCTCATGCTCTGGCACGCGGATAGAAAGGCGACGGTGTTGCTTGATCCAAAACGAGTTGAAGACCCAGTGCTGATGCACCCTTCGGATGCAAGCCAGTGGAGAGCATTAGACTAGGAGTACTACGAAGAATTCGGGAGAGATCCAAGGAACATCAGGTTTGGTGCTAGCACCGATGGACTCAATCCGTTTGGGAACCAGAGCAGCAAGCACAACACCTGGCCGGTGTTTGTATGAATGTACAACATCCCCCCTGGCTGTGCCTGAAGAAGAAGTACATACACATGAGTATGCTAATTTAAGGGCCAACACAGCCAGGGAGCGATATCAACCTGTATCTCGAGTTGTTGAAGGAAGAGCTAGACAACTTGTGGGAAGAAGGGGTAGAAACATGGGACGCCCAGAAGGAAGAAACTTTCCATCTCAAAGTCGCGCTGCTCACGATGGTGCAGGACTATCTTGGATACAGATATATTGCATGCCAGGTGTGCCACGGACACAAGGCTTGTGTGAGGTGCATGGAATTGATGCCATTTCTACAGCTGGGTAAGGATCCCGGATCTTTGAAAACCGTCTACATGAGGCATCGAATGTGGTTACCCAAGAACGATCCCTGGAGAAGGCGTGGAGATCTTTTCAACTGTAAAGATGAGCTCGAAGGACCTCCACCTAAGAGGAGCGATGTAGAGACCGATATTATGTTGAAAGATTGGAAAAATTGCCCTCTGTCGGGAAAGATAATAAAGAAGCAAAAGCGAGGAGAGAAGAAGAACAAGGCTAAAGTGGAACCGCTCATGGGTGTATGGAAAAGGAGGTCCATGTTTTGGGACTTGTCGTACTGGAAGATCCTCGGTACGCCTCATTGCCTTGATGTCATGCACATCACGAAGAATGTGTGCGAGAGCTTGCTCGGCACTCTGTTTAACATGCCGGATAGGACCAAAGATGGGCCAAAAGCGAGAAATGACCTGATGGCCCTAAATATAAGGAAAGAGCTTCACTTACCGCCAGCGGAGGAGATCGGCAAGGGAAAATCATGCAGCCTTGATGTCTACGCACGCGTCTGTTCTTGTAGAAAGTGTTGGGCCTCCAAGTGCAGAGGTTTGTAGAACAGCAGCAAGTTTCCCTTAAGTGGATCACCCAAGGTTTATCGAACTTAGGGAGGAAGAGGTCAAAGCTATCCCTCTCAAACAACCCTGCAATTACGATACAGAAAGTCTCTTGTGTCCCCAACACATCCAATACACTTGTCAGATGTATATGTGCACTAGTTCGGCGAAGAGATAGTGAAATACAAGTAGTAGTGATGATTATAAATAGTAAATGAAATCTGAAATAAATATCAATGCAAACAAACATGTAACAAAACTGAAAGGAAACGGTGTGCAATGCTTGGAAACAAGGCCTAGGGATCATACTTCCATAGTGGACACACTCTCAACAAATATAACATAATTGAACCAATAGATAATATCATCAATATGCAACTCAAAACAATTCTCCAATGGAAAACGAACACTAATCATACGTAGGGCTATGAAGCACTCCTCAAAGTCTGTATGTACCCAAACTAGATTGTCCCACACTATCACCGTGAACGCATAAGATGGTTCCAACAAACACCAACATTTCATAGAGACATTAACCAAAAAGATACACATGATGCACACACTAGTCACCTTTACACCATGATACAATGTATCTCTGGAGAGTACAATAATAAAGCATAGGAGTAGCATATATCTGAATAATAAAATCTACCAATTCAACTAGATACAAAGCTCACGATCACATAAAGATCACATCATGGCTACCGGTAGAGCCCTCAGCCCCGGGGGAGAACTACTCCCTCCTCATCATAGGAGACAGCAAGGTTGATGGAGATGGCGGTGAGGTCAATGGAGACGGCGGAGACGGCGATGGAGATCGATGGAGATGGCTCCGGGGGCACTTCCCTGTCCCGACAGGGTGCCAGAATAGAGACTTCTGTCCCCCGAAATTCATCGGTGGCGGCGGCGGAGCTGTGGAACTGTTCTGGGAAAAACGCCGATTGTTTTAGGGTTTTCCGTCGAGAGGCTTCTTATAGGCGAAGGGGCATTGTCAGGAGGCGACCAGGGGGGCCTCACCATAGGTGGGCGCGGCCAGGGCCTGGGCCGTGCCCCCTCATGGTGTGGGCAGCCTCTGGCCCCCCTCTGGCTCTCGTTTGGTCTTCGGTCCTCTTCCAGGAAAAATAAGACTTCTCGAACTTGTTTCGTCCAATTCCGAGAATATTTCCTGTGTAGCTTTTCTGAAACACAAAAACAGCAGAAAACAGGGAACTGGCACTGTGGCATCTTGTCAATAGGTTAGTTCCGGAAATTGCATAAAAATGCCACGAAGTATAACGAAACACAAGGCAAATGGTGTAAAAACAAGCATGGAGCATCAAAAATTATAGATATGTTTGAGACGTATCAGCATCCCCAAGCTTAACTCCTGCTCGTCCTCGAGTAGGTAAGTGATAACAAAAGAAATAATTTTTGAGGTGGCATGCACCTACACAATCTTGATCATATATGTAAGCGTTGTGAGCTGGGATCAAAAGAACTTAAAACATGGATATGAAAGACATAATCTTGATAGAAGAAACTTAGCAACCATGTTATAACATGAAAATGAACACAATCAAAAGGTCATGAAAATGAAACAATGAAAGTCAAACATGTGTTCAAATCATAAGGAAAAACATACAAATGGTTTTCAGCTTGTCCTTAATGAGAGAGCAAAACATAAATGCATAGGACATGTAACGCCCTACCTTTTACCAAGGTAGAACTCCTGTGTTACTGTGCCATCCCCTGGATCAGTAGATAGCACCACAGTACAAAATGTAGTAATCATTGCAGATAGTGTCATTTATTACATCGTAAATCCAGATACAATAGTTTTTGAACCTTACAAAAAATAGCTTAGCCACTTGGACTAGCTTGGAAACCAGAGTTTAACATGACTAAAACACAACGGAAAGTAAGTTGCAATGAGCCTCCATCTTCAGCAATGTGCCACAGGCAGTCATGTTGGTATGCAGGCTCGAGACTCCTCCATCTACTCCTCATCAGAACAACCTACACGTTTGAATATGTAGCCCCAAAGGGGTCAGTAAAACAACGTACTGGCAAATGACACATATTTGGTGGCATTTGTGAAAAGACTATACTACATGACATTTGGCTTAGTGGATCTCAAAGGCTAAATTGCACAAAGCAAGTTTTATCCTATCAAAACATTTTTAAAACATTTAAATTTTTCTTTAAGGTCAAGGTAACCCCCAGATGATAACCACCACACAAACCTTGGGTTGATAGCTAAGTTGTGTAGCTCTGGATAGTTACTCAACAAAACACGAATAACTCTCAGGTGATAACAACCATGGGTTGATAGCCAGGTATATGGCCCTGAGTAGCTTGGTTCAATTAAAGCCCCAAGGTAACCCTTAGGTGATAACAACCACACAAGCCCTGAGTTGATAGTCAGGTGTGTAGCCCTAAGTAGCTAGTCTTGGGATTGGTGAGGACCCTTAGGTGATAACAACCACACAAGCCCTGAGTTGATAGTCAGGTGTGTAGCCCTAAGTAGTCACTATTCAAGTTTTAATTATTCTGAAATGGTGATGAGACTCCTTTCGCATGACATGTCCTCTCTCTGTTCCTAGGTACAGCCAATACAAAGTATTCTCAGGTGATAACCACCGCACAAGCCCTAGGTTGATAGCTAGGTATGCAGTCCTGAGTTGTGTACTCTCAGGTGATAACCACCACACATGTCCTAGATTGATAGCCAGGTGCGTAGCCCTGAGTAGCCACAAGATTGCACCCAGGTGGTTCATTAGGTTATTAATTTTCATCTTTACAAATCATACATAGCATGGCATTGGCATCATCATTTTCATAAATTTGATATTCAATCCTAGCAAGGTAGAGTTTGAGGGATAGCTTCACACTACTAGGATCTAAGAATTTGCAAAGTCTTTGCAATTGAAAACATTAGAACACCTATAATGCATACTACATTAAAAACACTAATGCAGTATTTGAAAAGTAGGTCAAGAATGTGTGTCACTTGCCTTTTTGAAGTTCACGGTGTTTCACTTCTCTCAACTAAGCACGTAGCTCTTCACACCAGCTATAGCACAAAATAACATAACATAAACACACCATACAAAATCAAACCAATCAAACAATTGAAAAGTGTTTGTTTAACAATTTAAATTTATTGATATGTTATGATAGAAAGATTTGGCAAAGGATTCATGAAACATTGAGTTACTCAATTAACTCATTTGTTAATTGAATAGTTCTACACATGAAATCGGGATCAAGTGGACAGAGGATTGAGTAGGGGTAGATAACATTTGAGATTATGGTTTAAGGTTTCTATTGGGTACATGGAGTATTGGATAGATGCTATAATGTTGATTAGATCAACACCACAAAGATAGCAAGAATAGAATTCTATGATTGAGATGTATCACACTTTACTCAAACAACACAATTGTAATTTGAATATGTGTGAACTAGACAAGATAGGTCTAAGTAGATATGATCTTGATCAAGGTGTTATTTAGATAACATTGATGACTAGGTATGATTATAGGATTTGCTATGGTAGAAGGAAACATTACTGAAAGAAATAGACTTATTCTAATAATGGAAATTACTCAAATCCTCATATTAGAATTTGAATAATAGTTAAGTGTCTCAATAAAATTACGAAGTGATGCTACTGGATAGCTTGCAGCAAAACAAAGCTACTGCAATTGGATTCATTCTAAAATAAGTTATAGAATTCAATTTATGTTCAAATTAGTGATTTGAATAGATTTGAATGCACAAAGTGTGTGCACGTATCAACTTTGAAATTTCTTGATTCTATGATGTTCTACATGATCAGAGAATTCCATAGACTACAAATTTGTAAGTTTTGGATGGACAAAACAAAAGATATGAATTAATTAAGATAACAGATGTGTTTGATACAATTTGCAAATGATTTCAAATTGAACCCATAAAATATGAAGTTTTATTGTGTTACTGGATTCTACACTTCCTAAGGATTCCAACAATATATTATTTGTTAAATTTGGACTTATAAAGTGAAAGATATGAATTTTGCAATATTGGGATCAAATCTGGTTTGAAATTCTAATTCGAATTTGTTTTAATTCAAACAGGGCCACGTGGTTGTTCCTAAATGGAGGGTACCTCTTCGTGTGGATCACTGACAAGGAGCGTCGGATTAAGTCGATCTGAACAAATCAGGTCGACCGTACCGGTTCGGTTAAGTGGATCTGTCCGATCCACTGGATCCCGATCGGACGGCTCTGATTCAAGGAGGCGGAGCTCACCTAGGTTTCCGACGAGGTTCGCCGGCGAGGCGGCCAGGTAGGTGACTCCGACGACCTTTCAGGAGTTTCTGGACGATGGCGACGGCAGGACAAGATGCGGGCAGTCGTGGCGGTCTCAAAGACGTGCTTCTCCGCTTCGATTGCTTCCAGGGGAGGAAGCAGAGGATGGCTGGAGACGCGGGCGCCTCGAATGATCGCCGGGGAGCTTGGTTTGCTGCGTATTGATTCAATCGGGGGTGTCAGATAGTTCGCAGGGAAGAGGGGAGGATTCTGGGACCAGAAGGAGGGCGTGGAATTTCACCACCGTGGCGATGTCGTCGGATTCCAGTGGCAGAATCACGGAGCTCCGGCGAGAAATTCGAGCAGCCTGGGGGCATGATCTGCAGAGGAATGAAGGGGGAAATGGAGAGGAGGCAGGGGGCTATTTGTAGGTGCAGCGAGAGATCGAAATGGGCAGGGATTAAAGAGGAATTAAGGAGGGGAGAGGGGCGAGATTCTCGGGCTCGTTGGTTTCCAGTGGAAGAAGAAACCGTTGGAGGGGATGAAGCCGACAGGTGGGTCCCACCTGTCATTCGTGGAAGAGAAGGAGAGGATACCCTTTTGGGATTTTGGCCGGGTGGGCCGAGGCCAAAATGTTTTGCTGGGCCAGATTTGCTCCCCGAGGCCCTTTTCCATTTTTATTTTCTTTTCTTCTTTTTCTTTTTCTATTTTCTATTTCTTTTATATCTTTTGCAAAAATGCTTCAAATCAATTCAAACCACTTTTAGAAATTTTCTAAAAATCAATGCAATGATTTAACACTGCAAGAAAGCTAGTTTTCAGAATTGGAACAAGATTTTCAAAAGGTTTCATAAACTTAACAAAAGGGGTTTGCTTGCATAAAGCTAAATAGGGTTTGAAAATAAATCCTTTGAAATAAGAAATAATACTTTATAAAATAATGTTTGAAATTATCTTTCAAACTTAGTTCTTAAAATACAATCTTTACTAAATAAAACACATTTGTGATTCACTCCTTTGCAAGCAAGCTTGCATAGGTTTGAATAAAGGATGGAAAATAGTATTTTGATACTCGATCTTTCTTAAAGAAGTTCTTCAAGAAAAATAATAAAAAGTTTTAAGATAGTTTTGTAATAAAGCTTTCAAATAGGCTCAAAAAGTTTTAAATCCTTGTGAATTTCCAATCAAGTCAACAATTACAAGCACTTATTTAATTTTTTTGATTTTCCAAAAATTGGAAAAGTCAGGGATGTTACAGGACACCTTCAAGTTTAAGAGGGCGACTAGATACAAGTAATTTAAGAACAAGTGAAACCAACATCATGAATCGATCAATGAAAACTTTGGGAGAATGCACATTATACTCAGAATGACAACTATGCTCTCTTAGATGGTGCATAAAGGTAGAAGGTGGTGACTCAACATAAAAGTAAAAGAAAGGCCCTTCGCGGAGGGAAGCAGTGATTGCAAGTTTTATAAACCTTCAAAAATTATGGTACTTACTAGCTTTGAGCTCTCATTGCCCCCATCATAGGCATCTTGAATGGTTAAAGTTAATGCAAAAACACTTATGGTGCATATGCTTGACAAATCATAAGTTGAAAACCTCGTGTCCCGTGAAGTACGAATACCCAAACCTCATGCTACTCAACTTAGAGTCCCAAGCAAGCTCTTGTCATTGTAAATATATGTGTATCATCGAGAACCACCAATGGGTTACCTCCTGCCCGATGACATGGAACAAGCCCACATCAAAATGACAAGACAAACATACAATGAACACCTCGACATCTCTTTTATTTACCATTGGTATAGCTTTTTATTGTGAGATGCATTGTCGAATGTCCACTATGGGTGACAAGGGTATAGATAATAGAGCCCGTTAGTTGAGTACCCCTGAGGCCCATTAATCTAGGCCCAATTGTAATGATAGTCGAGATACGAGTTCTTACCGTATGTCGATATTGTAATCTGTATCAGACCCTACCCGATCCTCGAGACCTGGCCACCTATATATAGGGGCCAGGAGGGGACGGTGTAGGTCAGATTGAGAGTAAGCAAGGCTCAACACCCAAGTTTACTTTCGATATACGCCTATTTTGACTAACCTTACCTTCAAGTTCATCCGACGCCCTATCTCCCCGATCCTAAGTCCTTTATTTAGGACATTTGCCGAGTTAACCCATGTCAATTGGCACCAACCGTGGGGACTTTGTGCGTTGGAATCATGAATTCGACAGCTTTTTCGCTTGTCGTCAACAGCAGTGCAGGAATCAATGGAAATCAAGAGACGAAGCTGACGATCGGAAGTCTAAACATCTTCATCAGACCTTCGGGTTTGACTCGCATCTTGGATCCGATGAAACCAGATCCGTCGGGGAGTGAGCCCAAGACAATAGCAATGATGGAATCATCTGAAGGCTCTTCCAGCGAGGTAAACTCGCCGGTCAGCTCAGGAGAAGCACAAATCGCAGAAGGCGACGAAATTCAGGAAAAGTTCAACATGGAAGTGAAAGCGTTTAAAACGCACAATAATACAAGGGACTTCACCGCTGGAAGTAGTGGCATCTCCAAAAGAGTACATCAGTTATGCGTCATTATCACTGAAGCAGAAGAAGAAAACAATCATGATGGAAACGAAGGGGTCGACAGGCAAGTCGACAGAATAAGGGAGCAAAATAAAAAGGAGAAGGAGAAAATTCATGTCTCAGCCAGAGAGTGGAGGATCATCATGTCAGCTATCAATCATGGCACAGAAGTACCCGAAGGCTCAAGAAGAGAAGTTCTAATGGGATATCAGTACGCATTACACCAGCACAAGAAGAAACTACGTGAGGAAAGAGACATGTTTGTGAGAAGTCAAGATAATAACAGTATGTCAAGGGAAGAATATTGGGATGATTATAGTAATGATTCAGAGTACAGCAGGGAAAGGCGCGGAGACCCAAAATACAACAGAGGGACAACGGCGCAGAGTAGAGAGGAAAGGTACTCAAGAAGTATGACTCCACAGCTAGAGGAGGAGGAAGAAGACTTTGTACAAGAAACACCGAAAGCAGCACTAATAGCAGCACAGGCATACCTACTAACCACGCAGCCAGAACCCGGAGATCCGCGGGAAGACATGCACCAAGCCGCAATACAAAGCCTCGGGATAGTGGAAGACAAAATCATGGGAAAAGGTCTAGAGGCAAAGTCGACAAGCTACAAGGAAAGGTGAAAGGAGGAGTACAAGCACAAAATCACACGAACCGAGTCTAGCGAATCATCAGAAGAAGAAAGGCAACAAAAGAGGAAGGAGGACACAAGAAATATAATGGTGCAGACTCGAGTAAATAAATCGCGCCATGCATGGAGGGAAGAAAATTATGAGGACAACGAAAAAGAGATGGGTGCGTTGTGCTTTACCCACAGGGTTCACAAAATGCGGGTACCCAAAGGATTCAAGTTACCGCACGACCAGCAAAAATATGATGGGTCGCAAGAACCTACCCTATGGTTATCGGATTACCTGCAGGCAGTACAGATATTAGGGGGAACAAAAGCGATAGCAATGCAAAGTTTGCAATTACACCTCACCGGCGCAGCACGGTCCTGGTTGAATATCCTACCCAATAAATCCATCGGAAGCTGGGGAGAACTCGAAAGCCAATTCGTAAGAGGTTTCTGCTCAACATATAAGCGCCCAGCGTCACTGGAGGAAGTCAAAGCGTGCGTGCAAAGGAAAGGCGAAACTCTACGTTCTTATATACAATGATGGAGTGTAATCAAAAAATCAGCAGAGGATGTCTCCGACAAAAGAGCAATAGACGCTTTTTCGGCTGGCCTTCATCGCTCAGACCTCGTGGAAGAGATAGGAAGAACAAGGCCAACAACAGTAGCTGTATTAATGGAAGAAGTCAATAGATTTGCTAACAGAGAGGATGCATATAACAACAAAAGAGGACATTCACCAGAAGTCGACAGAACAAGTAGACAGAGGAGAAGACACCGCAGCAGAGATAACCAAGGAAGGCAAAATCAGGTAGCTGCGGGATACGAAGCAAAGGAAGAGGAAGGTTATGAAAATAGGAAGTTTCAAGCAAAAGGAGTAGAAAAACCGAGATACTCCGGCCCTTCGGCTGAAGACATGCTATATGGACCTTGTCGAATCCACTATACGTATCTCGATGGAAAAAGAGTCTCAAACCACCAGATGAAAGATTGTAGAACTTTCCTAAGGTTACAAAGCGCCATGGGTTCAAGCCAAGGGGGATGGCAAGGAGAGAAGCACATAAGTCAAGGATATCAAGTACAAAGGCTAGCAAGGCACCTAGAGTAAAAAGTTTACATATCTGCAATGATTCAACCGGTGCCCAAATCAAAGAAAGAGCGAAAGAACATATCCAAGCAAGTAAACCTAGCAATATCATCGCCACCAGCCACTATGGAGTACTTGTGGTGGTCAGATCAACCAATTAGGTTCAGCAGAGCAGACCACCCAAGGAAAGTTCCCAGGCCTGGCCACTCGCCAATGGTACTAAAAGCGCAAATAGGAGGATACGACATCAGGAGAGTATTCATAGATGCAGGAAGTGGCATAAACCTAATATATGCTAGAACCCTGAAGGCAATGTGTATCTCGCTGACAAGCCTGAAGACAACAGATTGTTCTTTCCATGGAATAGTACTAGGAGCCGCAAATTACCCTCTGGGGAAAATAGAACTCGATGTGTGCTTTGGCAGTAGCAGCAACTATCGCAGGGAGAAGTTGGAATTTGAAGTTATGGACTGGCCCTCACAGTACCACACAATTCTAGGGCGCCCAGCATTTGCAAAGTTCATGGCAGTACCTCACTACGTGTATCTAACGCTTAAAATTCCAGGACCCAAAGGAACGATTACAGTACAAGGGAGCTTCAAAATAGCCAACATTTGCGACAAGGAATTCAATAGAATGGCGCAAACTTTCGGCATGATAGCAGAGTATGAGAGACTGAAAGGAGAAACCGATCATAATGTGCTACCCGACATTGGACGATCCCTGCCAGATCAGGCTTTCAACACAACTCAGGACTCGACAAAAATCCAGGTCCACCCTACAGACCTGAACAAAACAACATTGATTTCGGTAAACCTGGATCCCGCATAGGAAATTACGCTCATCGAGTTCCTTCGTGAGCGCTAGGAAATCTTCGCCTGGTGTCCTTCAGACATGCCAGGGGTTCCCAGGGAACTCGTCGAGCACGCATTAAATGTAGATCCTAAAGCAAAGCCAGTCAAGCAACCATTGCGATGATTTGATGAACCCAAAAGGAAGGCGATAGCATCAGAATTGCACAGGCTAGAAAGTGCCAGATTTATCAGAGAAATAAAAACTTTGAGTTGGGTGTCCAATCCAGTCATCGTACCCAAGAAAAACACAGACGTACAAAGAGTGTGTTTCGACTACACATCTCTCAATAAGCACTGTCCAAAGGATCCCTTCCCTCTACCCCGCATTGATTAGATAATTGACTCAACAGCAGGATGCACAAGGCTTTCCTTTCTGGACGCATATTCTGGTTACAACCAGATCAAGTTGAAGAAAGAAGACGAAGAAAAGACAGCTTTCATTACGCCATATGGGGTGTTTTGCTATCAAGTGATGCCCTTCGGCCTAAAAAATGCAGGAGCAACTTATCAACGGATGATGCAAAACTGCCTTGGGAGCCAAATAGGATTCAACATCCAAGTCTATCTCGATGATGTAGTCATTACCACAAGAAAGGAGGAATCCCTAATCAGCGACTTGGCAGAAACCTTCGACAACCTGAGCAGGTACAAGCTTAAGCTTAACCCGATAAAGTGTTCCTTCAGCATATCGGCAAGACAACTTTTACGGTTCCTGGTATCAACACAAGGAATAGAGGCGAACCCAGAGAAGATACAAGCAATTTTAACAATGGGAAAACCCACGAAACTACACGACATACAGAAACTCGCAGGACGCGTCGCGGCACTAAGTCGTTTTGTCGCTCGATTGGGAGAGAAAGCACTCCCTTTCTATGCACTCATGAAGAAATCAGATGATAAATTTGGGTGGACAGAGGAAGCAGATGCAGCTTTCGCGCAGCTGAAAAAAGTGCTTTCCACGCCACCAGTGCTGGTCGCACCAAAAGAAAAAGAACCACTACTACTCTACATCGCCGCAACCCATCAGGTGGTGAGTACAGTATTAGTAGTCGAAAGAAGTGAATAAGGAAAAGCCCACGGCGTCCAGAGTCGGTATATTTCACCAGTGAAGTACTTTCTCTGACAAGACAGAGGTATCCGCACTATCAAAAACTGGCATATAGTGTCTTTACAACAGCACAAAAATTGCGACAGTACTTTGCGGTGCACCCAATAACAGTGGTCAATGAAGCACCACTATCGAACATATTGAACAATCCTTTGGCAACAGGACGTGTGTCTTTATGGGGAATCGAATTATCTCCCATGGACATCATGTATGAAAAAAGAAAGGCGATCAAGTCACAAATCTTGCCAGATTTCATAGCAGAGTGGTTAGAGTTACAGAGCACGGGACCGCCAGATTTATTGAGTGTATGGACAATGTACTTCGATGGTTCTAAAAGAATCCAAGGCGCAGGCGCAGGAGTAGTCTTGATATCACCAAAAGGTGACAAACTGAAGTACGTTTTAAGGATGAGTTTTCCGCAGGCCTCTAATAATGAAGCAAAATATGAGGCTTTACTGCATAGAATGAAGATGGCCAAGGCATGCAGAGCAACTCGACTAAAAATATTCGGGGACTCAAACCTCGTCGTCCAGCAAGTTATGAACAGATGTGATACGTCTCAAACGTATCTATAATTTTTGATGCTCCATGCTTTGTTTTACATCATTTGCCTATTGTTTCGTTACACTTAGTGGCACTTTTATGCATTTTATGGAACTAACCTATTAACGAAGTGCCACAGTGCCAGTTTCCTGTTTTCTGCTGTTTTTCTGTTTCAGAAGTGATACACAGGAAATATTCTCGGAATTGGACGAAACAAGTTCCTGAAGTCATATTTCACCGGGGAGCTCCCAAACATCCGAAGACCTGACGGAGGGGGGCCACGTGGCCCCCACACACAGGGGCGGCGCGGCCTGGCCCCTGGCCGCGCCAGCCCCGTGTGAGGCCGCGTGGCTCCACCTCTGACAGCCCCCCTTCGCCTATATTTACCCCCTGACGAGAAAAACCTAAGGCCCGATCAGTTTTCCAGAATACATCACGATCCGCCGCCACCGTCGACCCAAAGATCGGGAGGGTCCAGAAGCTCTTCCCGGCACCCTGCCGGAGAGGGGAATCGCCACCGGAGGTCTCCTTCATCGCCATGATTGCCTCCGGAGCGATGAGTGAGTAGTCTACCTTGGACTATGGGTCCATAGCAGTAGCTAGATGGTTGTCTTCTCCACCATGTGCTTCATGTTTAGATCTCATGAGCTGCCCTACATGATTGAGATCACCGTTATGTAATTCTATGATGTTGGTTTGTTGGGATCCGATGAATATTGGTGTTTATGATTAAGTTGCTGTACTGAATTATATCTTTTGTTATCTCTATGTTGTTTATGATCTTGCATGCTCTCCGTTGTTAGTAGCTATCTTGGCCGAGTAGTTGCTAGTGACTCCAAGAGGGGGTATTTATGCTCGATAGTGGGTTCATGTCTCTATTTCACCTGGGGGAGTGACAGAAACCTCTAAGGTGGTAGATGTGCTGTTGCTACTAGGGAGAAAACAACATTCATATGCTCAAGGGCATATGCTTTGTTTACATTACACACTTTGCTTAATGCAATTATCTGTTGTTCGCAACTTAATACTTCTAGGGTGTTCGGATGATATCCCCGGGGGTGGATTATTAGTCATAGATGCAGTTGGATGGCGGTCTATGTATTTTGTTGTAATGCCCAGAGTAAATCTCATAGTGATCTTCTTGACATATCACGTTATCTTTATTCTATCAATTGCCCAACTGTAATTTGTTTACCCAGCCTGTTATTTTATCTATGGAGAGACACCACTAGTGAACTGTGGACCCCGGTCCTATTTTAATCATATTGCAATCAACTGTTTACTTTTCCCGCACTGTTTACTTTATTCGCATACTCTACTGTTTTCCACTCAATACGCTCATAACCTTTGTTTCAAGCAAACCGGTGAGATTGACAACCTCATCGCAAGTTGGGAACAAAGTATTTGTTTGTGTGTGTGCAGGTTCCGCATTGCTGCTGGCCGAAGACGAGTCAACAAGTGTCGTAAACGGCGCCCTTGTTGGAGTGTCATTAAGCCAGTGCGCATCACCTTCAGTCGTCACCGTCTCTCTTCTCTTGATCGACATTAAACCTTGGTTTCTTAACTGAGGGAAAACTAGCCGCTACACTCTTCATACCTTCCTCTTGGGGTTCCCAACGGGCTGGTCAATCACCACGCACAAGGACTCACTACTCCACACCATCAACCGGTAGCAGCTAAATTTTCTAGCGCCGTTGCCGGGGAAGAGAGAATACTTCTGCGAGGGGAGTTCTTCGCACACACATTCTTTACTTTGTTATTTGTTTTGCTTTACTTTATTTTATTTTACCTGCATTGCTTTATATCAAAAACCCAAAAAAATTAGAATCCTTGGTAGCTGTTTTTACTTGTTTACTTTCGTTTTGCTGAAATGGCCAATCCTGAAAACACCAAGTTGTGTGACTTTGCTAGCACAAACAATAGTGATTTTATCTGCACTCCTATTGCACGACCTGTTCCCGCTACCACCTTTTATGAGATAAAACCTGCTTTATTGAACCTTGTTATGAAAGAGCAATTTTCTGGTGCTAGTACTGAAGATGCTGCAGCTCATCTCAACAATTTTGTTGAGCTATGTGAGATGCAGAAATATAAGGATGTTGATAGTGATATTATTAAGCTCAAGTTGTTTCCTTTTTCTTTGAGAGGGAAAGCTAAAGATTGGTTGCTGTCTTTGACTAAGAATAGTATTGATTCATGGGCTAAGTGTAAGGATGCTTTTATTGGTAGATACTATCCTCCTGCTAAGATTATATCGTTGCGTAGCAATATTATGAAGTTTACTCAGTTTGATAATGAACATGTTGCTCAAGCTTGGGAAAGAATGAAATCTATGATAAAGAATTGCCCCACTCATGGACTGACTACTTGGATGATTATCCAAACTTTTTATGCAGGACTGAATTTTTCTTCAAGGAACCTACTTGATTCAGCTGCTGGAGGCACTTTTATGTCCCTTACATTGGGCGCCGCATCAAAGCTACTCAACAACATGATGGTAAATTATTTCGAATGGCACACCGAGAGAGCTCCACAAGGTAAGAAGGTAAATTCTGTTGAGGAAACCTCTTCCTTGAATGATAAGATTGATACCATTATGGCTATGCTTGCTAATGATAGAACTCATGTTGATCCTAATAATGTTCCTTTGGCCTCTCTGGTTGCTCAAGAAGAGCAAGTTGATGTGAATTTCATTAGAAACAATAATTTTAACAACAATGCTTATAGGAACAATTTTGCTAGTAACAATTATAGGCCATATCCTTCTACCAATGGTAATGGTTATGGTAACTCTTATGGTAATTCCTACAACAACACTAGGGCCGCGCCCTCCGAGCTTGAGGTAATGCTCAAGGACTTCATCGGTAAGCAAACTGCTTTTAACAAGTCTGTTGAGGAAAAGTTAGGCAAAATTGATATTCTTGCTTCTAAAGTTGATAGCCTTGCTCATGATGTTGAACTTCTGAAATTAAAAGTGTTTCCTAATGATGTGAATGTGAGCAATGTTGTTGCTGCCGCTAATGCTACCCAAGTTGGAATTGATGAAAATATTAGATTGTTAGCGGAATTGCATGCCAGGTGGGAAAGAGAAGATGAGATGGCTAGAGAGATGAAGGTATGTACTATTACTACCTCTAATGATGTTGCTCCTACTGATAGCAACCCTCTTACTTTGATTGGTGTAGAGAAAACTCCCACTCCTTGTGTTAAAAAGCCTAAAACTGCCAAAACTTTTTCTCAAAAGAGTGCTGAAATTTTTCGGAGTGTGGGAGATGATAGCTCTATTTCTTTTAATGATTTTGATGTTGATGGCTGCAATATATCTGAAGTTATTTTGTTCTTGCAAAAGCTTGCTTTGACTCCCAATGCTAGTTCTTTAAATATTGCTTTTACTAAGCATATTACCAATGCTCTTATAAAGATTAGGGATGAAAAGTTGAAGCAAAAAGCTCCTGTTCCCAAAAAGTTAGAAGATGGTTGGGAACCCATCATTGATATGCATGTTAATGGTTATGATTGCCATGCTTTATGTGATCTAGGTGCTAGTATTTCTATTATGCCTAGAAAGATTTATGACATGCTTGATTTACCACCGCTTGAAAAGTGTTATTTTGATGTTCCTATTGCTGATGTTGCTAAGAAGAAACCTATGGGAAGGATTAATGATGTTCTTATTGTGGTTAACAATAACCTTGTTCCCGTTGATTTTCTTGTTATGGACGTTGAATGCCATGCTTCATGTCCTATTATTTTGGGAAGACCTTTTCTTCGAACTGTAGGTGCTATTATTGATATGAGGGAAGGCACTATCAAGTATCAATTCCCACTAAAGAAAGGTATGGAACACTTCCCTAGGAAAAGAAAGAAATTACTTTTTGACTCTATTCTTAGAGCAAATTATGAGCTTAATGCTTCATCTCTTGATATTACTTGATTCGCACTTTTCTGCGCCTAGCTCAAAGGCGTTAAAGAAAAGCACTCTTGGGAGATAACCCAATGTTTACTTTACAGTACTTTTTCTTTTATTTGAGTCTTGGAAGTCATTACTACTGTAATGACTGCTCCTTATCTTGTTTATTTCATTTTTGTGCCAAGAGAAGCCTCTAATTTGAGTGAGGTAAAGATTTGGGGAAACTGCTGTCCTGAAACTGTTTTCGGTGCTTCACCGTAAAAATTCGTGAAAATTCTCTGTTTATCTTTTGGACCTGCGATTTCTTGTGCGTATGCCCCAGGTTATATCCAAACTTTTCTTAGTTGAACACTTTTTGATTTGAGCAACAGAAAATCCCTCAAAAATTCGTCCTTTATCAGCTGTTCAGTTTTGACAGATTTCTGCCAATATTTGTTTTTGCCACTTTATCGCTTTCTTTTGAGTTTTTTTTATCATGGAACTCTTGTGGAAGTTGCTACAGTAGTATATACTTTATATGTGGTGGTTTTGGGTTGAAACCTGAAGCTAAAAGAGGTTGAATATATTTTATGCTTACACTAATGTTGCTAATAGAATTGTGTTTAGTTTTGTATGAAGGAAGTTTTCAAGTGTAGGGATTGGAGAATGATGAGATGAGTTGAAGAATGGACAAAAGCTCAAGCTTGGGGATGCCCAGCACCCCAATAAATATCCAAGAAGTACAAGCATCAAAGCTTGGGGATGCCCCGAGGCACCCCTTCTTCATCGGCAAAAATCAGGTCACCTTTCAAAACACTATATTTTTATTGCTTCATGCACTATGTGTTTTTCTTGGAGCGTCAGTTGTTTTAGTTTTCTTAGTTTGCTTAGTTTGTTTGTTTGCTGCAATAAATGGTTGGACCCCAACAAATTTCCTTTGGAGGAGATGTACTCGTTTTCATTTACAAAGAACGCTCTAGTTTTCACTCTTATTAAAAATCGAGCGTTCTACTTTTTCTGCTACTGCTTTTGGTTTTCGTTTTCGCCTTAATTTGCATTCAGATCTTTTCATATCTTTTCATCAAGGTGTATTTTTGCCTCTGATCTTCATTGGTTTTCATCAAAAGAGGTATCTTTAAAAATTTCAAATGGTGTTGGAAAAGAGAAAAAGCTTTGTGCAAAATAGTGGTACAAGAAGGAGCTTGTGTAGACTGCGGCTTAGGCTTTTTCATGTCATGCTTGATATCTTTTTGATAGTATGCTTAGTGGTTTTGCTGTAGCATGACTTGTCTCAAATAACTGAGATTGCTTAATGAGCCTTTGAAAAAATCATGCGTTGTTTTTATTGTATGGAAGCATTATTTTGGTTTTCTGCTTGATGCTTTATTTGGGTTGACTTGGCGCATGCTCACACATGTTAGACTCTTACAAAGTCGCCAATAGCCTTCATGATCATTTAGTTTTTGACTTTTGATGCCATCGTATGCTTCTTTTAATGTCGCTTTGTCGCTTTGCATGATTATGGCCATTATTGCTCTCTTAGTTGGTCGCTCCCAGTCTTTTACTAGCCCTCACCTTGTACTGAGTATGGGCTCTACTCGTGCATCCAACTCCTAAAAGCCAAAGTTTTCCAAAGTGTCCACCATACATACCTACTAGCAATTTGCTATTCCAAGTAAATTTGACTTGCTTTTATATTCTCTTCAAATTAAACTCCTACCAGTGTTATGCGAAATTCGGTCAGTAAAGCTCTCACGAACCGGAAGGCACACTTTACTTTTTTCTGTTCTTAAAAATTTGACATTCTGGTCTCTTATGCTGAGTTGTTATGCTTGCAAGTTGTAAGTTGGTTTCTAGCCCAGCCATGCTGTCATGGGGCAAGCTTTCAACATTGCACTTCCTATTTGAGTTGATATTGTGATCTTTTGTTTATGGATGCCCGCTATGTGAAATGAATTGGGAATCTTGTGAGGATCATGGAGTTTTTATATGTGTTAGGGAAACGCCGGGCCGCCAATCTAAGCCATGCATAATTCATGGTGGAAATTTGCTGCATACCCATGGTGAACATTCGACGACGCATCTCACAATAAAAAGCTAAACAATATAGCAAATAAAAGAGATGCCGAGGTGTTCATTGTCTGCTTGTCCTATCATTTTGGTGTGGGCTTGTTCCATGTCATCGGGCACGGAGGTACCCCATTGGCGGTTCTCAATGATATTCATATACTTACAATGACACGAGCCTTGCTTGGGACTCTAAGTAAATTAGCATGGTTTGGGTACTCGTATTCACGGGACACGAGGTTTTCAACTTATGATTTGTCAAGCATATGCATCATAATTGTTCTCGCATTAACTTTAACCATTCAAGATGCTTATGATGGGGGCAATGAGAGCTCAAAGCCGGTAAGTACCATAATTTTTGAAGGTTATAAAACTTGCAATCACTGCTTCCCTCTGCGAAGGGCCTTTCTTTTACTTTTATGTTGAGTCACCACCTTCTTTCTTTATGCACCATTAAGAGAGCATAGTTGTCATTCTTAGTGTGATATGCATTGTCCCAAAGTTCATTGATTGACTCATATTGTTGGTTTCACTTGTTCTTAAATTATTTGTATCTAGTCGCCCTCTTAAACTTTGAGGTGTCCTATGCATTTATGTTTTGCTCTCTTTGAAGGACAAGCTGAAAACCTTTTGTATGTTTTTCCTTATGATTTGAACACACATTTGACTTTCATTGTTTCATTATCATGATCTTTTGTTTGTGTTCATTTTCATGTTTACAACATGGTTGCTAAGTTCTTATTGTCATGATTATATCTTCATGCCCATGTTTTAAGTTCTATTGATCCCAGCTCACCAATGCTTACATATATGATCAAGATTGTGTAGGTGCATGTCACCTCAAAAATTATTCTTTTGTTATCACTTACCTACTCGAGGACGAGCAGGAGTTAAGCTTGGGGATGCTTGATACGTCTCAAACGTATCTATAATTTTTGATGCTCCATGCTTTGTTTTACATCATTTGCCTATTGTTTCGTTACACTTAGTGGCACTTTTATGCATTTTCCGGAACTAACCTAT
This sequence comes from Dactylis glomerata, assembly GCA_007115705.1. Taxonomy (NCBI): domain Eukaryota; kingdom Viridiplantae; phylum Streptophyta; class Magnoliopsida; order Poales; family Poaceae; genus Dactylis; species Dactylis glomerata. Next base: position 223,123 of record QXEO01000834.1, on the reverse strand, counting down.
TAACGAAGTGCCACAGTGCCAGTTTCCTATTTTCTGCTGTTTTTGTGTTTCAGAAGTGATAGACAGGAAATATTCTCGGAATTGGACGAAACAAGTTCCTGAAGTCATATTTCACCGGGGAGCTCCCAAACATCCGAAGACCTGACGGAGGGGGGCCACGTGGCCCCCACACACAGGGGCGGCGCGGCCTGGCCCCTGGCCGCGCCAGCCCCGTGTGAGGCCGCATGGCTCCACCTCTGACAGCCCCCCTTCGCCTATATTTACCCCCTGACGAGAAAAACCTAAGGCCCGATCAGTTTTCCAGAATACATCGCGATCCGCCGCCGCCGTCGACCCAAAGATCGGGAGGGTCCAGAAGCTCTTCCCGGCACCCTGCCGGAGAGGGGAATCGCCACCGGAGGTCTCCTTCATCGCCATGATTGCCTCTGGAGCAATGAGTGAGTAGTCTACCTTGGACTATGGGTCCATAGCAGTAGCTAGATGGTTGTCTTCTCCACCATGTGCTTCATGTTTAGATCTCATGAGCTGCCCTACATGATTGAGATCACCGTTATGTAATTCTATGATGTTGGTTTGTTGGGATCTGATGAATATTGGTGTTTATGATTAAGTTGCTGTACTGAATTATATATTTTGTTATCTCTATGTTGTTTATGATCTTGCATGCTCTCCGTTGTTAGTAGCTATCTTGGCCGAGTAGTTGCTAGTGACTCCAAGAGGGGGTATTTATGCTCGATAGTGGGTTCATGTCTCTATTTCACCTGGGGGAGTGACAGAAACCTCTAAGGTGGTAGATGTGCTGTTGCTACTAGGGAGAAAACAATATTCATATGCTCAAGGGCATATGCTTTGTTTACATTACACACTTTGCTTAATGCAATTATCTGTTGTTCGCAACTTAATACTTCTAGGGTGTTCGGATGATATCCCCGGGGGTGGATTATTAGTCATAGATGCAGTTGGATGGCGGTCTATGTATTTTGTTGTAATGCCCAGAGTAAATCTCATAGTGATCTTCTTGACATATCACGTTATCTTTATTCTATCAATTGCCCAACTGTAATTTGTTTACCCAGCATGTTATTTTATCTATGGAGAGACACCACTAGTGAACTGTGGACCCTGGTCCTATTTTAATCATATTGCAATCAACTATTTACTTTTCCCGCACTGTTTACTTTATTCGCATACTCTACTGTTTTCCACTCGATACGCTCATAACCTTTGTTTCAAGCAAACCGGTGAGATTGACAACCTCATCGCAAGTTGGGAACAAAGTATTTGTTTGTGTGTGTGCAGGTTCCGCGTTGCTGCTGGCCGAAGACGAGTCAACAAGTGTCGTAAACGGCGCCCTTGTTGGAGTGTCATTAAGCCAGTGCGCATCACCTTCAGTCGTCACCGTCTCTCTTCTCTTGATCGACATTAAACCTTGGTTTCTTAACTGAGGGAAAACTAGCCGCTACACTCTTCATACCTTCCTCTTGGGGTTCCCAACGGGCTGGTCAATCACCACGCACAAGGACTCACTGCTCCACACCATCAACCGGTAGCAAGATGTGACACAATCAATGATAACATGATGGCTTACAAGAACTTATATCACTATCTCGAAGGGACATTTGATGGGTGCGAAGTCTCGCACATCAGCAGAAGCAGCAACGAAGAAGCCGACAATCTAGCAAATATCGGGTCACAATGCTTGCCCATGCCATCTAGAGTCTTCTGGGAAGAAATAGTGGAAAGATCAATAAAAAGCATCAAAAGTTTGACTACTGCAGTAGGCTCGGGGGCTGGTGCAAAAACTGACGAGAGTACACCAGAACCTGAAGAAGTCATGATGATAGAAGAAGCATGGATGCAACCATATCTAGCATACATGATGAGTAAGAAGTTGCCAGAAGAATCAGTGGAAGCCAAAAGAATAACTCGACGATCCAAGGCATTTGTCATGTTGCAGGGAAAATTATACAAAAAGAGCATAACTGGCGTTCTGCAGCATTGTGTAACGCCTCAAGAAGGACAAACAATATTAAAAGATATACACGCCGGAGTATGTGGCCATCACGCTAGTAGCAGGGCAATAGCGGCGAAAGCATTTTGAGCAGGATTCTATTGGCTAACAGCCATCAAAGACGTGAAAGATATAGTTCGAAAGTGTGAAGCATGTCAAAGATTCGCATCTCGACCACACGCGCCAGCAACAAAGTTGCAGCCAATACCATTGTCTTGGCCTTTTGCACAGTGGGGCCTCGACATGGTAGGGAAGTTGCACAAATCTTGGCCAAGAGGGCATGTCTACATGTTAGTGATAGTCGACAAATTTACCAAGTGGGTAGAAGCGGCCCCGGTAACAACTCAAGATTCAACGGCAGCAATCAATTTCATCAAGTCAATAGTCTTTCGCTTCGGAGTACCATACATCATCATCATAGATAACGGGGCAAACTTCACTTCAAAGGAATTCTAGAATTATTGTGAAGGTTTGGGAATCAAACTCAAGTTTGCATCCATAGCACACCTGAAGACAAACGGGCAAGTCAAAAAAGCCAATGGCCTAATATGCAATGGAATAAAAAAGAGGCTTTTAGCACCTCTAGAGAAAGCCAAGAGCGCTTGGGTAGAAGAGTTGCCCTCCGTACTTTGGAGTCTAAGAACTATGCCTAATGCAGCTACTCAAGAAACTCCCTTTTTCCTGGTCCACGGCGCAGAAGCCGTGCTTCCAGTTGAGATTACACACGAAGCTCCAAGAGTAACGGCATACGACGAGGTAACCTCAACAGAAGCGTTACAAGGTGACGTCGATGCACTGGATGAAGCAAGAGATAAAGCACTGGAAAGAGCCACGCAATATCAACAGAGCCTACGGAACTACCACAGTAGTCGAGTTCGTTCGCGATCCTTTGTGGTGGGAGATTTAGTCTTACGACTCAAGCAAGATGGCCACAGCAAGTTAAAGTCCCCTTGGGTGGGACCTTACATTGTCACAGAAGTAATACCAGGAGGAGCTTATCGACTACAAGACAAGAAGACAGGGAAAGACGAAAGCAACCCGTGGAATGCGGAGCAGCTACGGCATTTCTACGCATAGAAGAAATTTAGTGACATCAGTAACTTTGAGTTGACCCTCTGAATCCAGAACACGAGGCCACAGGTCGGGTTCCTTGGGTTAACTCGACAAATTGTACAAATATTTTACTTTTCCACTCGGGGGCTCCATCCCTCGGGTCCTATGAAAGAAAGTTCAATACAATATGGAGATCTTTAAAGACATACTACTAGGTTGTGAAACAACCCAATATTCTTCAAACAATATAACTGGTTCAAAGGAACCCGATAATATATATAGCATACCTTGGAACAACGATTTGTTCCCATGGTCTATTAAAGACAAGCATAAAAATCAAATACGATTATTCATTATAGCTAACACGACAACAAGGCAACTCGAAAAGGAGATTACATAAGGAGATTCTAGTGGAAGTGTACTTCAGTCTCGTACTCTTTCTGGCATTGAGTACAGTCGAAGATCTTCACATGAAACTTCGATGTGCCAATATGAAAGTCGAAGGTCATGAAGAAACCTCGCTGGATGTCGTCATCATCCACAAACTATGACCAGCCGCCCTTGAAGTACTGTTTGCCAGTGCCGTCATACTAGACTTCCACCTCGTAGGGAGTTCCTCCCCCAGAATGTTCACAAAGAATTGCTTCACGCAATTCCCGTCCATCCATGAACTTGGTGAACTTTAGCGGAAACCGTTGAATTTCACGGCACTACGCGCTGGCAATACAGAAAAATGAATATGTCTTCGGCTGAGGAGGAGAAGTGTTACCAGGAGGTGCGCTTGGACCTGGGATAGCGCGAGGCACCTTTGGTTTATTCTTAGTCCCGACCGGGCGGCCGGGACGCTGCTTCATTGGAGCGGATAATGAAGATCCTACACCATATGGTGCTTTCTTATTCTTGCTGCCACGAGGGCGGCCGCGATCCCGCGGTGCCGTTGGGAAGCCGAGGTTCAGACGGGACCCATCTGCATCAGCCATGGAGACAAGTTGGCAGAAAAGAAACCCTAGATGAAGAAGAAGAAGAAGATGCGGCAGAGGAGGAATCTATTTAGGGTTTTTTACCCTCGCCAAGTGTGCTTTATTTATAAGCACATATTAATGGGCCTCCGCGAAAACAAGGCCCATAAAATATTTACAAAGGAGTTAAATTCTGCACATAGCAGATGATAATAAAAGGAATATATCAAAAAAAAGTATGGGAAACCTCGCCTTGGACTCGGGGGCTTATGACTTCAAGGGAAAAAGAAAAGGTAATGAGTGTACTAGGAAGAATTTATATCCTTTGAGCCTATACCTAGGAAAAATTTCTCGGCTATAGCCTCGGGGGTTACTCCCATTGGGAGCGCTGAGCGCGCACCCGATAGAAAATAAAGAAGCAGCAATAAAGATGAAGAATCTACAGTTAAGGAATTGATGGATACGGTATGAGCTGCCAACATTTTGACAACCATGAAACTTTGACTACATAGTCGACGAAATATAGAGCGATTACTCCCATCGGGAGCTACTCGTGAGAAGTTAATATAATTCATTTTTTTTGGATATTTTCATCAGTCAAACAAGACTGCGACATGCGATTCTCGAGTTACGTTATCGCAACGAAACTTGAATGCCGTGATTTATCACGAAGGTAAGACCCCGTGATCCGTCCTATGTGGCCTGGTATACGCACATGGATGCGCTCTGCTGGATTGTATCCGTGTCTATGATGCGAAGAAAATCCTGGTGGACGCACTGGGTACCTTGAGAACCACTGGGACTCATTCTTTGTAAGTCCTAAATGCGGCAAAAGAATGGGTTTGACCGGTATCCCGAATTCAAGTCCAAGGGGATTGAATTTGAAGTAGGTGGCAAGTATCTGTTCTGGCAGTTAACTGACCTCTTGATCCATCAGAGTTGTCAGGCTTGTTCATCAAAACCCTTTGCGAGATATTATCATGAAAATAAGTTGAAAGACCAAGTCAAAGATTTGAAGATGTGAAGAAGTCGAAGAATTGATCAAGTCAAAAGTTTAAAGATTAGAGATTCAACCCGAATCTGCAATTCTGGTAGAATCTCAGGGGCTACTGACAAGGGTATAGATAATAGAGCCCGTTAGTTGAGTACCCCTGAGGCCCATTAGGCTAGGCCCAATTGTAATGATAGTCGAGATACCAGTTCTTACCGTATGTCGATATTGTAATCTGTATCGGACCCTACCCGATCCTCGAGACTTGGCCACCTATATATAGGGGCCGGGAGGGGACGGTGTAGGTCAGATTGAGAGTAAGCAAGGCTCAACACCCAAGTTTACTTTCGATATACACCTATTTTGACTAACCTTACCTTTGAGTTCATCCGATGCCCTATCTCCCCGATCCTAAGTCCTTCATTTAGGATATTTGTCGAGTTAACCCTCGTCAATGGGCATGCTGTAAATTTCCACCATGAGTGATGCATGGCTTAGATTAGCAGCCCAGGCATTTACCTAACACATATAAAAACTCCATGATCCCACAAGATTCCCAACTTATTTCACATCCCGAGTATCCATAAACAAAAGATCACGATATCAACTCAAATGAAAAATAGTGCAATGTTGAAAGCTTGCCCCATGACGGCATGGCTGGGCTAATTTCCAACTTACAACTTGCAAGCATAACAACTCAATATAAGAGAACCACAATGTCAAAGTTTTAAAATGAGAAAAGTAAAGTGCGCCATCAGGTTCGTGAGAGCTTTACTGACCAATTTTCGCATAACACCAAAAAGAGTTTAATTTGAAGGATAGATAAAAGCAAGTCAAATGTACTTTGGAATAGCAAACTGCTAATAGGTATGTATGGTGGACACATTGGAACAACTTGGTTTTTAGGAGTTGGATGCACGAGTAGAGCTCATACTCAGTACAAAATGAGGACTAGCAAAAGACTGGGAACGACCAACTAAGAGAGCAATAACGGCCATAATCATGCAGAGCGACAAAGCGACATTAAAAGAAGCATAAGATGGCATCAAAAGTCAAAAACTAAATGATCATAGAGGCTATGGTGACTTTGTATGAGTCAAACATGTGTGAGCATGCGCCAAGTCAACCCAAATAAAGCATCAAGGAGAAAACCAAAATAATGCTTACAAATAATTAAAACAACGCATGATTTTTTCAAAGGCTCATTAAGAAATCTCAGTCATTTGAGACAAGTCATGCTACAGCAAAACCACTAAGCATACTATCAAAAAGACATCAAGCATGACATGCAAAAGCCTAGGCCGCAGTCTACACAAGCTCCTTCTTGTACCACTTTTTTGCATAAAGCTTTTTCTCTTTTCCAACACCATTTGAACTTTTTATAAACACCTCGTTTGATGAAAACCAACATGGACCAGAGGCAAAAATACACCTTGATGAAAAGATATAATACTATCTGAACACAAATCAAGGCAAAAATCAAAAGCTAAACACAGTAGCAGAAAAAGAGAACACTCGTTGAACGAAAAGAGTGAAAACTAGAGTGTTCTTGGCAATGAAAAACGGAGTTCATCTCCCTCCAAAACAACATGATGTGATCAAACCATTTATTGCATCAAACAAAATAAAAGGAAAACTGAAAGCAAAAACAACTGACGCTCCAAGAAAAAAATGCATAATGCATGAAGCAATAAAAATATAGTGTCTTGAAAGGTGACCTAATTTTTGCCGATGAAGAAAGGGGTGCCTCGGGGGCATCCCCAAGTTTTGACGCTTATACTTCTTGGATATTTCTTGGGGTGACATGGGCATCCCCAAGCTTGAGCTTTTATCCATTCTTCATCTCATCTCATCATTCTCCAATCCCTACACTTGAAAACTTCCTTCATACAAAACTAAAAACAATTCTATTAGCAACATTAGTGTAAGCATAGTAATGAATCAACCCTTTTTGCTTCAGGTTTCAACTCAAAACCACCACATATAAAGTATAAACTACTGTAGCAACTTCCCCAAAAGTTTCGTGATCAAAAGAACTCAAAAAGAAAGCGATCGAGCGGCAAACACAAATATTGGCAGAAATCTGTCAAAACAGAACAACTGATAAAGGTCGAATTTTTAGAGGGTTTTCTGTTGCTCAAATAAAAAAGTGTTCAACTAATAAAAGTTTGGATATAACCTGGGGCATATGCACAAGAAATAGCAGGTCCAAAAGATATACAGAGAATTTTCACGAATATTTACGGTGTAGCACCAAAAGCTGTTTTCGGACAGCAACATCCCCAAATCTTACCTCACTCAAATTAGATGCTTCTCTTGGCACAACAATGAAATAAAAAGGATAAGGAGAGGTTATTACAGTAGTAATAACTTCCAAAACTCAAATAAAAGAAAAAGTACTGAATATAAAACATTGGGTTATCTCCCAAGAGTGCTTTTCTTTAACGCCTTTGAGCTAGGCGCAGTAATTTGCAAAGATGCTCATGTGGGCGCCATATAAGAGCTTAAAGCAAAGGCGCCATATAAGAACTTGAAGCAATAGAGAGCATTAAAAAGCAGATGTGAAAGACATTTAAATCTGAACCACTTCCTATGAAAAATAGTCTCGTAAAGAGACAAGTCATGAAAGCGCAAAGCGAAAAGCATAGGAAGACAAAACAAGTACAACTTCAAGAATTCCAATAAAAAGAGGGGAAACTCCATATTGTTAAGATTCATCAAACCATGTTTCCCTCTCTCATAATAACTTTCAGTAGCATCATGAATAGAATTAACAATATAACTCTCACATAAAGCTTCCCTATCATGAGCCACATGCATAAAATAATTAATACTCCCCACATGAACAATCATAGTAGGAGCAGATTCAACAGAATAATTATTCCCATCACCATAATCATCAAAAACAGGAGGCATATTGTAATCATAACTATTTTTCTCCTCAAAAGTAGGTGAACTGAAAATATTATACTCATCATCATAACCATCATAAACTAGAGGCTTAGTATCATCACAAGCTAGAGAACAGCTATTTCGCAAAGCATATTCATCAAACATATCATCATAAGAAGGAACATGGATAGTACTAATGGTATAACAATTATTAACCTTAGAATTGGTACCAAAAAGATTTTCAATATCAAAAGTAGAGTGCTTTTCCCAATCATGATCACTAACATAGGTAACAGGCATAGGAACATCATCCCAATCAGAATTATCATAATCTATAGCAGGATCATAATACTTAGGGGAAGGTACCGTGTCCTCTCGCCTTTTGCTCCTCTTCTTCTTCTTCATACTCTTCTTACTCTTCTTACTCTCTCCTTTAGGAGGGAGAGACTTGAAGGGCATCTTCTCCACATATCCTTTAGGAGGGAAAGGCATCTTCTCCACATAATCTGGTTTACTGATAGAAACAATAGAAGAAACTTTGGAGGATTCCTCCTTGATACATCTCCAATGTATCTATAATTTTTGATGCTCCATGCTTGTTTTTACACCATTTGCCTAATGTTTCGTTACACTTCATGGCACTTTTATGCATTTTCTGGAACTAACCTATTAACAAGTCGCCACAGTGCCAGTTCCCTGGTTTCTACTGTTTTTGTGTTTCGGAAGTGATACACAGGAAATATTCTCAGAATAGGATGAAATAAGTTCCTTAAGTCTTATTTTGCCTAGGAGCTTCCAGAGATCCGAAGAGGAGTAGGAGTGGGGCCACCAGGGGCCCTCACGCCAGGCTGGCACGGCCTAGGCCCTGGCCATGCCACCCTGGTGTGAGATCACCTGGGTCCACTCCTGACGATGCCCCTTCGCCTATAAAGACCCCCTGACGGGAAAAACCTAATAACCCGATCAATTTTCCAGAAACACATCGCGATCTGCCGCCATCATCGACCCGAGATCGGGAGGGTCCAGAAGCTCTTCCCGGCACCCTGCCGGAGAGGGGAATTGCCACCAGAGGTCTTCTTCATCGCCATGCTTGCCTCTGAAGCGATGAGTGAGTAGTCTACCTTGGACTATGGGTCCATACCAGTAGCTAGATGGTTGTCTTCTCCACCATGTGCTTCATGTTTAGATCTCATGAGCTGCCCTACATGATTGAGATCACCGTTATGTAATTCTACATGTTTGGTTTGTTGGGATCCGATGAATATTGGTGTTATGATTGAGTTGCTATATTGAAATATATCTTATGTTATCTCTATATTGTTTATGATCTTGCATGTTCTCCGTTGTTAGTAGCTATCTTGGCCGAGTAGTTGCTAGTGACTCCAAGAGGGGGTATTTATGCTCGATAGTGGGTTCATGCCTCTATTTAATCTGGGGGAGTGACAGAAACCCCTAAGGTTGTAGATGTGCTATTGCTACTAGGGAGAAAACAACATTCATTTGCTCAAGGGCATATGCTTTGTTTACATTACACACTTTGCTTAATGCAATTATCCGTTGTTCGCAACTTAATACTCATGGGTTGTTTGGATTGATATCCCTGAGAGTGGATTATTAGTCATAGATGCAGTTGGATGGCGGTCTATGTATTTTGTTGTAATGCCCAGAGTAAATCTCATAGTGATCTTCTTGACATATCACGTTTATCTTTATTCTATCAATTGCCCAACTGTAATTTGTTTACCCAGCATGTGCTATTTATCTTATGGAGAGACACCACTAGTGAACTGTGGACCCCGGTCCTATTTCCATCATATTGCTATCACCTGTTTACTTTATTCGCACTGTTTACTTTACTCGCATACTATTATCACTTTCCACTCGATATGCTCATACCCTTTGTTTCAAGCAAACCGGTGAGATTGACAACCTCATCGCAAGTTGGGAACAAAGTATTTGGTTGTGTTGTGTGCAGGTTCCACGTTGCTGCTTGCAAAGCAAAGCTTGGACGAGGCGCCATATATAAATTGTCTAGAGCTATCGCGAAGCTTGCAAGCATCACCTTCAGTCGTTTGTCTCTCCTCTCCAAGATCGACATACCTTGGTTTCTTAATTGAGGGAAAATCTTGCTGCTGTATTCATCACACCTTCCTCTTGGGGTTCCCAACAGGCTGGTCATTCAACTACACGCCATCAACTCTTTTCTGGCGCCATCTACCAGCAATCAAGCTCTTTTCTGGCGCCGTTGCCGGGGAGGAAGTAGAAGACTTCTGCGAGGGGAGTTTTTTGCCCACACATCCTTTACTTTGTTTATTGTTTTGCTTTACTTTATTTATTTTTACCTGCATCATTTTTATCAAAAACCCAAAAAAATTAGAATCCTTGTTAGTTGCTTTTATTTATCTACTTTTAGTTTTGCTAAAATGGCTAATCCTAAAAATACCAAGTTGTGTTATTTTACTAGTACGAACAATAGTGATTTTATCTGCACTCCTATTGCACCACCTGCTCCTGCTGCAAACTTTTATGAGATTAAGCCTGCTTTATTGAACCTTGTTATGAAAGAGCAATTTTCTGTTGCTAGTACTAAAGATGCTGCAGCTCATCTCAACAACTTTGTTGAGCTATGTGAGATGCAGAAATATAAGGATGTAGAAAGTGATATTATTAAGCTCAAGTTGTTTCCTTTTTCTTTGAGAGGAAAAGCTAAAGATTGGTTGCTATCTTTGACTAAGAATAGTATTGATTCATGGACTAAGTGTAAGGATGCTTTCATTGGTAGATATTATCCTCCTGCTAAAATTATATCTTTGCATAGCAATATTATGAAGTTTAGTCAGTTTGATAATGAACATGTTGCTCAGGCTTGGGAAAGAATGAAATCTATGATAAAGAATTGCCCCACTCATGGACTGACTACTTGGATGATTGTCTAAACTTTTTATGCAGGACTGAATTTTTCTTCGAGGAACCTATTGGATTTAGCTGCTAGAGGCACTTTTATGTCCCTTACCTTGGGCGCCGCAACAAAGCTACTTGACAACATGATGGTGAATTATTCCGAATGGCACACCGAGAGAGCTCCACAAGGTAAGAAGGTAAATTCTGTTGAGGAAACCTCTTCCTTGAATGATAAGATTGATACAATTATGGCTATGCTTACTAATGATAAGACTCATGTTGATCCTAATAATGTTCCTTTATCCTCTTTGGTTGCTCAAGAAGAGCATGTTGATGTGAACTTCATTAGAAATAATAATTTTAACAACAATGCTTATAGGAACAATGTTGCTAGTAACAATTATAGGCCGTATCCTTCTACCAATGGTAATGGTTATGGTAATTCTTATGGTAATTCCTCCAACAACACGATGGCCGCACCCTCTGAACTTGAAGTCATGCTCAAAGACTTCATTGGTAAACAAACTACTTTTAACAAGTTGAGGAAAAGTGCTGCCTAATGATGTTAAAGAGAAAAGTTAGGCAAAATTGATATTCTTGCTTCTAAAGTTGATAGCCTTGCTCATGATGTTGAACTTCTAAAATTAAAAGTGGTGCCTAATGATGTTAAAGAGAAAAATGTTTTTGCTACTGCTAATGCTATTCAAGTTGGAATTGATGAAAATATTAGATTGTTAGCAGAATTGCATGCTAGATGGGAAAGAGAGGATGAGATTGCTAGGAATATGAAAGTTTGTACTATTACTACCTCTAATGATGATGTTCCTAATGCTAGCAATCCTCTTACTTTAATTGGTGTAGAGAAAACTCCCACTCCTTGTGTTAAAAAGCCTAAAACTACCAAAACTTTTTCTCAAAAGAGTGCTAAATTTTTCGGAGTGTAGGAGATGATAGCTCTATTTCCTTTAATAATTTTGATGTTGATGGCTGCAATATATCAGAAGTAATTTTGTTCTTGCAAAAGCTTGCTTTGACTCCCAATGCTAGTTCTTTAAATGTTGCTTTTACTAAGCATATTACCAATGCTCTCATAAAAATTAGGGATGAAAAGTTGAAGCAAAAAGCTTCTGTTCCTAAGAAGCTAGAAAATGGTTGGGAACCTATCATTGATATGCATGTTAATGGTTTTGATTGCCATGCTTTATGTGATCTAGGTGCTAGTATTTCTATTATGCCTAGAAAAATTTATGATATGCTTGATCTACCACCGCTTGAAAAATGTTATTTTGATGTTCCTATTGCTGATGTTGCTAAGAAGAAACCTTTGGGAAGGATTAATGATGTTATTATTGTGGTTAATAATAACCTTGTTCCCGTTGATTTTCTTGTTATAGACGTTGAATGCCATGCTTCATGTCCTATTATTTTGGGAAGACCCTTTCTTCGAACTGTAGGTGCTATCATTGATATGAGAGAAGGCACCATCAAATATCAATTTCCACTAAAGAAAGGTATGGAACACTTCCCTAGGAAAAGGAATAAATTAATTTTTGACTCTATTTTTAGAGAAAATTATGAGCTTGATGCTTCATCTCTTGATGTTACTTGATTCGCAATTTTCTGCGCCTAGCTCAAAGGCGTTAAAGAAAAGCACTCTTGGGAGATAACCCAATGTTTCTTTTCAGTACTTTTTTCTTTTATTTGAGTCTTGGAAGTCATTACTACTGTAATGACCGCTCCTTATCTTGTTTATTTCATTGTTGTGCCAAGAGAAGCTTCTAATTGAGCAAGGTAAAGATTTGGGGATGTTGCTGTCCTGAAACTATTTTCGGTGCTGCACCGTAAAAAATCGTATAAATTCTCTGTATATCTTTTGGACCTACGATTTCTTGTGCATATGCCCCAGGTTATATCCAAACTTTCATTAGTTGAACACTTTTTTATTTGAGCAACATAAAACCCCTTAAAAATTCGACCTTTGTCAGCTGTTCTGTTTTGACAGATTTCTGCCAATATTTGTTTTTGCCACTTTATTGCTTTCTTTGCGAGTTCTTTTGATCATAGAACTTTTGGGGAAGTTGCTACAGTATTATATACTTTATATGTGGTGGTTTTGGGTTGAAACCTGAAGCAAAAGAGGTTGATTATATGTTATGCCTATACTAATGTTGCTAATAGATTTGTGTTTAGTTTTGTATGAAGGAAGTTTTCAAGTGTAGGGATTGGAGAATGATGAGTTGAGTTGAAGAATGGACAAAAGCTCAAGCTTGGGGATGCACATGCATCACCCCAAGAAATATCCAAGAAGTACAAGCGTCAAATCTTGGGGATGCCCCCCGAGGCACCCCTTCTTCTTCGGCAAAAATCAGGTCACCTTTCAAAACACTATATTTTTATTGCTTCACGCACTATGTGTTTTTCTTGGAGCATCAGTTGTTTTAGTTTTATTTATTAGTTTAGTTTTGTTTGATGCAATAAATGGTTGGACCCCAATAAATTTCTTTTGGAGGAGATGTACTCATTTTCATTTGCCAAGAACACTCTGTTTTTTAACTCAATTCGTTTCAACGAGTGTTCTTCTTTTTCTGCTACTGCTTTTGGTTTTCGTTGTCGCCTTGATTTGCGTTCAGATCTTCTTATATTTGTTTATCAAGGTGTATTTTTGCCTCTGATATTTTATGGTATTCATCAAAAGAGGTGTTTAAAAAAAGTTTAAATGGTGTTGGAAAAGAGAAAAAGCTTTATGCAAAAAAGTGGTACAAGAAGGAGCTTGTGTAGACTGCGGCTTAGGCTTTTCATGTCATGCTTGATGTCTTTTTGATAGTATGCTTAGTGGTTTTTTCTGTAGCATGACTTGTCTCAAATAACTGAGATTGCTTAATGAGCCTTTGAAAAAAATCATGCGTTGTTTTAATTATTTGGAAGCATTATTTTGGTTTTCTCCTTTATGCTTTATTTGGGTTGACTTGGCGCATGCTCATACATGTTAGACTCATACAATTCGCCAATAGCCTCTATGATCATTTAGTTTTTGACTTTTGATGCCATCTTATGCTTCTTTTAATGTCGCTTTGTCGCTTTGCATGATTATGGCCATTATTGCTCTCTTAGTCGGTCGCTTCCAGTCTTTTGCTAGCCCTCACCTTATACTGAGTATGAGCTCTACTCGTGCATCCAACTCCTAAAAACCAAGTTTGCCAAAGTGTCCACTATACATACCTACTAGCAATTTGCTATTCCAAGTAAATTTTACTTGCTTTTATTTTCTCTTCAAATTAAACTCTTACCAGTGTTATGCAAAAATTGGTCAGTAAAGCTCTCACGAACCGAAAGGCACACTTTACTTTTTCCTATTCTTAAAAATTTGACATTGTGGTCTCTTATGTTGAGTTGTTATGCTTGCAAGTTGTAAGTTGGAGACTAGCCCAGCCATGCAGTCATGGGCAAGCTGTCAACATTGCACTTCCTATTTGAGTTGATATCGTGATCTTTTGTTTATGGATACTCGCGGTGTGAAATGAATTGGGAATCTTGTGGGGATCATGGAGTTTGTATATGTGTTAGGGAAACACCAGGGCCGCCAATCTAAGCCATGCATAATTCATGGTGGAAATTTGTAGCATACCCAAGGTGGACATTCGACGACGCATCTCAAAATAAAAAGCTATACAAATGGTAAATAAAAGAGATGTCGAGGTGTTCATTGTCTGCTTGTCCTGTCATTTTGATGTGGGCTTGTTCCATGTCATCAGGCACGGAGGTACCCCGTTGGTGGTTCTCAATGATACATGTATACTTACAATGACAAGAGCCTTGCTTGGGACTCTAAGTAAAGTAGCATGAGGTTTGGGTACTCGTATTCACGGGACACGAGGTTTTCAACTTATGATTTGTCAAGCATATTCATCATAATTGTTCTCGCATTAACTTTAACTATTCAAGATGCTTATGATGGGGGCAATGAGAGCTCAAAGCCGGTAAGTACCATAATTTTTGAAGGTTATAAAACTTGCAATCACTGCTTCCCTCCGCGAAGGGCCTTTCTTTTACTTTTATGTTGAGTCACCACCTTCTATCTTTATGCACCATTAAGAGATCATAGTTGTCATTCTTAGTATAATGTGCATTGTCCCAAAGTTTTCATTGATTGCTTCATATTGTTGTTTTCACTTGTTCTTAAATTATTTGTATCTAGTCGCCCTCTTAAACTTGAAGGTGTCCTATGCATTTATGTTTTGCTCTCTTTGAAGGACAAGCTGAAAACCATTTGTATGTTTTTCCTTATGATTTGAACACACGTTTGACTTTCATTGTTTCATTTTCATGATCTTTTGTTTGTGTTCATTTGCATGTTTACAACATGGTTGCTAAGTTCTTATTGTCATGATTATATCTTTCATGCCCATGTTTTAAGTTCTTATAATCCCAGCTCACAAATGCTTACATATATGATCAAGATTGTGTAGGTGCATGTCACCTCAAAAATTATTCTTTTGTTATCACTTACCTACTCGAGGACAAGCAGGAGTTAAGCTTGGGGATGCTTGATATGTCTCCAACGTATCTATAATTTTTGATGCTCCATGCTTGTTTTTACACCATTTGCCTAATGTTTTGTTACACTTCGTGGCACTTTTATGCATTTTCCGAAACTAACCTATTAACAAGTCGCCACAGTGCCAGTTCCCTATTTTCTGCTGTTTTTGTGTTTCAGAAGTGATACACAGGAAATATTCTCGGAATTGGACGAAACAAGTTCCTGAAGTCTTATTTTGCCCGGGAGCTTCCAGAGATCCGAAGAGGAGTAGGAGTGGGGCCGCCAGGGGCCCTCACGCCAGGCTGGCGTGGCCCAGGCCCTGGCCGCGCCGCCCTGGTGTGAGACCACCTGGGTCCACTCCTGATGATGCCCCTTCACCTATAAAGACCCCCCGATGGGAAAAACCTAAGAACCCGATCAATTTTCTAGAAACACATTGCGATCCACTGCTGTCGTCGACCCGAGATCGGAAGGGTCCAGAAGCTCTTCCTGGCACCCTGCCGGAGAGGGGAATTGCCACCGGAGGTCTTCTTCATTGCCATGCTTGCCTCCGGAGCGATGAGTGAGTAGTATACCTTGGACTATGGGTCCATAGCAGTAGCTAGATGGTTGTCTTCTCCACCATGTGCTTCATGTTTAGATCTCATAAGCAGCCCTACATGATTTAGATCACTGTTATGTAATTCTACATGTTTGGTTTGTTGGGATCCGATGAATATTGGTGTTATGATTGAGTTCCTATCTTGCATGCTCTCCATTGTTAGTAGCTATCTTGGCCGAGTAGTTGCTAGTGGATGATATCGAGGATCTCGGGCCAGCATTCCTGCACAACATGATGACATTAGAAAGAATGAATGGGATTATCAAAGCATATGTTTGTAATAGGGCACATCTAGATGGAAGCATCGTCCAGGGCTTTCTCACCGAAGAGTGCATCTCTTTCTGCAAGAACTATCTAAATGAGGAGAACACACCGGTCGGTTTGCCCGCAAACAAGCACCTTGGCAGGTTTGAGGGAGTAGGCCACAACAATGGCAAGAGGGCAATGGATGTGGACTGCTCTGGTCGGAGAGCCAACTTCAACAGGGCCCACTTAGTAGCACTACAACACATTGAAGATCTCGAACCTTGGGTGGAAGAGCACAAAACCATGATCAAGAACAGTGCATGCAAGTCGATGATGGAAGAAGAGATATTTAGAGCACACAACTCCTCTTTCGCGCGCTGGTTCAAAGACCAGATCGATGCCAATCCCCCGCCAATGACCTCTAAGAGCAACAGAATGTTACTCGCCTTGTCATATGGACCCGCGCCCAACCTCATGACTTCTCAAGCATACGACATGAATGGGTACACATTCTACACGGAGGAAAGAGACAAAGGAGGCGATTATCAAAACTCGTCTGTAACGATGGTGTCTTACACGGGTGAAGAGAAGAAAAGATACTACAGAAAGATCGAGGAAATCTGGGAGCTCGACTACATCGGTGATAAGCTTCTGATGTTCTGTGTCTGATGGGCTACAAACATCACAAAAGAAGATGAATATTTCACCACTATGTGTATGCCCGAAGCCAACAAATCCAAGACCACGAACCCCACCGTGCAAAATGAGCCATGGGTACTGGCTAGGCATGTGGATCAATGCTTCTTCATAACCGACCCGTCTAGGCCTAGTCGTGTTGTTGTAAGGAGTGGAAAAAGGGCCCTCGTTGGAATGGATAGAGTCACCGACGAGCAAGACTTTGATGGCCTCGTAGGAGACCCAGTGATGGAAGAATCCGATGAAGACGATGCAACATACACCAAAAGAAGAAGCAGGACCATGCTACCTAGGATAGGTGTTCCATACACAAGAAGGAGTCACGATATGGGGGTCAAGTATTCAACAACATCGACCAAGAAAGGCAATTCGCAGAGACAAAGATGAGTGTGATGCATCAAAACGCTACAAATTCCATCGCAATGATATGTATCGATCTCCAATTAATGATGTATAAGTTTAGGACACATATACTTATATTTATCAATTATATTTTCCTTGTCTTATGCCCATATATTTATCACATATTTCTTAGTCACAAAGCAAAAGAAAAAATACAAAAATACAAAAAACAAAGCAAAAAAGAAAAAAACAAAGAAACACAAAAACAAAGCAAAAAGAAAAAACAAAGAAACACAAAAACAAAGCAAAAAGAAAAAACAAAGAAACACAAAAAACAAAGCAAAAAGAAAAAACACTGTCATTATCCCTGGCGAACTGTACACTAAATTCGCCAGGGGTAAATTGACCGGTGGGTCCCAGTGTCTTTGTATCCCTGGCAAACTCTACCCTAAATTCGCCAGGGGTAAGCTCCATGGGCCCACATGTCATAGGGACATGCATTATCCCTGGCAAATTCCATGTCTAATGCCTACATTCGCCAGGGGTAAACCTCCCCTACCTATACCGGTTGGCCCCTCGCTCTCCCTCCATCCATTCTATCGATCAATTGCCATGGCCGAAACCCTAATCCCCAATCCCTCGTCGATCACCACCGGAACCCTAATCCCCAATCCCTTGTTGCTGAAGCCAAAGCCGGAGCCCCACCCATGCTGACGCAGACGGAGACGTCACCCATGCTGACGCAGACGGAGGTGCGCCCGACGTAGACGTGGATGGAGGCGCTCACTACCGTCGAGGTGCTCAAGCCGCCACCGCCTGCCACCATCTGAATCTTCCTTGCCTGCGACCCCTACGACGAAGTACTCGCCCGCCATGCCAGCCTCGCCGCCCCCCTCCTCATCCTCGTCTTGAAACCCGATTCAGGTGCATTGCCTACTTCCTGCTAGATCTCGGTTGTTCTCCGTGTACAGTAAACTCTGTCTGGCTTCTGCCAGTCTTCTTCTCAATCTCCAGCTTAGAACTTAGAGTGAGTGCCTTTGTTATCCTTGTTATCCTCTTCTTGGGCGTGTTCCTTGCTTTCATAGAGATGTTCTGAAATGTGTGTAGTGTTTTGCAATTATGCTTATAGATGTGGTTTTGCAATTATGCTTTCATAGAGAACCGATCACCGCACATGTAGGCAGTAGATCAGTGGGCGAGTGGCCCTGGCCATGGCGAGTAGTGACAACAAACTGAGAAAGAGCAATGTGAAAATTGGGATTTTTTTATCAAATCATGGAAATCACATGCTATTGTAGTTTTAAAAGGTAATTATTAGTTTGGATTGTCGATCCCCTTAGCAACACCGTGACAACTTTTGTGTTTCCTTCCTTAAGCAAGACATGAACCTCGATAGTGGAACAGATAAATAACTTTTGCACTGGACCACAGTAACAATAATCAATGCATTGAGCAATTTTTCATGTTTAGTAAGAGCATGTGGTAACACTCCACTGCATCCTCCGAAAGAACACATCTTAACAAAATGTACTCCATCAAAAAGAACTTCATCAGTTGGTCCCACCAGACCACATGTAGCTTCCTAGCTTAGGGATCTGTTGTTTGTTTGGAAGTTTTCACCTAGATCGGTTTAGCTACCTTTTGCAGCTTGGTTTGGGGGGCTTTGCCCCATTTTTTGGCTTCATTTTGGGCCCTCTTTGGTGCTCTTCTTGTAATATACAGTGAACATATTTAAATGTGTCTTTGAGAAGAACAAATTGCACACTTAAGAGAGTAGCAAAATAAAAAGATAAATCATATTCAAAACAGAATAATTTGCTGTGGGGAGATATCCTAATAGCAACAATCACCCATTTAATCTTCTGGTGATCTACTCTACCACAATTTCTCAAAGTGCTGATCCAAACTGCGCATGTTATTCAAAGTTTCATGAACTGCACAAGCACACAACACAACAATCATTTGAATAAACTACAACGAGAACATAACACAGTTCCTCTAGTGTTTTCAACACCACTAGTTGTGTACTAGCAGATTTCATGTGTACTAGCAGATTTCATGCTCATCTTCTAGTGTTTTCAACACCACTAGTTGTGTCATTATTGCACAAATTAACAAGTTTAGCAAATCTGCTAGCTTATTTTGTAAATACTGCTAGATTGCATTTTGCTCTGTAACATTGAAAGAGTGCCTGATTTTTTGAACTAGAGAATGATGGCTTCTTTTGGTTGCTGGCTCTTCTCCTACTCAAAATTGCATTTTGTAAATAATGCTAGATTGCAATTTGCTCTATAACATTGAAAGAGTGCCTAAATTTCTTTAGTCATGCTTTGCTAAAATCAATGTGCAGCAATAAACCATCTCAACCTACTCAAAAGTGTCAACTTACTCAATTTTTAATTAATTGATAGTTTAGTTAGGATTATTTGCTAGTTGACGCTGCTAGTTGCTATTCAGCCTCACTATTAGGGCTTGATTTAAAAATTAATTTTGTATTAGTTGCTAGTTGTTGTTGCTAGTTGCTATTTAGCCTCTCTATTAGGATCCTTCTGGTTTGAGTACTAGTTGCTGCTGCTAGCCGATACTTGAAAATTAATTTTGTATTAGCAAATGGCAACACACCATGTCTTGATCTCCTTATAATTTTGTACTAGTTGCTGCTACTAGCCGATACAAGTGATACGTCCATTTTGCATCACTATTTTATATCATAATTTGCTGTTATTCATTGATATATTTCATATTTAGAGATGATACTTATGTTGCTTCCTCTATTTTTACATGTTTGATGATTATTGGAGAGCTTGCTGCCGGAGTCAGGATTCTGCTGGAAAAAGGACCGTCAAGACACCATATTTCTGAAGATCAGTAATTCCAGGAAAATACCCAGAAATTCATATTTCATCGGAAGATGGAAGAAGCCAGAAGGAGAGGGCGAGGTGAGCGGCCAGGGGCCCACACCACCAGGTGGCACGGGCCAGCCCTAGGCCGCGCCACCCAGTGGTGTGGCCGCCTTGGCCCACCTCTACCAGCACCCCCCCGCGTATATCGTCTCCCCGAAAACCTGAGACCCAAGGGGGGATCAGAGATATACTTTGCCACCTCTGTGGGGTGGAAAACACACAGAGAGAGAAAGCTCTCCGGCAGGCAGAAATCTGCCGGAGAAATTCCTTCCTGGAGAGGGGAGATTTCGCCATCGTCATTGCCATCGAGCTATACTTCATCGGGATCACCATCTTCATCACCATCATCACTAGCACCTTCATCACCATCATCACCACGCCATACCGCCGTAACATCTTGGGTTGAATCTTGTCAAATTCATAGGGGAAACTTTCCTGGTGTTGATTACTCTTGTAGTTGATGCTATTAAGTGGAACTATTGAATTAAGGTTTATGTTCAGATTGTTATTTACCATTATTTCACCTCTGGTCATGATCCATATGATGTCTTGTGAGTAGTTCATTTAGTTCTTGAGGACATCGGAGAAGTCAAGATGTTAGTAGTGAAACTATGTTGAGTAATATTTAATGGTTTGATATTTATGTTGTGGTGCTATTCTGCTAGTGGTGTCATGTGAACATCAACTACATGATACTTCACCTTTATGGGCCTAGTGGAATGCATTGTGTATTTGGCTACTAATTGTGGGGTTGCCAGAGCGACAGAAACCTAAAACCCCGTTAGGAAACCATTGCACCAGGGAGTGTAGGATCTCAGAGTTTAAGGTTGTGGTTAGATTTATCTTAATTACTTTCTTGTAGTTATTGATGCTTGCAAGGGGTATAATAACAAGTGTGTATTAGTCCAAGTTGGGGTAGTGCTTTAGCATAGGTTCACCCCCATAACACCTATCAAACCAATGAAGATTACTTAGCTGCATGAAGCGAAAGCACTTGACGGAAACTCCCGTGTGTCCTTAGGAATGTTTGGTAATCATAAGTTACACAACCGGCTTGTCATTTGCTCTAAAAAGGATTGGGCCACTCTCAGCAATTATTATTGTTGTCTTTATTTACTCATACTTTATTTACTTGCATTATCAAATACCCCTGAAAACCTGTTTGCTAGTATTTACATTGAATCCTTGATCAAAACTGCTTGTCAACACCTTCTGCTCCTCGTTGGGTTTGACACTCTTATTTATCGAAAGTACTACGATACACCCCCTATACTTGTGGGTCATCAAGACTATTTTCTGGCGCCGTCACCGGGGAGTGAAGCGCTATTGAAGAGCGGAATTGGTAAAGGTAACTTTTGTTGTGAGTATTGTTTTTATTTCTGTCTTTTATTTTATTTTATTATGGAGAAGTCTCCATTTGGTTCCCTATTTGGGAATACTACTGCCTCTGTTACGGTAGTGGATGAACCACCGCCTGCTCGATTGGATCCTTTTAAAATACCTATGAAAATTGTTGAACGTGTTATGAATAACTGCAATTCAGGAGATGGAACTGTCCATCCAGGTGATCATTACTCTTTATACATGAATTATGCGAGTTGTTCAAGTGTGCAGGTATTTCATCAAGACTGGTTAAGATAAAGCTATTCTCTTTATCACTGAAGGGCATAGCTGTGGAATGGTATAGGCTGCTAAAGGATGGTCGATCTATTGGCTAGGAGGAAATTGTACCTCTATTTTATTCCAAATTTTATCCTCCAAGTGAGATTCATAAAGATCGGAACCGAATATACAAATTTTGGCCTTGTGATGGAGAGAGTATTGCCCAAGCGTGGGGGAGATTGAAGTCACTAATGCTCAAATGTCCCATTCATGAGTTCCCTAGTAATATTATTATTAATAACTTTTATGCAAGGTTTTCTCTTCATGACAAAGATTTATTGGATGCTTCTTGCTCTGGGTCATTTACACGTGTGAAAGAAGAAGCTAAATGGGATCTTCTTGACCATATTCAGGAAAATACTGAAGGATGGGAGGACGACAAAGGTAGAAAGTCAGGTATAAATTATGATTATGAATGCATTAAAGCTTTTATGGGAACCGATGACTTTCATAATGTTAGTGTTGTTTATGGTATTGATTCTCAAATACTTGCCAACTGTTTTAAGGCCTTTGCCTCATATCTTGATGTTCCAAATAAAGATTGGAGCAAGTACCATGCGCCTTATAAAGATAATGTTAGTTGTGTTCCTGCTAGAATTACTGAAGTTTGTATTGTTGATCGCATTTTGCCTGAGCCTTATTTTGAGAAAACTCCTTTCCCTGCTAAGGTAAAGGATCATTCTATGTTAACTAGTGTGCTTAATAAAAGTGCAAAGAAAGCTTTAGAACCTGATGAGCAAATAACTGTTAAACCTGCAGTAGCAATAGTGAAGGACCTTGTTACTAAAAATGTAGAAGATGGACATATTATCTTTTGTGAAGATGCTTCTAACATTGTTTCACATCCTAGTAGATCTAGGAAAACAAGTGTTCCTATGCTTTCTGTCAGGATTGGTGATCGTTGCTATTATGGTTTATGCGACATTGGTACAAGTTCAAGTGCTATTCCCTATGAGCTTTACAGAGAAATCATGCATGAAATTGGTTCTTGTGAACTGGAAGATATCGATGTGGTTATTCAGCTCGCTAATAGAGAAATTATCTCTCCAATTGGTATTGTTAGAGATGTGGAAGTTTTATGTGGTAAGACTAAACATCCTGCTGATTTTCTAGTACTTGGTTCAGCTACTAGTAAAACTTTTCCTATTATTTTTGGTAGACCCCTTTTGAATATTTGTGGCACAGTTATAGATTGTAAGAAGGAGAAATTTTTGACTAAGTTTGATGGAGAATCTTATGAGTTTAATTTTTCTAATTTTACTAGAGCTCCTTATGAAACTGATTTGCCTAATGAAGATTTTAGAGTTGAACATCTTGCCTCTATTGCTCTTGCTCCTAACGATGCTTTGTAGCAATATATGGAGGACCACAAAATTGAGATCTTCAGGGAAGAAAGAAATGAAATTGATGAAATTCTTCTTTGTCAGCCCGAGCTGCTTAAACATAATTTACCTGTGGAGGATTTGGGTACCACTGTGCCACCTAAGGAAGATCATGTTTTTGATTTAAAACCTTTACCTGATGATCTTAAATATGCTTATATTGATGATAAGAAAATATATCCTGTTATTATTAGTTCTAAACTTTTAGGGAAGGAAGAAGAAAGGTTATTGGAAACATTGAGGAAACACCAAGGAGCTATGGGATATACTCTTGATGATTTAAAAGGGATCTCCCCTACTATATGTCAGCATGCTATTAATATGGAGCCAGATGCAAAGCCAGTTGTTGAACATCAACGTTGTTTAATTCCTAAGATGAAGGAAGTGGTAAGAAATAAGGTATTGAAACTCCTTGATGCTGGTATTATTTATCCTATTGCTGATAGTAGATGGGTTAGTACTGTTCATTATGTTCCTAAGAAAGGAGGAATTACTGTTGTGCCTAATGAGAATAACGAGCTTATTCCTCAAAGGGTAGTAGTTGGTTATAGGATGTGCATTGATTTTAGAAAGGTCAACAAAGTTACTAAGAAAGATCATTATCCTTTATCATTTATAGATCAGATGTTAGAGAGGTTATCTAAGAAAACTCATTTTTTTTTATTGATGGTTATTCTGGTTTCTCTCAAATTGCTGTTAAAGAGCAAGATTAAGAGAAAACCACTTTTACTTGTCCTTATGGAACTGATGCTTACAGACGCATGCCTTTTGGTTTATGCAATGCTCCTGCTACGTTTCAAAGATGCATGTCTGCTATTTTTTATGGTTTTTGTGAAGAAATTGTGGAGGTATTCATGGACGATTCATCCGTCTATGGAACTTCTTTTGTTAATTGTTTGCACAATCTTGATAAAGTTTTGCAGAGATGTGAAGAAACAAATTTTGTTCTTAATTGGAAGAAATGCCACTTTTATGGTGAATGAAGGAATTGTTCTTGGACATAAAATTTCTGAGAGTGGTATTGAAGTTGACAGAGCAAAAGTTGAAGCAGTTGAGAAAATGCCCTGTCCTAGAGATGTTAAAGGTATTCGTAGTATTCTTGGTTATGATGGTTTTTATAGGAGGTTTATTAAAGATTTCTCTAAGATTTCAAAACCTCTTACTAATCTTCTTCAAAAAGATGTACCATTTGTTTTTGATGATGATTGTAAGGAAGCTTTCAAAACTCTTAAGAAGGCTTTAACTACTGCTCCTATTGTCCAACCACCTGATTAGAATTTTCCCTTTGAAATTATGTGTGATGCTAGTGATTTTGTTGTGGGTGCTGTTCTTGGACAGCGCGTAGATAAGAAGTTGAATGTTATTCATTATGCTAGTAATACTCTTGATGCTGCTCAAAAGAATTATGCTACTACTAAGAAAGAGTTTCTTGCTGTTGTTTTTGCATGTGATAAGTTTAGACCTTATATTGTTGATTCAAAAGTTACTATTCATACTGATCATGCTGCTATTAGGTATCTTATGGCAAAAAAGATGCTAAGCCTAGGCTTATTAGATGGGTGTTGCTTTTACAAGAGTTTGATTTTCATATTGTGGATAGGAAAGGTGTTGAAAATCCTGTTGCTGATAATTTTTCTAGATTGAAAAACATTTCTTTTGATCCTATTCCTATTAATGATAGTTTTCCAAATAAACAGTTAGCTACAATAACGGTAACCTCGCGAGAGAGTCCTTGGTATGCTGATTATGCTAACTTTATTGTTTCCAAGTATTTGCCTCCAACCTTTACAACTCAGCAAAGAAGGAAATTCTTTTATGACTCGAGGCATTATTTTTGGGATGACCCACACTTGTATAAAGAAGGAGTGGATGGTATTATGCGAAGATGTGTTCTAGAATATGAACAACAAGAGATATTGAGGAAGAGAGTGGATTCTATGTGCACGTGGGTACCTACACACCCCTTCCAACTTTTGATTCAAGACATATTAGCCCATTTTTAGTTTGTTTTCCTAGTAGAACACAAAGTTCTGGTGTACAAAAGTGGTTTCAGAATTTTGGTTTGAATTATTTTTCATCAAAGTCAACTCATAAATAGATTTTTCATTGACATTTTGTTTTTGGGGTTGACTTTGCCCAAAAATTATATATACAAAAAATTTGAAACTACTTTTACGCAGCAGTATTCTGTGTTCTACTAGAAAACCAAGCTAAAATAGGTTAATATATTTTGAATCAAAAGTTGAAGGGGGGTGTGTAGGTACCCACGTGCACACCGTTTTGTTTTCGTATTGAGGAAATGCCATGGTAGTGCTTATGGAGGACATCATGCTAGAGATAGAACTGCACAAAAGGTTCTACAATCAGTTTTTTATTGGCCTACCCTTACGCAAGAAAGTTTATTTTATCTTGTGATGAATGCCAAAGAGTTGGTAATATTTCTAGACGCAATGAAATGCCTATGAATTATTCTCTTGTTATTGAACCATTTGACTATTGGGGATTTGACTTTATGGGTCATTTTCCTCCTTCAGAAGGTTATACTCATATACTTGTTGCTGATGATTATGTTACTAAGTGGGTAGAAGCTATACCTACGAAGAGTTCCAATGGTGAGACCTCGTTAAAGATTCTTAAGGATGTTATTTTTCCTAGGTTTGGTGTACCTAGATATCTTATGACTGATGGAGGTTCTCATTTTATTCATGGTGGTTATAGGAAGACTCTTGCTAGATATGACGTTAATCATAGAATTGCTTCTGCTTATCATCCCCAAACTAGTGGGCAAGTAGAGCTATCAGATAGGGAGATCAAGTCTATCTTGCAGAAGACTGTTAATAGATCTAGGAAAAACTGGGCTAGCAAGTTGAATGATGCTTTATGGGCTTATAGAACTGCTTATAAGAATCCCATGGGCATGTCTCCTTACAAAATGGTTTACGGAAAAGCATGTCACTTGCCTTTAGAATTAGAACACAAAGCTTTTTGGGCAGTGAAAGAGCTTAATAGGGATTTTAAACTTGCCGGTAAGAAAAGGTTGCTTGATTTGAGTTCCTTAGATGAGTGGAGAAGTGAAACTTATGAGAATGCCAGACTTTTTAAAGAGAAAGTCAAGCAAGGACATGATAGGAGAATTCTTAAGAGAGAATTTCATGTTGGTGAGAAAGTTTTATTGTATAGGTCTCGTCTCAGATTTTTTGCAGGAAAATTACTCTCGAAATGGGAAGGACCCTTTATTATTGAAGAGGTGTATCATTCAGGTGCAATAAAGATAGCTTTGCTTAAAGATAACACTACGCAAGTGGTGAATGGGCAAAGACTCAAGCATTATATTTCTAGAGCTTCTTATAATGAAGATATCGATGTTATTCAAGCGGTGACTCCAAAAGAATTCATCAAAGAACATATGCAGGAAATTGCAGAGTCCGTTTTCAAATAGGTAATAGTTCTAGTCAGAAAAGGTTTGCGTTAAACTTTTCTGTTAATACTTTTGTTGTTTTTATTAAATATGAAAAATCACGAGATGAAAACGAGTTGGAAATGGAGCCCGGAGGCTCCACACCACCTGGTTGCGCGGCCCCCTGCTGGCCATGCCACCCTGTGGTGTGTTTGCCTCGGAGCTCATTTCCGTCCTGGTTTCCTCCTATGCCTTCTTTTCGTTGTGAAACTTTCACCTATATAACCCCCCGGATTGCCCGAGGTCTGTATATCATGTTCTCATTGTGTTTTGTTTCGATCTGTTTTTGTCAGGATCTGTTCTCAGTTTTAGAGCCACCATGTCTTCTTCTGGTTCATCCGAGGAGAATTCCCTTGCAGACATCATTAATCCGTACATGATGGAGCTGAAGATGCATCCAAAGGAGTTGTCGCTCAAGGATGGGAAGTTGCAGATAGAAGATGTTTAGGGCCCTAAAGGAGAAGGAAGTCTTGAAGCTAGGATGGAAGCGCTGGAGCAAGAAGTATTTAAATATAAGAAGATGGCGGAATGCAAGGTGGACATCATTCATAGGATAAATCAAGAACTCATCGCCAAGGACAAGATGGAGACTGCAGAGCTCTGGGATGACATCTTGTCACTCCATGAGACCATCAACAAATTACAAGCACAACTCTACGACTTGCAAAATCAAAACTGTGAGTATGAGGCTAGGTTTAAACAAATGAGTGCTGCTGCCAGTTTCAGGATATTGGAGACCAAGTCATCCTTTCTTGATGGGGAACCTTTGCCTTGGAAGTATGATGATGATAAAGATTCACCACCACCACCGAAGGAGTAACTCGTCATTGGTATTGGCATCCCCGTGGTTTGTTCCAAGCTTGGGGGAGTGTCGCGGTATCACATCATTACCTTTTACCCATTTACTTTTCCAGTAGAGTCATATCATGAATAGAGAAGTTATCATATGGAATAGTTTGCAGTGTGGAAGTATCCTCCTTTAGTTGGTTATCTATGTATCCCTTGGTGTGAGTTGCGGTTATGAAATATTAATGAGAAGTCTTATCATTTACTTTCCGCACACTTTATTTTAGTTTGCAACATTTCTTATATGATTAGTCTTGTTGATTAGTATTGGTATCACTTTGGGAGCATGAGTAAATCTAGTTGGTTTTGGCAAACTTAGCAATGGTCAGTAGCAACAATACTTTGAGGCTTGAGTAGAAAAGTGGGAAATACATGTAGATACATCATTTCAGCCTTCCTTCATGATTAGCTCATAAGCATTAGTATTCCCAAGTTAAGATCATTTGTACTTTCAAGGAAGTTTGCATGATTGTTTTCTGTCACATGTATGTTTGTTTGTTTCATTCAACTCTTATGCTTGCTACCCAGCCTTGCTAGCCAAAAACCTGTACTAAGAGGAAATACTTCTCGTGCATCAAATTCCCAAAAACCAAGTTACTTCCAAAGAGTCCACTATAAATTCCTATGCATGGTATTTCAAGCCATTCCAAGTAAAATTTCATGTGCTACCTTTCAAAAACCTTCAAATACTTCTCATTTTGTGACACTGTTTTTAGCTCATGAGGACGTAGTGGTTGAGTTTGTTATCTTCCATACTAAATTGAGTACCCCTAAACTTGCATGCTTCATCTGCTCTCACTAATTTTGCAAGGGAGCTGGTCAGACCATTATAAAAAAAGAGAAAAAGAAAAGAAAAAGGCACTCCTCCATGGTTTGTGAAAGTTGGTGGGCACCCGATGGAATTGGTTAGCCATGGTTTGTGAAAGGAAAAGTGGGGAGGAGTGCCAAACTATAAAAGAGCACAATTGTGCCAATTAATCAAACAATTCGAAACCGCTCTCACTTGTTTAGTATGGAAGATAGCAAGAACTCCGTTGCTAGTCATTGACAGAAACAACCACCTCTCAAAACAATTTTTTATCTCTGTTTTACAAATGAAAAGCTTTAGCACATGTTTAATCCCTGCTTCCCTCCACGAAGGGCCTATCTTTTACTTTTATGTTGAGTCAACCTATTCCCCTCTATCTCAAGCAAGCATTTGAGTTGTTGTGTTTCAACCATCCATCTATTGATTTATTCAATCATGTTTACTATCTTCCTTTGTTTAGTATGATGCTTTTATCTGAAAGAATATACCTTTGAAAGCTATCTATGATTGTAAAGAGATTGTTATGATTGAGCATGTGATTTTTGCTATATTAGCTTTGATATAAAAGGCTCCGATCAAAATATAAGTACAATCTGTTCATTGTTCTCTGACCAAGAATAAAGGTTTGCCATCACCAATCATGATTTACCTTGTGCATATTTATTGTGATTCCCTTTGCTTACTACAAGACAAGTTATATAAAGGGAAGTTGCTATCTATTATGACTTGTGCCTTGGTATGTGTGATGCTTCTTGTCCATATTTTGTTCATCGACACTTCACTCCATAAACCTGTGGTCATGTTTATCGAGTTCCGTTTTTGCTTGGGGACAAGCAAGGTCTAAGCTTGGGGGGGGGTTTGATACGTCCATTTTGCATCACTATTATATATCATAATTTGCTGTTATTCATTCATATATTTCATATTTAGAGATGATACTTATGTTGTTTCCTCTGTTTTTACATGTTTGATGATTATTGGAGAGCTTGCTGCCAGAGTCAGGATTCAGTTGGAAAAAGGACCGTCAAGACACCATATTTCTGAAGATCATCTATTCCAAGAAAATACCCAGAAATTCATGTGTCATCAGAAGACGGAAGTAGCCAGAAGGAGAGGGCGAGGTGAGCGGCCAGGGGCCCACACCACCAGGTGGCGTGGGCCAGCCCTAGGCCACGCCACCCAGTGGTGTGGCTGCCCTGGCCCACCTCTGCCAGCACCCCCTCGTATATATCGTCTCCCTGAGAACCTAAGACCCAGGGGGATCAGAGATAGACTCCGCCGCCTCTGTGGGGTGGAAAACATATAGAGAGAGAAAGCTCTCCGGCAGGCAAAAATCTACCGGGGAAATTCCTTTCTGGAGAGGGGAGATCGTCGCCATCGTCATCGCCATCGAGCTGGACTTCATCGGGATCATCATCTTCGTCACCATTGTCACCAGCACCTTCATCACCATCATCACCACGCCATACCGCTATAACATCTTGGTTTGAATCTTGTCAAATTCTTAGGGGAAACTTTCCCGGTGTCGATTACTCTTATAGTTGATGCTATTGAGTAGAACCGTTGAATTAAGGTTTATGTTCAGATTGTTATTTACCATTATTTCACCTCTGGTCATGATCCATTTTATGTCTTATGAGTAGTTCATTTAGTTCTTGAGGACATGGCAGAAGTCAAGATGTTAGCAGTGAAACTATGTTGAGTAATATTTAATAGTTTGATATTTATGTTGTGGTGCTATTCTGCTAGTGGTGTCATGTGAACGTCGACTACATGATACTTCACCTTTATGGGCCTAGTGGAATGCATTGTGTATTTGGCTACTAATTGGGGGGTTGCCGGAATGACAGAAACCTAAACCCCCATTAGGAAACCATTGCACTAGGGAGTGTAGGATCTCAGCGTTTAAGGCTGTGGTTAGATTTATCTTAATTACTTTCTTGTAGTTGCGGATGCTTGCAAGGGGTATAATCACAAGTGTGTATTAGTCCAAGTTGGGGTAGTGCATTAGAATAGGTTCACCCCCATAACACCTATCAAACCAATGAAGATTACTTAGCTGCATGAAGCGAAAGCACTTGACGGAAACTCCCGTGTTTCCTCAGGAACGTTTGGTAATCATAAGTTACACAACCGGCTTGTCCTTTGCTCTAAAAAGGATTGGGCCACTCATAGCAATTATTATTATTGTCTTTTATTTACTCATACTTTGTTTACTTGCATTATCAAATACCCCAGAAACCCGTTTGCTAGTATTTACAGTGAATCCTTGATCAAAACTGCTTGTGAACACCTTCTGCTCCTCATTGGGTTCAACACTCTTATTTATCAAAAGTACTACGATACACCCCCTATACTTGTGGGTCATCATCAAGCTACTTATAATTTATGGTTGTGATTTTTACCCCACATAGTGCAACAGATGGGGCTTTGTTTAGCTAGGTTTTCAGTGTCTTGTGTGATGTAGAGGAGCCCAAAGTTTATGTTAACTTAATTTATTCTTGAATCAAACACAGGTCCTTTATTTCCTTTCTATAATCATAGGTGAGGTTTCCGTTTGTCTTTCATTCTCAATTATGTTGGGCCATTTCTTCTTCTGTTATTTTAATTCATTAGCACATGTGAATATAATTGCAAGACATGTGTTCTATTATTACTGATTCTGTTCTGGGCATTATTTGTGTGTACTGGGAACATGGCTGTGAAGTGTACTGGGAACATTGAGTACTGGGAACATGGCTGTGATGTGTACTGGGATCATTTTTTGCCAAAGGAATTTCTGTCTATGTGTATGTTGTGCAGGTATATTGAGTGCCAATGTTTCACTGGAATGTTGATTAACTTCCGTTCCGGCGAATTTCTGGCACTCCGGCATGACCATTTTTAGCAAAAGTCATACCGAATTTTTGCCGTAAAAATTTGTGTCGCTAGCTAAAAAATCTTATCTCTTGTGTAGCCATGTCATCTTCTGGAAACCGAAATGTCGACGGCGACATCGCCGGGTCGTCTTCTCAGCAATTAGAGATGGAAGAGCACTATAGGCTCATGGCCCTAGAGTTGCAGCAGGAAGATGGTGAATATCGGCCTAGTGACAATGACGGTGACGATGCTGGTGATGACGAGGAGAGGAGGGTCATCGACCAAGAAACCACCGATAGTGGCACCAGCGCGGGTGGCTCCGAGTCAACTAGCCAGGCAAACAGAAGAGTTCAGAAGAAGCGGTGCCCAAACCTTGTCGCCGCCAAGCAAGACACATTCACATTGGTTGACCCCACTAGTGGTATTCCTAAGGATCCACTAAATTTCACGAAGGGGTATGGCCTCCAGCTGGCAGCAATCCTTCATGACGTCGTCAATGTCAATGAGATGAACCTCCGAAATAAGGACCATCTGTACGTCCAGCTAATCTTGAGGCTACACACACGGTACGAGTTCCCTCCGGAGTATAGAAACCAGGATCTCAAGAAGAATATTGTGAACAGATATGCCCTCACTAGGTTCACCAAACACCTTAACAGTTATAAGACTATGCCGAGGGAAATGATTGCTAATCATGAGCCTTTTGAAGAGGTCCATCGCCACTTTCCGCGGATGACGGAAGAGGACTTCAAGGTCTTCCTTGCAAATGAAGCCGATGATTTCACTAAGGCGAAAAGCAAATGTGGGAAGGACCTCGTGGAGAAGAACATTGGGCACCACCGTCTCGCTTGCCGTGGTTACGATGACAAGAAGCCAAAATGGGACAAGGAGGACCAGGCATACATAGAGCAGGGCATCGAGAACCCCTACGACAGGTATGAGGACCCACATTTGTTAGGTCTCGGTACCGTAAAGAAATGAAAACCGGGAAACTCATCACAGACCCCAAGGTGGTGCAGGGTGTAGTTTTGCGCATTGACCCGAAGGTGGCGAAAGTCAAGAAAGTAGATGTAAGCAATTTACAAGATTGTTAAGTCCATTGCAAGCTAGTAGCACACAATTCTAAAATTGTTCATGTTGTCTCTTCTGCAGCAAGCACAAATACAAGCAGCTGATTTTGGCTCCTCATCCCAGACGTCAACAGCCAAATTCGTGTGGGACAA
This sequence comes from Dactylis glomerata, assembly GCA_007115705.1. Classification (NCBI taxonomy): domain Eukaryota; kingdom Viridiplantae; phylum Streptophyta; class Magnoliopsida; order Poales; family Poaceae; genus Dactylis; species Dactylis glomerata. The sequence continues at coordinate 190,754 of QXEO01000834.1, read as the reverse complement.
TCCTTACGTAGGGGGCATAAACATCACAAAGGAGCAGCCACCGTTGAAGAGGCCGCACGTAGGCCATGTCACCAGCACCGGAGCAGGTCGCAAGCATTCTGCCTATGGCTTGGCTGAGCCTAGCACCAAGGAGTCACAACAGGCGAAGAAGAGCCAGGACACTTTAGAGACGGAGGCCCTCAAGAGAAAGATCGCGGACTTGGAAACAAACATGGAACGGAGGGTCGAGGAGAAAACTGTTGCAAAGGTCAACGAAATCATGCCCGACCTCGCCTAGAGGATCGCCTCTTATATCACGGGAGGCCAAACGGGGTCGTTATCGTTGCTGAGCTTAGGTGCCAGCAACTCGGACAAAGAGGCATCACGGGCTCAAAGTGAACCATGACATGATTCACCCGCTGCAACAGTGACTCCGGAGGGCAGCAACACAGGTGGTGGCCGTACGGAGGACTCACTGGCCATGGCGGCTAGCAGCCCCTCCATCACTTGCACACCCGCCAGTCCGTCGATGCTTGCCGAGCTCGACGCCCTCACGGTAATAAATTAAGCCTCCTATGCAAGCAGTCAATTACTTCATCACCGCCACTCTCTTTTGACATACGTGTTGTGTTTCTACAGGAGAGCTCGACACAATGCACCTTGCTACTGAAACTGGACAACCATTTCAAGGACGTGGTAAAGGGAAACATCTTGATGCTACTTAGCAGGATGTACCAAGGCAACCTATGCCCGATAGCGTGCACCGGGTTCAGGTGGCACATGTGTTGCCGTTCTGCCATGAGTTGGATCCTCCTAACCAACCAGCGGACGCCGAAAGCAAGCTGAAGATCAGACAACTCAAGAACCACATATTGCTATGGCCAAAAGCCCTAATTCGGCTGAACACCGCCTCAAGGTCAGCGGGAAGCCAAGAAAGGTTCACTCCACCGGTTGCATCGGCGGCGCCAAGCCAAGGCAAGGTCGCTCCACCCTTTGTGCCAGAGGCAAGGGAAGAAAGGACCGACACTCCACCCGCTAATGATCCTCCCGAGCATGATGGCACAATGGATATTGACCAGGCTCCCATTGATACTTTCATTGTTGATTTGGAGGCCGACGATGCTCCTCAACATGTACCCGATCAAGGACGTGGTCCTCTGGCGAAGAAGCTGATGTTTAGTTCTCAGGAAACGCCAGAGGAACAAGCTGCCGCCTTCACTGCCCCGCCGCAATCTATGATTTCCCCGAAGATACTCTTCATTCTAACGAAGGAGGAGATGCAACAAAAAGGCACTCCCCCCTGCAACAAGAAGAAGGAGAGGAAGCGGAAGAAAAAAGGTGACGCGGCCGCTACCTTGGTGCGCCCAGCAGATCGGGTTCTCGATAGGTTGTCGACCCCTTGGAGGAAGATGCATTATCTCAGTGAACCGATGTTGCCGAGTGAGATTCTCAAAGATATGGGGGCAGCATCAAGGACGTGCATGACAACATTATGTATCTGGAGAACCAACTTCTCAAAGAGAAAAATCTTGGGTACCCGGTACATGTGGTCAAGGTGCCCACCAATGTGGGCTTTGTGGATGGTTACCCAGGGGATCTTTTCTTTATTAGATTTGAAGACATCTTCAGGCTCTTGCACATGTTCCAGATGGACAAAAGCTTGGTCCGCCTGATATTGCTCAACATGGTGCACGATATCATCGTAGAGAGAAGAGGGAGGATCATGATAATGGACCCCTTCTACACGGATGAGCTATTTCTCGGCGCCCCTAGGAATTGGGCGATTGTCTCAAAGTACACCGAGGATTTCATGGTAGCCAACAAGGATAAGGACTACTTTCTCATGCCCTACTTCCCCGAGTAAGTAGTCCTTCGCTACCCGTTGGTACATTAATTCTTCCGTAAATTTCCTTTATCTAAGGATCACTTGTTGTTTTGCGCAGAGGAATTCACTGTACCCTCCTTGTCGTGCACCCGTATGAATCGGGAGTGGTTTACCTAGACTCAGGGAGTGCGAATCGCAAGGACTACACCAATATTAAGGGTGTTCTTGATAAAGCCTTCAACGGCTTCGTCACTAAGGCCGACCGCCCCATCAACGGCTTCGCAAGGACTACACCAATATTAAGGGTGTTCTCTTCCACTGTTGGGGATATGCCAAATAGGTATACCAGCGACGTAGTCCTAATTCAGCAAGCCAGGGTGGCCCATCAGGGGTGGTATGGCGGATTTGCCATACCGGGCGGCCCAGTTGCTGAAGTTGCCACGGAGGTACTAGAAGCAGGCGCTTATGGCGGATTCACAGACTGGTCCATGGCGGGCTACTAGCGGCGAGCTTATGGCGGATCCGGAAGACGGCCCATGGCGGGTTCGGTGACGGCCCATGGCGGGAGACCTTGTAGCACACGCATAGGACTTAGTCTAGGACTCCAAGTTGTATCCGCTCCGGTACCAACGTGTAGCCCACGCCAGGCGCCTTTATAAGCCCGGCGTGGAGCAGCCCTTGAGGCAAGATTAGAGCTATACGGCCAATCGCATAGCGAAACAGCCAACCTCATCATTGTAACCGAGCACTTGTTGCCTTATAGTGAATTATAGCAGCACGTAGGGTCTCGCCACCGTTGCGGGATCTGAAGCTGGGTAAACTCGTGCTACCACCGTCCTGGATCGCTCCTCCGTGTTCACCCCCTTCCACAAACCGCCATATACCTACCCCTATGGCAGATCTGTTGACGAAACCACGACAGTTGGCGCCCACCGTGGGGCGTAGCGCGTCTGGAGCGCGGATCCAGGCGGGATCCGCCTTCGCAGGCATCGGCGACACCGTCGCCATCGGGCGCGTCCTCTACGATTCCGGCTTCCCCATCGTCCCAGCGGATAACCTCTGGGTGTCGGCTAGAGAAAACCCTGCTCGATTCACCGTCATCCCGATTGGAGATATCCATATCTTCATTGGAGAGACAAACCCTACCCCCGCTACGGAAACCAATTTCCGGCGGATTGGTATGGCTGAAATCCCCAAACGGACCGCTTTCGAGCTGGATACGGAGGAGGACTCATCTGATCTGGAAGTTTCCAGGATGCCCAGATCGGATCTAAAAAATAATCCCACCCAGCCCGCCCTAGAGGTAGAGGAAGTGGTGGAAGACCATAGTGAATCCGCCATGAGCAATCTGGCGTTAGAGACACCGCGGTACTGCCTTGTTGCGTTCGCAGGTATCACTTCGGGATCTACCTCCAATGGAGAAGATAGCCCAGGTGAATCCATCCTAGAGGCACTTAACGAAAGTGGTGAATCGGATGACTGGGATAGCAAAGGCTATGATTCTGACCATTACGATGCCGCCATGAGGAAACTCGAGGCGGAATTGGCGTAGCAAGCACTTGAAGAGCAACACGCAGCGGCCAAGCAGGTGTTTGTCACCAACAAAGGAGATGATGCTGGGCAGACAACCGGTGATCCGCCATCTCAGGCAGTCCAGGACGGAGATACCGGCAATGAGCAGGGTAACCCGCCACCAGCTGCCGATCCCGCCGCGGAGCAACTTCCCGAGATTCATGGCGGACCCAGGCCGTTACCCGCCATCCCCGAGGACCAGCACCAAGAAGACTTCACGACCCCGCTGGATAAGGTCGTCTACGGAACTCTGGCAGATCCAATCACCCCTGACTATGTCAGAGATGTGAACGATCTCGAGAAGAAAAGGCGAGCACTCCTCAAGGAAGCAAAGCGAGTCACGAAGATGGGCCAGCAGGTTGATGACGACATTGCTAAAGCTCAGGACACGCTGAAGCGCGCAAGGAACATGGAGGAGAAGTATGCTACTCTCATCCAGAACCAGATCAATGAGGGTGGCGACCCGCAGCTGGTACGAAACCTTGAGTTCACCGTACCAACGGCGGAAACTCTGGCCAGGATGTACATCAAGAATCCGCCATACGTGGACAAAAACCACGATGAAGTTAGGGCTATGCCCATCAAAAACATCGTGGCCGCAAAGGAGCTATTGGAGCATAACAAGAGCCCAGCAGCCCTAGAGACAGCGGTTAAACTGATGACCAAAGCATTAGTGCAGCAGGAAAAGGCTACGTCGTCACGGCGGCTTGAATCTGACCCCGCGCTATGCCGGTCCAGTACTACGTCTAAAGCTCAGGGAGCTGGTAATAAGGGTGGTCGTCCTGACAACGAATCTCATACCGGATCCTCGGAGATCCGAAGAAGAGAAGCTCGCAATCGGAGACACGCCATCCCAATATCCTCCGATGACGACAAACCACATGGCAAAGGCCCTCAGAGAAACCCATCGCCACCCCGCAAGAATTACCCGGCTTACGGATACCAACAAACCACTGCTGCTCCTCGCCATAAGACCAATATGCCGCCACCAAAGCATAAGACGTTCGAAGTCCCTAAGGGAGGAATCGTCATACGCGACAATGATGGCAAACGAGGACGAAGCCGTGACGCTGGACGCAGAGACGATCCGCCACGACGAGAAAACAGCAGGGATGGCGGATCCAAGAGAAGGGACCGGTCTCGCCATGATGACGGCACGCATCGTGATGGTGACAAGGATAAGCATCGCTCCTCTCGCCGCCACGATGACAAAGGGCAAAGCTCCCGCCGCCATGACGGTGACCCATCACGAAGAACGGATGGAAGTCGTAGCTGCAGAGAGCAGTCGCAGGACGGCGAAAGTAAGCGCAGACGCGACCCTTCGCCATCCCCACCAGGGAGCCCCCATGGCGGCGGTGGTGGTGGCGGCGGGCCTGCAAGGTCGCACAACTCCCGCAAGGATCCACCGGATCAGAAGCCCTACGACGCTCGTACCCATCTAAACGAGATTGCCAAGTCTCAAACAGCCTTCTTCCTCGGCCCAAAGTGCTTTGGACCACGGATTCGTGATGAGCCCATCCCGTATGGGTTCAAAATCGAGAAAAATATCCGCCAGTACAATGGAGTCGATAGGCCTTTGACTTGGCTACAAGATTATTTCAACGCAGTGCAATTCGCCGGGGGATCTCCCAATGTTGCTGTCCGCTATTTGCCCCTGATGCTATCCGGCACTGCGAGGCAGTGGATCAATGACTTGACAGAAAACTCCATCCAAACCTGGTTCGATATGCAAACTGCGTTCACCGAAAATTTTGAGGGGACCTACAAAAGACCCCATAATATTGGTGACCTCCAACGGTGCCGACGAGCTGACGACGAGACCTCCCGAACTTTCCTCGCGCGATGGCTGGATATGAAGAACTCCTGTGAAGGGGTTACTGACGAATCCGCCATCCTCGCGTTTATTGACAGTTTGGAGAGAGGCCAACTGCTCCGCCATCGCCTGTTGCGGGAAAGGAACGAAGGGAAACTGACCCTAAATTCCATGATCACCATCGCAAGCAACTACGCGGCCGCTGACGATGACGCCCGCGAATCTCTGAAGGCTTTCGCCATCCAGAACACTGGAAAGCGGAATAGCAGTAACAAACGGAAGAATCCGCCAGAAGAGCCGCAGGCTCCGGATATGGTGGCCACAACCTTCGCTGACAAGGGTCAAAGCAGCCAGCGCGGCAGGGGACGCGGAGGTGGCGGTGGCCAGCCGCGGAGTTCAGCAACTCCCGCTTCGGCGCCATCCACCCCCGTGTCTTACGACGAATGCCGCGATATGCCGTGTTTTGCCCATCGTGATGCCTTGGGAAAGTGCAACCACACCAACCGGAACTGCAAGTTTGTCAACGACCTCAAGGCGGATCAAGAAGCTGGCTTCAAGCGCAGCCGGCAGCAACGGCCTCGTGGCAAAGGAAAAGCGGATAAAGACAAGGAGTCTAGGGATGGCAGTGATATGGACGAAGACCCTGCTCCCAAACCCGCCGAAAAGGCAGAGGGTGGTGCTGGCAAGGGTAACCCAATCAAGGACAAAAAAGGTGCTTTCCACACGTTCCTTGGACCCCCCACGGCTAAGGCTCAGAGAGCTGCTATGCGCTCCCTTAATGCCACCGTGCCATCAATCCGCCAGTACGTCCGATGGTCCGAAGTACCGGTCCGCTGGAGCCGCGATGATCATCCAGAGCACATCCCAGATGGCTATTACGCCATGGTGGTATGCCCTGTAATCCATGGCTACGAGTTCTCCAAATGCTTAATGGATGGCGGAAGCAGCTTGAACATCATGTACGTGGAAACGCTGACAAAGCTCGGCCTCACCAAGACCCAACTCCGCCATAGCGCGGTCACCTTTTATGGGGTGGTTCCTGGTCGCCAGGCCAAGTCCCTCGGGTCCATCACGCTCAAGGTCGCCTTCGGTAGTGAAGATAACTACAGAGAAGAGCCCATAACCTTCGAGGTGGTCCCGTTCAAAAGCACTTACCACGTGATCTTCGGGCGCCCGGCCTTCCACAGCTTTCACGCAAGGCCATGCTACATCTACAATCAACTGAAGATGCCAGGACCGGATGGCATAATCACTGTTTATGGCAGTTTCAGAAAGGCAAAGGAGTGCGAGGAAGGAGAAGCCGCCTTCGCGGAAGCAGTGTTCTTCGGCGAGGAGTTCAAAGAAATCCACGCTGCTACAGACCCCGCGGAGATGCCGGCATCCGAGCAGGAGGTTTCCGCCTCCCCGCCCACCTTCAAGCCTACAGTAGACACAAAACAGGTGGAACTTGTCGCGGGCGATGCCGCCAAGACCACCGCCATTGGGACAAATTTGTCCCCCGCATAGGAAAGCGCGCTCGTCGAGTTCCTCCGTGATAACCGGGACATCTTCGCATGGCAGCCATCTGACATGACGGGTGTACCCAGGGAACTCGCCGAGCACGCTCTGCAGATAATTCCTGGCTCAAAGCCAGTAAGACAAGCTATGAGACGCTTCGGAGATGAAAAACGCCGCGCCATAGCAAAGGAAATTTCCAAGCTGTTGAAAGCAGGCTTCATCAAAGAAGTGATACATACCAAGTGGGTGGCAAATCCGGTATTAGTTCCTAAGAAAAACACAAAAGTTCTGCGCATGTGTGTAGATTACACTGGCCTGAACAAAGCATGTCCAAAAGACCCTTTTCCCTTGCCTCGCATTGACCAAGTCATTGACTCGACGGCGGGATCGGAGCTGCTGTGTTTCTTCGATGCCTACTCCGGATACCACCAGATCAAGATGAAAAAGTCCGATCAGCTCGCTACGTTGTTCGTAACACCTTATGGCACATATTGCTATGTCACAATGCCATTCGGTCTGAAAAACGCAGGAGCAACGTATCAGCGCACTATGCAAAAGTGCCTGGCGGATCAAATCGGACGAAACATCCACGCATACGTGGACGACATCGCAGTTATGTCCAAGAAGAAAGATGGCCTTATAGCGGATTTGCAAGAGACCTTTGACAATCTCAGGAAGTACAACATGATGCTTAACCCGACGAAGTGTGTCTTCGGGGTCCCAGCTGGACAACTCCTAGGATTCATCGTCTCCCACCACGGAATTGAGGTTAACCCGGAGAAGATCAAGGCAATCCTCGACATCTCCCGGCCCATCGACCTAAAAGAAGTACAGCGACTCACGGGCTGCGTGGCAGCAGTGAGCAGATTCATTAGTTGTCTTGGCGAGAAGGCTTTGCCACTCTACAAGCTGATGAAGAAATCAGACGAATTCGTCTGGACCGACGAGGCAGACGCTGCACTTAAGGATCTGAAGAGAGTGTTATCCACTGCACCAGTCCTAGCGGCTCCCGAAGACCAGGAACCCATGTTACTATACATGGCGGCAACCAATAGGGTAGTCAGCATCGTCATGGTGGTAGAACGCAAGGAAGAAGCGTAGGAGTATGGCGTACAGCGACCAGTCTACTACGTCAGCGAGGTCCTGACGGAATCCAAGCAACGCTACCCCCACTACCAAAAATTGGCATACGGAGTTTTCCTAGCTTCTCGTAAGTTAAGGCATTACTTCTATGACCATAAGATCACAGTGGTGAGCAAAGCCCCACTGAAGGACATCATCAACAACTGCGACGCAACAGGACGAGTTGCAAAGTGGGGCATTGAATTGGCCTCTTTCGACATCGACTACAAGCCTCGCACTGCCATTAAGTCTCAGGCTTTGGCGGAGTTTATGGCGGATTGGAAGGAAGCGCAGGAAACTACGCCCGTCCCAGAACCAGAGCATTGGGTGATGCACTTTGATGGCTCAAAGTTGCTACACGGCTCGGGGGCTGGAGTGACGCTCAAATCTCCAGATTCACTTCCCCACCACCAACAACATAGCGGAATATGAAGCGCTACTACATGGGCTGCGCGTCGCAAAAGAGATTGGCGTACAACATATTATGTGTTGTGGAGACTCTGAACTTGTGGCCCAGCAGGTGGCTGGCACATACAAAGCTCGGAATGAATTAATGGCGGCATACAGGGATGAAGTGGACGAGATGGCTAAAAGTTTCCTCGGCTACGACATAAAGCACGTAAGGCGAGAAGATAACATGGCGGCCGATACTTTGTCCAAATTGGGATCCAGCCGTAAGGCAGTTCCGCCAGGCGTGTTCCTCGAGCATCTGCGTTTACCATCAGTAAAGATGGTGGATCCAGAAAATCCGGAGATGGCGAGCTCCCCTGTAATGGCGGTTTTGCCTAGCAATCCGCCATGGGCAAAGCCCTTCCTGGAATATCTGACGAGCAAGAAGCTTCCCGAAGACGAAGTCGAGAAAAGACAAATCGAGCGTAGAGTCAAAGCGTATACCATCATAGATGGCCAACTCTACAAACGAAGCACCTCGGGAGTTTTTATGAAGTGCATATCCCAAGTGGATGGAATCGAAATACTAAGAGAGATCCATGAAGGCGAATGTGGGCATCATGCCGCTGCCAGATCCCTAGTAGCAAAAGCGTTCCGCCATGGGTTCTACTGGCCAACAGCCAAGGCAGATGCAGACCGCATTGTGGAGCTTTGCCATGGTTGCCAGATGTACTCCAAGCAGACCCATATGCCCGCCACAGCACTGCATACGATCCCTATAACTTGGCCTTTTGCAGTCTGGGGGCTGGACATGGTAGGTCCGCTAAAAACAGCACCTTCGGGATTTACGCACCTTTTGGTAGCGGTAGACAAATTCACGAAGTGGGTGGAAGCTAAGCCCATCAGGAAACTTGATGGCAAAACCGCCCTAAAGTTTGTCAAGGACATTGTGGTCAGATTCGGCATCCCACACAGCATCATCACCGATAATGGCACAAACTTGTCTCAGGGAGAAGTTGAAGAATACTGCCATCACAATGGAATCCGCCTTGACCTAGCATCTGTGGCACATCCACAATCTAATGGCCAAGTTGAGCGGACCAACGGACTAATTATGTCAGGGATCAAGCCACGCCTCGAAGCACCGCTACATAGAGCAGCTGGAGCCTGGGCAAAAGAGTTGCCATCTGTACTGTGGAGTCTACGGACCACGCCAAACAGATCAACCGGCCTTACCCCTTTCTTCTTAGTCTACGGAGCAGAGGCAATCTTGCCAAGTGATGTTCAGTATGATTCTCCAAGAGTCGAGGCCTACAAGCAAGAAGATGCAGAAACGTCCAGACAACTATCTGTGGACCTGCTGGAAGAAGAACGAGACCTAGCAGCCCAGAGATCCGCCATCTACCAGCAGAATCTCCGCCGCTACCACAGCAGGCGAGTTCGCCAACGCTCGTTCAAAGAGGGCGACCTGGTGCTGCGCCTCAAACAGCAGAAGTCCCATAAGCTATCCCCGCCTTGGGAAGGACCCTTCGTCATCAACAAAGCTCTACTGAATGGTTCCTACTACCTCGTTGATATTCGCGAGCTAGATAAGCGACCAAGTAAGAAGCGCAAACGAAGAGACCCTGACGATATCTACGACGAGACAGATCGTCCATGGAACATCGCACAGCTACGTCCTTTCTACACTTAGCAATTTTCTAGCTTTGTAATAGGCACCTCTATATGATCAATGAAATAAAGCATTTGGTTCACTCTTGATTTTTTCTGAGTCTTTTACCTCCTTTATTGTTCATTTAGATCGTATAGAACCTTTTGCACAATTGTGCTTTGCACTTGCGTCTCTTTTAAATCCGCCATGAGCGGTCCGCGTAGCTTTTTTATGTTTTGATCTCCATCCGATGTTTTCTGTGTGGATTCCAGAGTAGTGACTTTTTGATGATCTAAGCCGCCATCTGCTCAGGGTTCTGGACGGTTGCTATTAAGTATCGTCACCCTAGCGGATTGTTCGTGCGAAGATTTCGCCATCTCACGAAAAGTCAAGCACAGAGAGCCGGATGGCGGATCGCATAATCCTACGCGTGAAAAATTTTAAGTGATGTTTTTTGGGCATGGCAAAAACTGCAAGTTGCATAAAACTAGGCCTGGCAGTTTCTTCGCTCAATTAAAACCACTTCATAAAAACAAACTGCAAAAGTTCACAAGCATTTCACTGATCCACCACAAGCAGATCAGTCACAGTGCACACATCACACGCAGTTTAAGTTTAGATTACAGACCCACTCAGGGGCCGAATTGATGCAATGTTTTTTCCTGCCATATTGCAGGGCACATCTCAAGAAGATGGCGGAACCTTGGAGGACACCTCATCCCCGCCATCACCACCTGCAGTTGCCGCGGAGGCAGATGCCGAAGCTTGGCTAGGCGATCCTGGCAGCTCGTATGCTTCGTAGTATACATTCAACTGCGTGCCTAGGGCGCACAGTTGATCATATCCGAGCACGCTCTGCCGGATGGCGGCCTCGTCGACCGGCGCGCCATCCTCGCCGCTCTCAGGGATGCCGGAGGTGAGCTGGTCCAGGTCCATGTCGGGGTAGTGGGCCTTCGCCAGTGTCAGCGCTGTTCTGGCACCACCCCGAGCAGAGGACAGCTTCCAATCCGCCACCAGCCCTGGCACCAGCAGCAGCTTCTGCGTGAGTGCAATGGCGGAAAGGTTGGATGAACCCGCCATCTGCAGGCTTCCGCACGCTTGACGACCAGCGCTGAGAAGGCCATCAAGTTCCTTCCTCGCTGCGTCGGTGGCCATGTGCAAGCCCTCGGCGGTCTCCACCTCGCTTTGCCCCAAGGAAGCTGCATGGCGGAAAGAAGAAGACGCGTCACCAACTGCATGGCAGAAGTTAAAAAACCTTAAGTTCGAAGAAGTGGTACCTAGCAAGTTGTCCTGGAAATGCTGGAGGAGCTCGTTAAAGACGTCACGCCGTTTCTCAAAAACAGCGGCGGCTTTGCGGAGATCCGCTATCTCCTTGTCCTTCTTCTTGCCCTGGTTCTCCTGGTCCTTCAGCTGCCTCTCGAGGGTGGCGTTTTCAGCCAGCGATTTCCGGAGCTGCTCATTCAGCCCATCCATTGCAATGGCGTGGCCTTTCTTCATCCCCTCGAGTGTGGACTTGAGCTTGGCAGCGTCTGCATGGCGGAATCTTGTCAGCTCAGCGTTGATTGAATAAGCATAAGGGAAAGAAAACTTAAGGTTAAAGTACCGCTATTCTCAAGCTGCTGCCGCAAATCCGCCACAAGGGCGCCTTTCTCCGCCAGCTCCTTCTCCTGCGAGCTGACGACCTGGACCAGGTCCTCCACCACCTTCTTGTAGTTCTGGCAAAATTTGAAGTGTTAGTCACTCTTAGAGCATCATGATGGATAGAATCCGCCATGAAGCTCGGGGGCTACTCATGTTAATTTTTTAGTCACTCTTAGAGCATCATGATGGATAGAATCCGCCATGAAGCTCGGGGGCTACTCATGTTAATTTTTTAGCTACTCTTAGAGCATCACGATGAATGGAATCCGCCATGATGCTCGGGGGCTACTTATGCTGATTTTGTCTTCTAAGAGCTTTATGCCGGATAATTATCCGCCATAATGCTCGGGGGCTACTCAGTGAAAATTTAAAAGTTCTCTATAGAGCACTGGGTGAACTACCAGCGCTCGAGGGCTAAAGCTATTCAAAAACAATAAGTCAACCTTGGAGCCCCATAGCGGATTAAAATTTGCAAATCCGCCATGGCGCTCGGGGGCTACTGGGAGTACATACCTCTTTAACAATACTGGTTCTCTGAACGAACGCCGCCATTGCAGATGACACATGGTTACTGGCCTCCTCTTGCATATTGTCAAGACGGAAAAGAGCAGTTGCTTTCTTCTTCCACTTTGAAGCTTCCTCAGCTCCCGTATCCGTCTGGATTGCTTTTCCGCCAAAACTCACCTTCTTAGCACCCTTAGCGGGGCGATCTGATGGTCCAGTACTCTTTCCTGGAGCATCCGCCATCTTGCTGGTATGCTGAGAAGAGGTGGAAGGCCCAGTTGGGCGAGCAGGAGCATATGGTGTAGGCGGAATGGCAGCAGGAGATGGCTTGGCTAGTGGAGGTTTTGGGCCAGAAACCTTTCTTCTTCTGTGAGCAAGAGACAGATTAGAAAAGTTATGCATGGCATAAAGGCAAGTTATGACTATACTTACTTCCGTTCTGGTAGATTGATAGTGGCAGAATGCTCTGGCACGGTTTCTAGATGGCCGCGAAGGGCAGGGGACGAATGGCGAGAGATAACTCTCTTGCCCATTCCACGAATGCGTCCGCCAGCACCGCGAACGCCACGAGGAACCGCCACTACAGGCTCATCCGCCACTACTTCTTCTTCCGCCACCTTCTGTCTTTTGGGAGACGAGGAGGTCTCATCCTCATCATCAGTAAGATCCTTCGTCCGAGGATAGCGGACAAGACCGCTCAGCTCAGAGGGTGGCAGAGAAGAGAGCTGCGGAGAAATGTGAAGTTATTCAAGGAAAATTAGCTGTTATGGCGGAATAAGGAGAAGCACTTACCTTTGGACAACTGCCATTCTCATACATAGGGATTCTCAGCTTCAGAGGCTCATCTCGCCCCACCTTAATGATGTTGCGGATTCGAAGCTCGATCTCTTCAGCAGACAGTTCCTCCTTGGAATAGCGCTGGGGATCGTCTATTCCGTTATACTCACACATCAGGGCTGGGCGGTATTGAAGAGGCTGAATCCGCCGTGAGATCCAGCAGTAAATGGTGTCAGCACTTGTCAGTCCAGAGAAGACAAGTTTCGAAATCCGCCGTGAGCATAATTGGCATTCATCATCCATGGTGAAATCATCCATAACGCCCCAGCTATCCTGTTCCTCGGCGGGGCCATCAGCAAAAGACCGCAGGCCGAACTTCCTTTCAGGAGGGGCCTGGTTGGCCTGATAGAAGAAGGAACCCCGCCATCCCTTAGCAGAATCATGAGGGACAATGTAGGGGTAGGATTTCCCGTGCCGAGGAACAAAGGAGATTGACCCGCAATTGCGAGGATTCTCGTTCGCGTCCCGGTTATGGCGGATATTAAAGTATAAGCGGAATAAGTCTCCACGTGGGCTGATGCCTAGATACCCTTCGCATAGCGCAACGAAACCTGCTAAGGCAGTGAAGCTATTCGGAGCAATGTGGTGTAGCTGTAACCTGTAATGGCGGAGAACTTCCCTCAGGAAGTGGGATGGCGGAAGGCTGAGGCCGCGATCAATGTGGGACTTCAGCATAACAACCTCCTCATCTGAAGGAATTGGCGCCGTTTCACCAGGCACAACCCGCCATCTGGAGATTTCCCTAGCACTTATGCGGCCTTCCCGCTCCAAGGAAGACAGCATTTCCTCGCTTAAACTGCAGGGGTCCCAATCCCCTCCTGAGGTTTCGGGCATGGCGGACTCCGTGTCAGAGGATCGCACAGAGTCTGCAGCAGCTTCAGACTTTGAAGTTTGGCGAGGAGATTCGGGCTCCATGGTAGCTAGTGGTGTGGCGGTAATGATCTCTAAAACTTCAAGTGACGAGGAAGACGAGGCCAGCTTGTGGCGGAAAGTGCTGCCGGCGGCGAGGTCTTCCGCGGCGGCTCGCCGGAGATGGCGAAGCCCTCGTGGAGGCGCTGAAGAGAGAGAAAGCGACGGGGGAGAATGAAGGGGTGACCGGCCGGGGGTGAGAGGCCGGGGTATATATAGACCCCGGGCCTCGAGATTCGTGCCCGCCATCACAACCGCTCGTCCCGATCGCAGAAACCCTAATCTGGCGACACGTGTCCAAGGGTAAGAAAGTAACTTGGTGAATCTTGCCCTAGAAGGAACTGTGTGCCAAAATTTACGGCGGATTTTAACGGTATGATCCATCGGATCCCGAAAATCTCGCTAAAGATAACTACGTCGCTTGATCCGTTATTTACGGCGGATTGATAGATGGAAGAAGGAACATCAAGATAACCGCCATCCCAGCAAAAAAGAGCTATGGCGGAAATGACTTATCAAGGATAAGCATGGCGGATGTAGATGGTGATCTTGAAGTTCCCTGGGGGCTACTGTTGGGGATATGCCAAATAGGTATACCAGCGACATAGTCCTAATTCAGCAAGCCAGGGTGGCCCATCAGGGGTGGTATGGCGGATTTGCCATACCGGGCGGCCCAGTTGCTGAAGTTGCCACGGAGGTACTGGAAGCAGGCGCTTATGGCGGATTCACAGACTGGTCCATGGCGGGCTACTAGCGGCGAGCTTATGGCGGATCCAGAAGACGGCCCATGGCGGGTTCGGTGACGGCCCATGGCGGGAGACCTTGTAGCACACGCATAGGACTTAGTCTAGGACTCCAAGTTGTATCCGCTCCGGTACCAACGTGTAGCCCACGCCAGGCGCCTTTATAAGCCCGGCGTGGAGCAGCCCTTGAGGCAAGATTAGAGCTATACGGCCAATCGCATAGCGAAACAGCCAACCTCATCATTGTAACCGAGCACTTGTTGCCTTATAGTGAATTATAGCAGCACGTAGGGTCTCGCCACCGTTGCGGGATCTGAAGCTGGGTAAACTCGTGCTACCACCGTCCTGGATCGCTCCTCCGTGTTCACCCCCTTCCACAAACCGCCATATACCTACCCCTATGGCAGATCTGTTGACGAAACCACGACATCCACAGAACCGAGTTCTACTGCCACAAGCAGGCTAAGCCAGATAGTGAGATGGAGGCATGGTATGCCATCCTACATATGAGGGACATCATGAAAATAGAACAATACCTCTTGGTGCCAGAAAGACTCCAAAAAGCTAGAATAGACATGGCGAACGCCACCGATGCACAAGTGCGAGCTGAGTTCTGTGCCATTCAATGGACCATTTGCTCAATCATTTCGAGGGATGTGACCAAGAAGGGTGGCTTGTTCCACGCCGGCTTCACAACACCGCGAAATGCAGAAATCGAGACCCGCTTAGAGTTGTGCTATGACATGAGGACATTCAACACGCTCGATGGAATCCATCCCTTCCCGCCAAAACCCAAAACTTAGAGTTAGTTTATAAACTTTATTTATTGCATAACTTGTCACTTTTAATAAATTTTGCTGCACAACATTCATGCTTCATTACTTAACCACTAACTTTTTCCTTGTGTGTAGATGACGTGGTATGTCGTGTACAAGGGCAAGGTTCCCAGAGTCTACGACGACTGGGAAGAATGTAGGAGGCAGGTACACCGTTTTAGCGACAACAGCTACAAGGGATACAACACTTTGGCGGAGGCGGAAACTTGATATGCCAACTATCTAGCGCGAGAGAGGACGAGGGAGATGGAGAGGAGCCGGATGACCACCTTCCTCGTGATGATGCTCACTGCCGCGAGTGCCTTTCTTTTCTATGTGTTCCTTGTTTAGCGACTTTGTGTACTCTCGAACATGACTTGTACGTCCGTACCGCCACGTTGTGCTACTTGTTGTCTATGTATGTGTGTAAGTCGGGATCGAGACTTTGTGCAACTTCAGATCGATTCTTTTGCGTAATATTGGAGTCTTGATCACTTGTGTATATTATTCCTTGTTTTCTTGTATTATTTGCTATTATTATGAGTATATCTACTGTATTAACTATGTATATCTGCTGTATTCTCTGTATTTAATTTTATTTTTTTGCTGCTGTAATTAATTTTGCTGGCGCATATATATGTTATCCCTGGCGCACAACGTACTCGCCAGCGCAAAAAGAAGTATCCCTGGTGCATAGGCTTGTTCGCCAGTGAAATCCCTTACCCCTGGCGAATTGATCTATGCGTCGGCGGTATTTTTAGTTATCGCCAGCGAATACTAGAATGCGCCAGCGATATAGCGTTACCGCCGGCATGAGGGTCGCCGGCGCACCAGAATGCCCCGTTGATAGCACATTTTGGTGCGTCGACGATAGAATTTTTTCTACTAGTGTCTAAAGCTTGTCAATAAAGAATACATATTAGCTCTGTCACACTCATGAAGGGTACTCTTGATTAACACACAATAGACAAATAATCACTTGTCAATTACCTCTCAAGTATTATATTTAGGTGTGGCAGCTTTACATATTTACCATATATGTTACCTTCATGAGTGTGAATAAGGATTGTAAACCTGACACCATTAATTGGGTATGTTTGATATATGATCCTGAAGTAAATATATTTTTACGTATGATCCTGTGATGAAAGATTAGTTGCATGCATAAGGATAGACACAGTGCATAGAAGCTTCCACACAGGGTGGGACCTGGGGAGGGATTATATGAAATTAGTCTTACCCTTTCTTTGTTGAAATTTTGTATCCTGCCACCTCCAGTTGTATACTTATATTTTGTCATTATAACTTCATTGAAATTATTTCATTCTGAATTGTTTATATCGGATTATTTATCTTAAATGTGAGGTCATCGTGATCATGTGATCACCCATGTGCATTGTAGACATTATCATGGTCATATGTGATGATCTGATAAATTTTCTAAGTGGACTTCATATATATGCCTTGTCTTGTGCGAAGAATGAATGATTATTATTTAGTTCATGGACATAACGGGTGTTGTTTTCAACCATCTCCTAGACCATATCATAGCCATTTAGTGGTTCACTCTGTAGTAATTTTTTTGTTTTCTATGTCACAGACCCTTTAGTGGTATCATTGTCGTGTCTATGCGTAGATGGTTTTGTAGAGTAGAACACATGGAGATGTGGGCGTTGGTAATCATATTATTGTTTTCTTCATGTATTTTGGATCATAGTGACATAGTGGGATGAAGCGGCCCGAGACTAACCTTGCGTGTCCTCGCACATGAGACTTGTTCCATGCTCGACATGCTACTTGCTTTGCATAAATGGGCTTAGTGTGGGGACCCCGAGTTAGCCATCTGGAACACCCGTTATGCATACAATTCATGATCCCATGAAGACCGTCATGAATCCACATAACAGAGCTGATAATCAAAGTACATCATCCATTATAGTACCAAATTCAAATAGTCTTAGAATGGTCACATGACCAAGTTCAAATGCCATGCAGGGAAAGTTCACAACTAACACTTAGCAGCAGATACAAGAGTAGCATCGATGACTCAAGTCATGCCTACTACCCTACATGTGACTGACTCGGAGATGATACTAGTTCGCACTAGCATCGTTGTTCCCACCATCATCTTCCTCATAGTCTTCTTCATGGTTTGGCCAAGTTAATAGCCAGGGACAAAGTCGTGAGTACATTTGAATTGTACTCGCAAACCATCTAAAGGGAGAGTAAGGGAGATGCAGTATAGGTGTAGCAAGGGAAGGCTCTACTATAATTTGCTTCCTTTGAAAACATAGTTTCTCATGTTGACAAGCATGTCTAGAACCTTGTTCTATGACATCTCTATATCTTTATTAAAACATTTATTAAACAAGTTTTCGTAAGATCTCTAGGGAGGGAGTAACCCTCTTTGATTCATAAACCAGGTCAATCTCACATGACCATCGTCATTCCTTGGCAGTACCCTCTAGGTACTCTGAACCTTTCCTGTGCCATGACAGTACCCTCTAAGTACTCCGTCTGGCACCTTCCTCCATTTTTCCAAAATCATTTTTTGAAACAAAACCGACTTTGGGCTAAGTAACATGAGTCCCAACCGTCCATGGCGAGGACTTGGCTATTTGAATTGATTTACACTCTCCAGTGGTTGTACACTTTACCCAGAATATTCGATACATCCGCTGTGATCACCCATGGATCATCATACACAAGTATGCAGGGTTCAGATAAATAAACAAATCCTTCTACTTATCTATCTTAGTACGGGTGCCTACCCTGCGGAGTCTACCTTCCCGGCACACCCCGACAGTCTACCTCCTTAACTAGAGTGTAACTCTGGCACCACGGTGGGAGAACCCAAGTGTCTTCTGATGGCTCAGGATATGTCGTTGCACTGTATTGCCCATGCTTAAGGACAACCCGGATTTGGGGGTAGCGTGTACCAACTTCTGGAGTACCACGAACCCTTATATAGTATGAGGCTCCCTGCACTAAAACAAATAAACTTCAGGATAAGCCCCGTCCCATTCCAGGGTAATGTCGTTGCACCATTTAATTGTTCTAAGCGAACACTTAGTGACCACTAATGTCATTTTAAAACCAACTTCTCCAACTCATGTACCTTCCTCCTTATTTTGAAACTCATTTTTGAAATCCATCAATGGAATAGTTTCCTATCCCAAGGTTTTTTAAGACATTTTCAAAATCTTATTTTAGTGTTCCCAACCTAGAGTTTTTGCTCCACTACAAGGTGTTTCCAGGAAGGACATGATGTTAATCATCAAGCCTCTTCCCGGGGGATAAGTAGGTGTCAAGGAGGTTGTCATCCATAAGGATGATAACAATTGACTTGTGGAGCCAAGTTGCCAACAATTGCTATCTAGAGACAATAGCAATTTCAAACCATGCAATTTTCATAAATATTGATAAAAGATGCATTAAGAAAAACTAGGAGAAGATATGCAACAAGTTTGGATGGCTTGCCTTGTTCAGGTTGTCCCTGGGGTTCTTCTTTTAGAAATCTCAAGTGCCCTCTTCTTCTTACACACTCTTGAGATAGTCCTCTATCGCGGGATATCCTATCGCAAGAACACGGGGTACCACACGACGGACCCAAAGATACGAACGCAGGGGGTTGTACGCGTGAGATCTAGATTGCAACGAAACATGGCGATGACGGAAGCCTCGAGATGCCAGAAAGCACAGCGCACGATAGAGAGAGAGACCAAGCTTTACCCAGGTTCAGGGCCCTCATGGTGAGGTAAAACCCCTACTTCCTACCTTCTTGTATTGCGACGTGATACCTCGCGAGGAGTATAAGGCCTTGGTTACAGAGCCCTAACTGGCTGGAGGTAGAAAAACCAACTTAGCCTAGCTAGGAGCTTAGAGATGAAGATCGGATCCTTTCTAAGGGGCAGCCTCCCCTCCTTTTATAGCGCCGAGGTCCTCCTTCCCCTTATCAACTTGGGGAAGGGGTTGCCACAAACAGCCAAGGAGTGGGACAACTATTGTCTTCAGTCTTTGGTGGACGTAGTCTTCATAGAGTAGTGGCGCCAGTCCACAGGAGTGGGTGGAGGAGGCTGACATCCTCCTCTGGCACCCTGCACCGTCCATCCTATTTTTAGGGGGGTGGTCAACAACCACCGTGCAGCTTTATGCAGGCATGGCAGGAGCTGGTCTCCCCCTTGTCGGGGTAGCGTGGGTGGTACGTTGTCTTCCGTCCTTATCTTCTTTCTCAGCACTGGAACGTACTGAGCTACCATGGATTTGATCCTTCCCCTCGTGAGGAATAGCTCGCGAGGAGGCCTTCTAGTCCTTAGCAGTTTTAGTCGTTGTTCTCCTCATGAGGGTCTTCTCCGTTGGGCTTCAGTCTTTGGTTTACCCCTGGGCTAAAGCTGGGCCGTTGAAGGGGCCCAAGAGCAGGTGGACCGGGATATCCCGGTATCCAGAACACCGACAGTAGCCCTCGGGAGCCTAGCCCGCGAACGCGCCCTCTCGAGGGAGCGAAGGGTCAGGGGCCCCCAGAAGCTGCTGGGCCCTCCAACGGCACACGTCAACACGCTCGGTCAGAGGACCATGTGAAGATGCAGAGGCCGCGGACGCGTGGTGTGACCACAGTCGGCGAGACAAAGCGGCGTGGAGATCGTGCGCCGTGCAGAGAGTAATGGGCGTTTCGAACCATCGCATCAAGGGCAATGTTTGGGAAACCGCACCCTCTTTGCCTCCTTTAAAGCTTAGGAGAGAAGGCTCCTTCTTCTCCTTCACAGCACATCGCCGCCGCCGCCCCCTTTCGAAGAGCTTGCACATCCAAATCAATTCTAGCATCCTTCCTCCTGCTGAAATCCACCCCAGTCCAACAGCGCCATGGCACCACACAGGACCGCCAGAGCGGCGAGGTCTTCTGAAGCGGCATCACTGCCGGCAACGCCCCTGCTCAAGTCCTGCGTCAAGAGCAACCATGAGCTCCAAACCGTCCGCGAGATGGTCGGAAGCAAGAACAGCGAGTGGGCGCCAATCACATCTGGCATGGCTGGACGCCACGGGAGACTCTGCCCATGATGACACAGCCCTTCTTCCTCTTCTCCGTCTTCGTCGGAATGGTGCCATCGTTCTCCCCCTTCCTCCTGGCGATCTTGGAGACCTATAGGATCCAGGCGATCCACCTTCACCCCAGATCTCTCGCCCTGCTGGTGGTCCTCGCCTACGCCTATGAGGCGTGGATCGGCATCATGTCATTGGTGGCATACTTTCGCCACTTCTTCTCCCTTTGGCCCTCTAAACTAAACCAGAGCTCGGGTTGCGTTTCCTTCATCACCACCGCTAGAACAGAGGGCAACTTCATCGACTTGAAGTGGATGAATAAAGTTGAAGACTTTCGGAGCCGCTGGCTCTTCGTCGACATCCTCAAAGAGTCTGAGCTCTTCCTCGTCACCGGAGTGCCCCCCGTCAAGCTCACCACCTGGGTCAGCGAGGCCCTACCCGAAGAGGCCTTGAAGATGCTCCGCCCATGGATCCGCGACCTCTGGAAGGCCAGCATCACGGGGACCATGGTTGGAGTGGAGTTCGTCACCAGATGCATTGCCCTCTTCAGGACCACCGCAGGAGCAGCTGGGCGCACCGGGCAGGGGACGACCTTTGGCTCCACATTAGCGAGCTCAACACCAATGCCCGGGAGGAGGTAATAAGAGCTTTCTTCTCCTCTGCCTCCATCCCGATGATCCCGCATGGGGCCCTACCGATTTACAGCCTGGGTGCTCGGGAGACCAGCCGTGTCATGGCTGGGATCTTGAAGTTCAATGCTTGGGGTCCCTTCCTTGCAGACGATGCCACGCCTGGACCTCTTCTGAGCTCACCGGCAGCAAGCTCAGAACAGGACTCGGCGGGGAGGGGAGCAGGGCCTGAGGCCCCTAGAGACCATGACAATGATGACACCGAGTCTGGCGAGTGGGCGACCCGCTGGAGGCATTCTGAGAGTACCGTGGTACTCTCGGACTCCTCCTCCGATGACGAATTTGCTTTGTCGGACTAGCCTACAGGGGGAGACGCCGATGCATCTTCCTCGCGAGACCTAGAGGAGGAGGAGCACCTAGCCCACTTGGAGGCCGAGCGCCGCTCCAAGTTCAACGTTGAACGCGCCAGCCGGCGGCCCAAGGCGGGGGCTCCCCACGGCAGGGGGCCAGCCGGCGAGTCTTCTGCGCCTCCGCCACCAACCTCAGCCCTCCCAGGCAAGAGGGGGTGGGTTGAGCACGATGCCTCGTGAGTACTCCTGCAATAGCTTTAATCCTTGACTTACCTTTCTCCTAACTTCTTTTCCTCCCTTTCCAGCCGGCGAGAGGGCGGCCCACTTGATGGAGGGGCAGCCCTCAAGCCCCGCACTGAGGGGAAGACAACTGCCTCAGAGCCGGGCCCTTCTAGAGCTCCGTCGCCTCCCCTGCCAGAGATCTTGGGGAGGCCCTTGAGGATTACCGCGGACCCTCACACCGATGCCGACGAGGTGTGGGCGAGAGTGCGTGACGCCATGGCCGACACCTTCCAAAATGAGATCGCCAGGGCTCGCGCCATGGACCAAGTGCGCCTTGACAAAGGCTGGGCACTTCTCCACCAAGCCATGGAGAGGTGCCGCCTTCAAGACCAGCGCGCGGCCGAACGCCGTGAGCAGGCAAGGAAGGAGGCGGAGGAGATCCGTGTGAGTGCGGCCGACGAGGCCGAGGAGGTCTTGGCGAGGGCGAGGGCATCGGCGAGGGAGATCCTAGCCAGGGCACACAACGAGGCCACAGAGATCATCTCCACAGTGCGCGAGAGGATCCCCTCCACCGTCGGGCCTCCAAACCCGGCCTTGGCCAGGGAAGAGGCGAAGTGGGTGGCGCAGCACCTCCTGGACCAGGCCAGGACCAACGCCGACGGCCTCCTGGCCAATGCACGACAGAGGCTGGAGGAAGACGAGGACCACGAGGCCTTGCTCCATGCTCGCGAGGAGAGCGCTGACTCCCGCACGGAGAGCCTGAGCCTACAAGAGGCTGGGATCGCTGCGCGGGAAGCAGAGGTTTGCCGCCGCGAACACGAGCTGCGCCTCCAGGAGGAGCAACTCTCCGCCCTCGAGGACCGGCTCAATAGGGAGCGGGAGGCCCTTGAGAGCAGGGAGTAGATGGTCAACTAGGCCAACACCGACCTGGCTCAGTGCCGCGAGACGTTGCAGCAGCGTGAGTCCTCCCTCCGGGAACGGATGGACTACATGCTGAACCAGCGGCGGATCAGCCTGGAGTAGGAGTTCGAGCGGAAGTGCACCGAGAACCTCGAGGCATGCCGCATGGACTTCCGCGCCAAGACCGACACCACCTTGGAGAGGTACAAGTAGGGGCGCGAGACCCTAGAGCGCCAGGTCCGAGAACTAGAGGCGGAGCTTAAGAAGGCACATGAAGTGCGTCGGGGCGCTGAACGCACCTTGGGGGAGACCAACGCCACGATGAGCGCGCTTCAGCGTGACATATCGCGGCTCGAGGAGGAGAACGAGATGATGGTCCAACAGATCATGGACCTCACCAAAAGAATCCAGGAGGCCAAGGACTCCGAGGAAGATGCACGCATGCTGCACAGATAGCGCGTGCAGATGTTCCACGGGTTCTCTGCCCGCCTGATGGAGGCGGTGCAACGCCTGGGCATCGACGGCCTCAACTTGCCCACCGTACCGGAGGACGACGGGTCGATCCTCCACTTCTTCGGCCAGCTGGCCGACAAGCTGGTGGAAGCTTCGGCCTAGGTCATGGAGCTCATCGACGCTGAGTGCCGGGAGCTCCTGGGGCTTGCAGGGACGCAGATCCTCCCAACATCTAGCGCCTTCGCCCCGACCTTGACCTAGAGGAAGTCTTGCAGAGGAGGGTGGCCACACCGCCCAGCACTCCCGACTGCGCGACATAGGCCAGGGCGGCCCACCTGGGCATCGCCTTCCACCGCCTACACGCCATCTACGCTCGCCCAGGAACATCCATGGCCGCAGGACAGGAGAGCTCCTCCGGCGGCGAGGCGACGAGCTCAGGGGAACCCGACAGCGAAGAAGCTGCTGAGTTCGGAGATAACGGAGCAACGGAGTCCAGTGGTGCAGCGTCCTCGGGGTCCAGCCAAGGCACTAGCAACTCTGAGGATGACGCCCCGTAAGCTCTCCTTCCAGACCTCCTCCTGAAGTATCTTCTTAAGCTGCACATTCGGTGCCTGTCAGACATTGCCTTGCTGGGCCTTTTTTAATTGTAACCATACTTAAGGCATTTGTTCGCCAAATTATCATTGTTTGCACCCTTGTGAATTTTCCGTGCCTCACCTTTGCCTTGTGAGTGCTCTACGCCATTCGGGGGCCAGCCTCCGAGCTGAACAACTGAAGATATGCAAATTCGTGGAGCTTTGCAAGGCTAGCGGGCGATGTGGCTCTGGAGGTGACTGTGATGGCCTAAAGGACTATCTCCCTGTAGCCCCCTGGCATTCAAGCACGGCAAAGGCGATACTAGGAGAAGATGCACAAGGCTATAGACTAGAACAGCTAAAGATATGCAAATTTGCACACTCACGCGCCATCATTCGAGTGTCGCTCGAGAGGAGAGCGCACCATGGTGACTGTAGCGGGTCATTCCCTTAGTTAGAGCTCGATCCGTTCTGGGTTTTGCGGGCCTGCTGTTTTCTGGGTGAAGGCCCCAGTGCGGACACCGTGCTCCAGCTCTTTCTCAAATGGCAAATGAGCGAAAACTCATGTTCGCGTTAGGCCGCGCTCCATCCAAATTCATGGATTCGAATGAGGTAGAAACACCAAGAACTCCAGCAGTTATATAAACTAAAAAGGTTAAGAACAAGCAAAGTTTGCTGTTACACTTTTATTCCTCATGAGGGTGAGGATCCTTTCTCCTCAGCTGAGGGCGGGGAGACGCAGCCCCCAGGCTCCCAGCTTTGCCTCCGCGCGCCCTGGGGATGAGGCTATCGAGAGCAGCGAACGCTTACACGCCCTTTGGCTTCGGCCCCAGGGGAGCGTACTTGTCGAGGAAACGCTCGCAGAGATCTCTCTAGGACGAGATGGATCTCGGCGGCAGACCCCAGATCCACCGCCGAGGCTCATCCTTTGTAGACATCGGGAACCAGTTTGCCATGACGCACCCATCGCCTCCAGTTGCTCGAATGGCGATGGCGTACTGCCACAGAAACTCGATGGGATCTGACGATCCATCGAAGCAGGCGGCCATGACCGGCCTAAAGTGTCGTGGCCAGTCCACATGCCGAAGGGGCTCGGAAAGCGCTTTGAAGCCCCCAAAGCAGTCGACACCGCCTGTCGGCACTCCACCTTGTCCCATAGCCTCTAAGGTCTCGAGGAACTAAAGACGACCTTGACGGCGGGCCTCGAAGTCGGTGCAAAGGCGAAGATGCTTGAGACGATCGTCACCCATGTCGAAGCAGATCTTGAAGAAATACACCACAACCCCCTACCTGGTGCGCCAAATGTCACAGGATTTCGTGTCGCAAGAACACGGGGTACCACACGATGGACCCAAAGATTCGAACGCAGGGGGCTATATGTGTGAGATCTAGATCGCAACGAAACACGGTGACAGAAGCCTCGAGACGCCAGAAAGCACAGCGCACGACAGAGAGAGAGACCGAGCTTTACCCAGGTTCAGGGCCCTCATGGTGAGGTAAAACCCCTACATCCTGCCTTCTTGTATTGCGACACGATACCTCGTGAGGAGTACAAGGCCTTGGTTACAGAGCCCTAACTGGCCGGAGGTAGAAGAACCAACTTAGCCTAGCTAGGAGCTCAGAGATGAAGATTGGATCCTTTCTAAGGGGCAGCCTCCCCTCCTTTTATAGCGCCGAGGTCCTCCTTCCCCTTATCAACTTGGGGAAGGGGTTGCCATAAACGGCCAAGGAGTGGGACATCTGTTGTCTTCAGTCTTTGGTGGACGTAGTCTTCATAGAGTAGTGGCGCCGGTCCACAGGAGTGGGTGGAGGAGGCTGACGTCCTCCTCTGGTGCCCTGCACCGTCCACCCTATTTTTAGGGGGGTGGTCAACAACCACCGTGCAGCTTTATGCAGGCATGGCAGGAGCTGGTCTCCCCCTTGTCAGGGTAGCGTGGGCGGTACCCTGTCTTCCGTCCTTATATTCTTGCTTAGCACTAGAACGTACAGAGCTGACGTGGATTTGATCCTTCCCCTCGCAAGGAACAGCTCGCGAGGAGGCCTTCTGGTCCTTATCAGTTTTAGCCGGCGTTCTCCTCATGAGGCGCCTCCTCGTGAGGGTCTTCTCCGTTGGGCTTCGGTCTTTGGTTTAACCCTAGGCTGAAGCCGGGCCATTGAAGGTGCCCAGGAGGAGGTGGACTGGGATACCCCAGTATCCAGAACACCGACATCCTCTTCCTCTCCAGTGGCATTCGAATATAGCGTCACGAAATAAGAGGGAAGCATTCAATAACCACTCGAGCATACAAAGGAACAAACATCAACAAGCAGCCTCAAACACACAACCAAAGAGTGAAGGTGAAAACAATCTGATCTACAAGAACACCAGTTAACAATATCAACAATTCCAATATCTTCCCTTATTCTCTAGTTTAGGGTTTTCATGCTAGGGGCGGGGTAGCTGGTGGCGCGGTGTTGATGAAGTAAATGACCGCCCAGTTGGGAACCCCAAGAGAAGGTGTGATGAGCACAGCAGTAAGTTTTCCCTCAGTTATGAAACCAAGGTTTGTCAGTCCAGCAGGAAAAAGCCAAACTCCAGAAGGTGATGCTTGCTAGCCTAGTGACACTCGAACAAGGGCGCCGTTAACAATACTTGTTAGCGCATCTTCAACTAGTAGCAACGCGGAACCTACACACAACACAACTAAGAACTTTGCTCCCAACTTACGATGAGGTTGTCAATCTCACCGGTTTGCTGTAAACAAAGGAATGAGCGTATCGAGTGGAAAGCAATAGTAGTATGCGATAAAGTAAACAGTGCGAGTAAAGTAAACAGGTGATAGCAATGTAAAGGAAATTGGACCGGGGTCCACAGTTCACTAGTGGTGTCTCTCCATAAGATAAATAACAACATGCTGGGTAAACAAATTACAGTTGGGCAATTGATAGAATAAAGATAACAGTGCTTATGTCAAGAGGATCACTATGAGATTTATTCTAGGCATTACAAAAAAATACATAGACCGCCATCCAACTGCATCTATGACTAATAATCCACCCATGGGGAATCATCCGAGGACCCCATGAATATTAAGTTGCGAACAACAGATAACTGCATTAAGCAAAGTGTGTAATGTAAACAAAGCATATGTCCTTGGACATAAGAATGTTGTTTTCTCCCTAGTGGCAACAGCACATCTACAACCTTAGAGGTTTCTGTCACTTCCCCAGATTAAATAGAGGCATGAACCCAACTATCGAGCATAAATACCCCCTCTTGGAGTCACTAGTATCTACTTGGCCAAGATAGCTACTAACAATGGAGAGCATGCAAGATCATAAACAATATAGAGATAACATAAGATAATATTCAGCACAACAACTCAATCATAACACCTATATTCATCGGATCCCAACAAACACAACATGTAGAATTACATAACGGTGATCTCGATCATGTAAGGCAGCTCACAAGATCTAAACATGAAGCACATGGTGGAGAAGACAACCATCTAGCTACTGCTATGGACCCATACTCCAAGGTAGACTACTCACTCATCGCGCCGGAGGCAAGCATGGCGATGAAGAAGACCTCCGGTGGCAATTCCCCTCTTCGGAAGGGTGCCGGGAAGAGCTTCTGGACCCTCCTGATCTCGGGTCGATGATGGTAGCAGATCGCGATGTCTTTCTGGAAAATTGATCGGGTACTTAGGTTTTTCCCGTTGTGAGGTCTTTATAGGCGAAGGGGCAGCATCAGAGGTGGACCAGGGCGGCCTCACACATAGGGGGCACAGGCCAGGGGCTGGCCATGCCGCCCTATTGTGTGGTCGGCCCGTGGCCCCCCTCCGTCTCCTCTTCGGTCTTCTAGAAGCTTTGTTAAATAATAGGAGATTTGGCTTTTGTTTTGTCCAATTCCGAGAATATTTCCTATGTAACTTTTCTAAAACACCAAAACAACAGAAAATAGGGAACTAGCACTGTGGCATCTTGTTAATAGGTTAGTTCTGAAAATGCATAAAAATGCCACAAAGTGAAACAAAACACTAAGCAAATGGTGTAAAAATAAGCATGGAGCATCAAAAATTATAGATACGTTTGAGACGTATCAAGCATCCCCAAGCTTAACTCCTGCTCGTCCTCGAGTAGGTAAGTGATAACAAAAGAAATAATTTTTGAGGTGACATGCACCTACACAATCTTGATCATCTATGTAAGCATTGAGTGCTGGGATCAAAAGAACTTAACACATGGGCATGAAAGACATAATCTTGATAGAAGAAACTTAGCAACCATGTTATAACATGAAAGAGAACACAAATAAAAGATCATGAAAATGAAACAATAAAAGTCAAATGTGTGTTCAAATCATATGGATAACATAGCAAATGGTTTTCAGCTTGTCCTTCATAGAATAGCAAAACATAAATGCATAGGACATCTTCAAGTTTAAAAGGGCAACTAGATACAAATAATTTAAGAACAAGTGAAACCAAAATCATGAATCAATCAATGAAAACTTTGGGACAATGCACATTATACTAAGAATGACAACTATGCTCTCTCAGACGGTGCATAAAGATAGAAGGTGGTGACTCAACAAAAAAGTAAAAGAAAGGCCCTTCACAGAGGGAAGCAGTGATTGCAAGTTTTATAAACCTTCAAAAATTATGGTACTTACTAGCTTTGAGCTCTCATTGCCCCCATCATAAGCATCTTGAATGGTTAAAGTTAATGTGAGTACAATTATGAAGCATATGCTTGACAAATCATAAGTTGAAAACCTTGTGTCCCGTGAAGTACGAATACCCAAACCTCATGCTACTCGACATAGAGTCCCAAGCAAGCTCTTGTCATTATAAATATATGTGTATCATCGAGAACCGCCAATGCGGTACCTCCTGCCCGATGACATGGAACAGCCCACATCAAAATGACAAGACAAACTGACAATGAATACCTCGACATCTCTTTTATTTACCATTGGTATAGCTTTTTATTTTGAGATGCATCGTCGAATGTTCACTATGGGCATGCTGTAAATTTACACCATAAATTATGCATGTCTTAGATTAGCAGCCCAGGCATTTCCCTAACACATATAAAAACTCTATGATCCCACAAGATTCCCAACTTGTTTCAAATCGCGAGTATCCATAAATAAAAGATCACGATATCAACTCAAATAAGAAGTGCAATGTTGAAAGCTTACCCCATGACGACATGGTTTGGCTAATTTCCAACTTATAACTTGCAAGCATAACAACTCAACATAAGAGAGCCACAGTGTCAAAATTTTAAGAACGAGAAAAGTAAAGTGTGCCATCAGGTTCGTGAGAGCTTTACTGACCAATTTTTGCATAACACCAAAAAGAGTTTAATTTGAAGGATAGATAAAAGCAAGTCGAATGTACTTTGGAATAGCAAATTGCTAATAGGTATGTATGGTGGAAACATTGGAACAACTTGGTTTTTAGGAGTTGGATGCACGAGTAGAGCTCATACTCAGTACAAAATGAGGGCTAGCAAAAGACTGGGAGCGACCAACTAAGAGAGCAATAACGGCCATAATCATGCAAAGCGACAAAGCAACATTAAAAGAAGCATAAGATGGCATAAAAATTCAAAAAATTAATGATAATAGAGGCTTATGGCGACTTTGTATGAGTCAAACATGTGTGAGCATGTGCCAAGTCAACCCAAATAAAGCATCAAGGAGAAAACCAAAATAATGCTTCCAAATAATAAAAACAACGCATAATTTTTTCAAAGGCTCATTAAGCAAACTCAGTCATTTGAGACAAGTCATGCTACAGCAAAAACCACTAAGCATACTATCAAAATTATATCAAGCACGACATGCGAAAGCCTAGGCTGCAGTCTAAACAAGCTCCTTTTTGTACCACTTTTTTGCATGAAACTTTTTCTCTTTTCCAACACCATTCAAACCTTTTTAAAACAACTCTTTTGATGAATACCAACATGGACCAGAGGTCAAAATACACCTTGATGCAAACATATAACAAGATCTGAAAAAAAATCAAGGCGAAAAATAAAAGCTAAACGCAGTAGGAGAAAAAGAGAACACTTGTTGAACGATAAGAGTGAAAAACTAAGTGTTCTTGGGAAATGAAAAGCAAGGCAACTTCTCCAAAAGGAATTTGTTGGGGTCCAACCATTTATTGCAGCAAACAAAACTAAACAAAACTGAAAACTAAAACAACTGGCACTCCAAGAAAAACGCATAGTGCATGAAGCAATAAAAATATAGTGTGTTGAAAGGTGACCTGATTTTTACCGATGAAGAAGGGGTGCCTCGGGGGCATCCCAAGCTTTGATGCTTGTACCTCTTGGATATTTCTTGGGGTGCATGGGCATCCCCAAGCTTGAGCTTTTGTCCATTCTTCAACTCATCTTATCATTCTCCAATCCCTACACTTGAAAACTTCCTTCATACAAAACTCAACACAATTCTATTAGCAACATTAGTGTAAGCATAATAATGAATCAACCCCCTTTTGCTTCAGATTTCAACTCAAAATCACCACATATAAAGTATATAATACTGTAGCAACTTCCCCAAAAGTTCCGTGATCAAAAGAACTCAAAAAGAAAGCGATCCAGAGGCAAACACAGATAGTGGCAGAAATCTGTCAAAACAGAACAGCTGACAAAGGTCGATATTTTAGAGGGTTGTCTGCTGCTCAAATCAAAAAGTGCTAAACTAATGAAAGTTTGTATATAACCTGGGTCATATGCACAAGAAATATCAGGTCAAAAAGATATTTTGAGAATTTTCATGAATTTTTATGGTGCAGCACCGAAATCTGTTTCAGGACAGCAACATCCCCAAATCTTACCTCACTCAAATTAGAGGTTTCTCTTGGCACAACAACGAAATAAAAATGATAAGGAGAGGTTATTACAGAAGTAATAACTTCCAAGACTCAAATAAAAGAAAAATAAATGAAAGTAAAACATTGGGTTATCTCCCAAGAGTGCTTTTCTTAACGCCTTTGAGCTAGGCGCAGAAAGTGCGAATCAAGTATTTTCAAAAGAAGCATTATGATCAACTGTTTCCTCAAGATCACCACTTACCACACTAGGCACTTTAGAGGTTCCCAAAGATGATTCAACCTGCAAGTCACTCTTAGTTGAACTAAAAGTCTTACCAATATTAAAAACATGTTGCGGTTTAGGCACAGACACCTTGGGAACATACATAAATTTTTGCTCTTTTCCAACAAAAGCTTTCTCCTTCTTAAACTTAAGAGAAGAGAAAATAGAACTTAAAGTTTCCATAGATTACTCCAGTTTCCCAATCCTAAGGTTTTGACTATCAAGAGTAGTGCTAGCCTCTAAAACGGTGATTCTCTTACCGAGACTTTCTATCAATTCATTAACCCGGCTAGCATTATCAAGGATATTTGGCAAACTTTTTTCCAAAGATCTAAGCTTTTCTAAAACCTTCCTCCAAAGTGACCTCAGTTTTAACAACATGAATAGGTGGAACTCCCACTAAACTTTCAATTAATGTGCATGCTTCAAGAGCGGGAGTACCCAGAAAGTTACCTCCTGCAAGAGTATCAAGAACATACCTATTCCAACTAGATATGCCAACATAAAAATTTCTAGGGAGGATCATGGTAGAATGCTTCTTTGTACACCTATGATGAGAATTGCTAATACGGTACCAAGCATCTTTCAAACTCTCTCCCCCTTGTTGCTTAAAAGTACGAACTTCAACTTCAGCATTACTCATTCTAACAAGACTGAAAGCAGATAAGTAAAAATAACAACTAATAGGAAACTAATTTTTGTGTGTTTTCGATAAAACGATGCAAGTAAAAATAAAGTAAAGCAAAACTTAAAACAAAGTAAAGGATGTGCGTGTGAAACTCCCCTTGCAGAAGTCTTCTTTTTCCCCAGCAACGGTGCCAGAAAACTTGTTGGTGGCGCGGTGTTGATGACGTAAATGACCGCCCAGTTGGGAACCCCAAGAGAAGGTGTGATGAGCACAGCAGCAAGTTTTCCCTCAGTTATGAAACCAAGGTTTGTCAGTCCAGTAGGAAAAAAGCCAAACTCCAGAAGGTGATTCTTGCTAGCCTAGTGACACTCCAACAAGGGTGCCATTAACGATACTTGTTAGCACATCTTCAACTAGTAGCAACGTGGAACCTGCACACAACACAACCAAGAACTTTGCTCCCAACTTATAATAAGGTTGTCAATCTCACCGGTTTGCTGTAAACAAAGGAATGAGCGTATCGAGTGGAAAGCAATAGTAGTATGCGAGTAAAGTAAACAATGCGAGTAAAGTAAACAGGTGATAGCAATATAAAGGAAATTGGACCGGGGTCCACAGTCCACTAGTGGTGTCTCTCCATAAGATAAATAACAACATGCTGGGTAAACAAATTATAGTTGGGCAATTGATAAAATAAAGATAACGTGCATATGTGGTGGCGCGGTGTTGAATAGTGCCAGAGAACTTGTTGGCGTGTAGTTGATGATATAAATGACCGGCCAGTTGGAAACCCCAAGAGAAGGTTTGATGAATATAGCAACAAGTTTTCCCTCAGTTACGAAACCAAGGTATGTCAATCCAGTAGGAGAAAGCCAAACTCAAGAAGGTGATGCTTGCTAGCCCAGTTACACTCCAACAAGGGTGCTGTTAACGATATCTTGTTAGCGCGTCTTCAACTAGTAGCAACGTGGAACCTGCACACAACACAACCAAGTACTTTGCTCCCAACTTACGATGAGGTTGTCAATCTCACCGGTTTGCTGTAAACAAAGGAATGAGCGTATCGAGTGGAAAGCAATAGTAGTATGTGAGTAAAGTAAATAGTGTGAGTAAAGTAAACAGGTGATAGCAATGTAAAGGAAATTGGACCGGGGTCCACAGTTCACTAGTGGTGTCTCTTCATAAGATAAATAACACATGCTGGGTAAACAAATTACAGTTGGGCAATTGATAGAATAAGGATAACGTGAATATGTCAAGATGATCACTATGAGATTTACTCTGGGCATTTCAACAAAATACATAGACTGCCATCCAACTGCATCTATGACTAATAATCCACTCACGGGGAATCATCCGAGGACCCCTTGAGTATTAAGTTGCGAACAATAGATAACTGTATTAAGCAAAATGTGTAATGTAAACAAAGCATATGCCCTTGGACATAAGAATGTTGTTTTCTCCCTAGTGGCAACATCACATCTACAATCTTAGAGGTTTTTGTCACTCCCCTAGATTAAATAGAAGCATGAACCCAACTATCGAGCATAAATACCCCCTCTTGGAGTCACTAGTATCTACTTGGCTAAGATAGCTACTAACAATGGAGAGCATGCAAGATCATAAACAACATAGAGATAACATAAGATAATATTCAGCAAATCAACTCAATCATAACACCAATATTCATCGGATCCCAATAAACACAACATGTAGAATTACATAACAGTGATCTCGATCATGTAAGGCAGCTCACGAGATCTAAACATGAAGCACATGGTGGAGAAGACAACCATCTAGCTACTTCTATGGACCCATAGTCCAAGGTAGATACTCACACATTACGCTGAAGGCAAGCATGGCGATGAAGAAGACCTCCGGTGGCGATTTCCCTCTCTGGCAGGGTACCGGGAAGATCTTCTGGACCCCCTCGATCTCGGGTCGACGACGGCGGTGGATCGTGATGTGTTTCTAGAAAAGTGATTGGGTACTTAGGTTTTTCCTGTTGGGGGGTCTTTATAGGCGAAGAGGCATCGTCAAAAGTGGACCGAGGTGGTCACACACATAGGGGGCGCGGCCAGGGCCTGGGCCGCGCCGCCCTACTATGTGGCCGGCTCGTGGCCCCTCTCCGTCTCCTCTTTGGTTCTCTGGAAGCTTCGGTAAATTAGTGAGGGGTTTTCTGTTGCTCAAAAGAACTTGGTTTCTAGGAGTTGGATGCACGAGTAGAGCTCATACTCAGTACAAAATGAGGGCTAGCAAAAGGCTGGGAGCGACCAACTAAGAGAGCAATAACGGCCATAATCATGCAAAGCGACAAAGCAACATTAAAAGAAGCATAAGATGACATCAAAAGTCAAAAACTAAATGATCATAGAGGCTATAGGTGACTTATTTTGTAGTTAACATGGTGTAAGCATGTGCCAAGTCAACCCAAATAAAGCATCAAAGGAGAAAACCAAATAAATGCTTTCATATAATAAAAATAACGCATGATTTTTTCAAAGGCTCATTAAGCAATCTCAGTTATTTGAGATAAGTCATGCTACAGCAAAACCACTAAGCATACTATCAAAAATACATCAAGCACGACATGCAAAAGCCTAAGCCGCAGTCTACACAAGCTCCTTCTTGTACCACTTTTTTGCATAAAGCTTTTTCTCTTTTCCAACACCATTCAAATTTTTTTATAAGCACCTCTTTTGATGAAAACCAATAAAGATGAGAGGCAAAAATACACCTTGATGAAAATATATAACAAGATCTGAACACAAATCAAGGAGAAAATCAAAAGCTAAACGTAGTAGCAGAAAAAGAGAACACTCATTGAACGATAAGAGTGAAAAACAGAGTGTTCTTGGCAAATGAAAAGTGAAGTATGTCTCCCTCCAAAAGAAACATGATGTGATCTAACCATTTATTGCAGCAAACAAAGCAAAATAAAATTTAAAACAAAAACAACTGACGCTCCAAGAAAAATGCATAGTGCATGAAGAAATAAAAATATAGTGTTTCGAAAGGTGACCTGATTTTTGCCGATGAAGAAGGGGTGCCTCGGGGGCATCCCCAAGGTTTGACGCTTATACTTCTTGGATATTTCTTGGGGTGATGCATGGGCATCCCCAAGCTTGAGCTTTTGTCCATTATTCAACTCATCTCATCATTCTCCAATCCTTATACTTGAAAACTTCCTTCATGCAAAACTAAACACAAATCTATTAGCAATATTAGTGTAAGCATAACATATAATCAACCCTTTTTGCTTCAGATTTCAACACAAAACCACCACATATAAAGTATATACTACTGTATCAACTTCCCCAAAAGTTCTATGATCAAAAGAACTCGCAAAGAAAGCGATAAAGTGGCAAAAACAAATATTGGTAGAAATCTGTCAAAACTGTACAGCTGGCAAAGGTAGAATTTTTGAGGGATTTTCTGTTGCTCAAATCAAAAAGTGTTCAACTAATAAAAGTTTGGATATAACCTGGGGCATATGCACAAGAAATCTCAGTTCCAAAAGATATACATAGAATTTATACGAATTTTTACGGTGCAGCACCGAAAACTGTTTCAGGACAGCAACATCCCCAAATCTTACCTCACTCAAATTAGAGGCTTCTCTTGGCACAAAAACAAAATAAAAATGATAAGGAGTGGTTATTACAGTAGTAATAACTTCCAAGACTCAAATAAAATAAAAAGTATTGAAAATAAAACAATGGGTTATCTCCCAAGAGTGCTTTTCTTTAACGCCTTTGAGCTAGGCGCAGTAATTTGCAAATATGCTCATGTGGGCGCCATATAAGAGCTTGAGGCAAAGGCGCCATATAGGAACTTAAAGCAATAGAGAGCATCAAAAAGCAAATATGAAACACATTTAAATCTAAACCACTTCCTATGAAAAATAGTCTTGTAAAGAGACAAGTCATGAAAGCGCAAAGCAAAAAAGCATAGGAAGGCAAAACAAGTACAACTTCAAGAATTGCAACATAAAGAGGGGAAACTCAATATTATTAAGATCCTTCAAAACATATTTCCCTCACTCATAATAACTTTTAGTAGCATCATGAATAGAACTAACAATATAACTATCACATAAAACATCCCTATCATGAGCCACATGCATAAAAGAATTAATACTCCCCACATGAACAATAGTAGTAGGAGCAGATTCAACAGAATAACTATTCTCATCACCATAATCATCAAAAACAGGAGGCATATTGTACTCATAACTATTTTTCTCCTCAAAAGTAGGTGAACTGAAAATATTATACTCATCATCATAACCATCATAAACTAGAGGTTTAGTATCATCACAAGCTAGAGAACAGCTATTTCGCAAAGCATATTCTTCAAACATATCATCATAAGAAGGAACATCATATAGGGGAGATAAAATATCATTAGAGCAAACTTTCTCCTCTAAAGCTGGGGAACTAAAAATATCATGCTTAACAAAACCAGCTTCCCCAAGCTTAGACTTTTCAATAGCATTAGTAATAACGGGATTCAAAGCATTCATACTAACAACACTATTAGAATGCAAATTAAGCTCCAAAGGTTTTTCAATTTTCTCTTAAAACACTTCATATCTAAACTCAGGAAAACGACTACAGAACTCTTTTTTTTCCATTAAGCCTAACTAGTGAAAATAAAAACAAGAAACAAAAAGATATAATTGCAGAATCTAAAGGAAATAACTCCGAGCAATCACACAGAAGGATGCGAGTACCTTTTACCTTACCTCCCCGGAAACGGCGCCAGAAAAGAGCTTGATGTCTACGCACGCATCTGTTCTTGTAGATAGTGTTGGGCCTCCAAGTGCAGAGGTTTGTAGAACAGCAGCAAGTTTCCCTTAAGTGGATCACCCAAGGTTTATCGAACTTAGGGAGGAAGAGTTCAAAGCTATCCCTCTCAAGAAACCCTGCAATTATGATACAGAAAGTCTCTTGTGTCCCCAACACACCCAATACACTTGTCAGATGTATAGGTGCACTAGTTCGGTGAAGAGATAGTGAAATACAAGTGGTATAGATGATTATAAGTAGTAAATGCAATCTGGAATAAAAATGGCAGGAAGCGAACATGTAACAAAACAGCAAATAAATGGTGTGCAAAGCTTGGAAACAAGTCCTAGGGATCATACTTTCACTAGTGGACACACTCTCAACAAAAATAACATAATTGAACAAATAAATAACTTCTCTTCACTATGGTACTCTGAATTACTCTCCTATTGAACAACACTAATCATTGCGTAGGGCTACGAAGCACTCCTTAAAGTTCATCAAGTACTTGACAAACACCACTCATAGAGATATCCAAATCAAATCACAACTCAAGATAAATATTATTGCAACTTAGACCAAGTACTAACCCGGTGCACACACTGTCAACATTACACCATGAAAGGAGGAAAAGATCACTTCAATACTATCATAGTGGTAATTATTCTCATAATCCATAAGAGATCACAATTGTAGCCTAGACCAAGTACCACCACGATGCACGCACTGTCACCGTTACACCATGGCAGGAGGAATAGATTACTTTAATAACACACTAGAGTACACATAATGAAGAAGAGTAACATCTACTTATTCAACATGATACAAAGCTCATGATCACATAAAGATCACATCATGGGAGAGAGAGGTGAACCACATAGCTACCGGCAGAGCCCTCAGCCCCGGGGATGAACTACTCCCTGCTCATCATAGGAGACAACAAGGTTGATGGAGATGGCGGTGAGGTCGATGGAGACGGCGGAGATGGCGATGGAGACCGATGGAGATGGCTCCGGGGGCACTTCCTCGTCCTGGCAGGGTGCCGGAATAGAGACTTCTGTCCCCCGAAATTCATTGGTGGCGGCGGTGGAGCTACAAAACTCTTTTTGGAAAATTGCTGACTCCCCTAGGGTTTTCCGTCCCGAGGCTTCTTATAGGCGAAGGGGCATCATCAGGAGGCAACAGGGGCTCCTCACACTAGGTGGGCGCGGCCAGGGGCTAGGCCGTGCCCCTATGTGTGAGGGCGGCCTCTGGCCCCCCTCCGGCTCTCTTTCGGTCTTTGGGAAGCTTCCAAGAAAAATAAGACTTCAGGAACTTGTTTCGTCCAATTCCGAGAATATTTCCTGTGTAGCTTTTCTAAAACACAAAAACTGCAGAAAACAAGGAACTGGCACTGTGGCATCTTGTCAATAGGTTAGTTCTGGAAATCGCATAAAAACACCACGAAGTGTAATAAAACACAAGGCAAATGGTGTAAAAACAAGTATGGAGCATCAAAAATTATAGATACGTTTGAGACGTATCAGTGACTCAACATAAAAGTAAAAGAAAGGCCCTTCGCGGAGGGAAGCAGTGATTGCAAGTTTTATAAACCTTCAAAAATTATGGTATTTACTAGCTTTGAGCTCTCATTGCCCCCATCATAAGCATCTTGAATGGTTAGAGTTAATGCGAGTACAATTATGAAGCATATGCTTGACAAATCATAAGTTGAAAACCTTGTGTCCCGTGAAGTACGAATACCCAAACATCATGCTACTCGACTTAGAGTCCTAAGCAGGCTCTTGTCATTGTAAATATATGTATATCATTGAGAAGCGCCAACAGGGTACCTCCTGCCCGATGACATGGAACAAGCCCACATCAAAATGACAAGACAAACAGACAATGAACACCTCAACATCTCTTTTATTTACCATTGTTATAGCTTTTTATTTTGAGATGCATCATCGAATGTTCACTATGGGCATGCTGTAAATTTCCACCATGAATTATGCATGGCTTAGATTAGCGGCCCAGGTGTTTCCCTAACACATAAAAACTCCATGATCCCACAAGATTCCCAACTTATTTCACATCGCGAGTATCCATAATCAAAAGATCACGATATCAACTCAAATGAGAAGTGCAATGTTGAAAGCTTGCCCCATGACGGCATGGTTGAGCTAATTTCCAACTTACAACTTGCAAGCATAACAACTCAACATATGAGAGCCACAATGTCAAATTTTAAAAGCGAGAAAAGTAAAGTGTGCCATCAGGTTCGTGAGAGCTTTACTGACTAATTTTCGCATAACACCAAAAAGAGTTTAATTTGAAGGATAGATAAAAGCAAGTCAAATGTACTTTGGAATAGCAAATTGCTAGTAGGTATGTATGGTGGACACATTGGAATAACTTGGTTTTTAGGAGTTGGATGCACGAGTAGAGCTCATACTCAGTACAAAATGAGGGCTAGCAAAAGACTGGGAGCGACCAACTAAGAGAGCAATAACGACCATAATTATGCAAAGCGACAAAGCAATATTAAAATAAGCATAAGATGGCATCAAAAGTCAAAAACTAAATGATCATAGAGGCTTATGGTGACTTTGTACGAGTCTAACATGTGTGAGAATGCGCCAAGTCAACCCAAATAAAGCATCAAGAATAAAACCAAAATAATGCTTCCAAATAATTTAAACAACGCATGATTTTTTCAAAGGCTCATTAAGCAATCTCAGTCATTTGAGACAAGTCATGCTACAGCAAAACCACTAATCATACTATCAAAAAGACATCAAGCATGACATGCAAAAGCCTATGCCGCAGTCTACACAAGCTCCTTTTTGTACCACTTTTTTTGCGTGAAACTTTTTCTCTTTTCCAACACCATTCAAATCTTTTTAAAACAACTCTTTTGATGAATACCACATGGACCAGAGGTCAAAATACACCTTGATGCAAAGATATAACAAGATCTGAACTCAAATCAAGGCGAAAAATGAAAGCTAAACGCAGTAGCAGAAAAAGAGAACACTCGTTGAATGATAAGAATGAAAAACAGAGTGTTCTTGGCAAATGAAAAGCAAGGCAACTTCTCCAAAAGGAATTTGTTGGGGTCCAACCATTTATTGCAGCAAACAAAACTAAATAAAATTGAAAACTAAAACAACTAATGCTCCAAGAAAAATGCATAGTGCATGAAACAATAAAAATATAGTGTGTTGAAAGGTGACGTAATTTTTGCCGATGAAGAAGGGGTGCCTCGGGGGCATCCCAAGCTTTGACGCTTGTACCTCTTGGATATTTCTTGGGGTGCGTGGGCATATCCAAGCTTGAGCTTTTGTCCATTCTTCAACTCATTTCATCATTCTCCAATCTCTACACTTGAAAACTTCCTTCATACAAAACTCAACACAATTCTATTAGCAACATTAGTGTAAGCATAATAATGAATCAAACCTTTTTTACTTCAGGTTTCAACTCAAAACCACCACATATAAAGCATATACTACTGTAGCAACTTCCCCAAAAGTTCCGTGATCAAAAGAACTCAAAAAGGAAGCGATCGAGAAGCAAACACAAATAATGGCAGAAATCTGTCAAAACAGAACAGCTAACAAAGGTCGAAAATTTAGATGGTTTTATGTTGCTCAAATCAAAAAGTTATAAACTAATAAAAGTTTGGATATAACCTGGGGCATATGCACAAGAAATCGCAGGTCCAAAAGATATACTCAGAATTTTCATGAATATTTATGGTGTAGCACCGAAATCTGTTTTAGGACAGCAACATCCCCAAATCTTACCTCACTCAAATTAGAGGCTTCTCTTGGCACAAAAACGAAATAAAAATGACAAGGAGAGGTTATTACAGTAGTAATAACTTCCAAGACTCAAATAAAAGAAAAATAACTGAAAGTTAAACATTGGGTTATCACCCAAGAGTGCTTTTCTTTAACGCCTTTGAGCTAGGCGCAGAAAGTGCGAATCAAGTAATATCGAAAGTGGCATTAAGATCAATTGTAGGAGTCTTTTCAACAATGAATTGAATCGTGTCCAAATGAGTTTTAGAAGATCCTTTGTGATCACACATTGGTACACTACTTTCATCAAAAAGATTTTCAGGACAAATCCAATTAAAATTCTTTTCCAAAGCATCATGAATTCCTACAAGTTTACAAGGTAGTGGTACTCTGAAATCTTCATTGGTTGTACCAACAACCTCTACAGGCAAGCCAAGCTTATTAAAACGCTTAAAAACTTTTCTAGCTTCAATGGCAACATCTCTAAATTCTCTACGCAAAGTTTCCAAGATAAAAGCTTTCTTTTCGGGATCTTCAATATTATGAAGCTTAAGAAACTTGTGTTGCATAAAAGAATTAAGGCTAGCAAACCTAGCTTCCAACATGTGAACTAAATAAGCAGAAGCAACTTCATAACTAGGAGCAAGCTCAGCCAAAGACTTTTCCTCAACATCTTTATGCATACTAATATGATTAAAGAACTCCTCGATGTTACTTTTCCCAATAATTGAACCACTACCTACTGAGAGGTCCTCCAAAACGTACTTAGGGAACAACATAATGAACTAAAAGTAATAAAGTAACAACTATAAAGGATACTAATTTTTGTGTCTTTTTGATAAAATGAAGCAAGTAAAAATAAAGTAAAGCAAAACTTAAAACAAAGTAAAGGATGTGCGTGCGAAACTCCCCTTGCAGAAGTCTTCTTTTTCCCCGGCAACGGCACCAGAAAACTTGTTGGTGTCTGATACGTCTCAAACGTATCCATAATTTTTGATGCTCCATGCTTGTTTTTACACCATTTGCCTAATGTTTCATTACACTTCGTGGCACTTTTATGCATTTTCTGGAACTAACCTATTAACAAGTCGCCACAGTGCCAGTTCCCTGTTTTCTGCTATTTTTGTGTTTCAGAAAAGTTACATAGGAAATATTCTCAAAATTGGACGAAACCAAAGCCAGTCGCCCAGAATTTCACCGAAGCTTCCAGAGAACCGAAGAGGAGATGGAGTGGGGCCACGAGGGCCCCACACAATAGGGCAACGCGGCCTGGCCCCTGGCCATGCCCCCTACGTATGAGATCGCCTCGGTCCACTCCTGATGATGCCCCTTCGCCTATAAAGACCCCCCGACGGGAAAAACCTAAACACCCGATCACTTTTCAAAACACATCGTGATCCGCCGCCGCCGTCAACCCGAAGATCGGGAGGGTCCAGAAGCTCTTCTCGGCACCCTGACGGAGAGGGGAATCGCCACCGGAGGTCTTCTTCATCGCCATGCTTGCCTCTGGCGTGATGAGTGAGTAGTCTACCTTGGACTATGGGTCCATAGCAGTAGCTAGATGATTGTCTTCTCCACCATGTGTTTCATGTTTAGATCTCATGAGCTGCCCTACATGATTGAGATCACCATTATGTAATTCCACATGTTTGGTTTGTTGGGATCCGATGAATATTGGTGTTATGATTGAGTTGATGTACTGAAATTTATCTTATGTTATCTCTATGTTGTTTATGATCTTGCATGCTCTCCGTTGTTAGTAGCTATCTTGGCCGAGTAGTTGCTAGTGACTCCAAGAGGGGGTATTTATGCTCGATAGTGGGTTCATGCCTCTATTTAATCTGGGGGAGTGACAGAAACCTCTAAGGTTGTAGATGTGCTATTGCTAATAGGGGGGAAGACAACATTCATATGCTTGAGGGTATATGCTTTGTTTACATTACACACTTTGCTTAATGCAATTATCTGTTGTTCACAACTTAATACTTGTGGAGTTCTCGGATTGATTCGCCACAAGTGGATTATTAGTCATAGATGCAGTTGGATGGCAGTCTATGTATCTTGTTGTAATGCCCAGAGTAAATCTCATAGTGATCCTCTCATCATATGCATGTTGTCTTTATTCTATGAATTGCCCAACTATAATTTGTTTACCCAGCATGTGTTATTTTATCTTATGGAGAGACACCACTAGTGAACTGGGGACCCCGGTCCTATTTCCATTATATTGCTATCACCTGTTTACTTTGCTCGCACTGTTTACTTTACTCGCATACTATTACTATTTTCCACTCGATATGCTTATTCCTTTGTTTACAGCAAATCAGTGAGATTGACAACCTCATCGTAAGTTGGGAACAAAGTATTTGGTTGTATTGTGTGCAGGTTCTGCGTTGCAGCTGGCAAAGAAAAGCTTGGACGAGGCAACTTATAAATTGTCCAGAGCTGTCGCAAGCTAGCAAGCATCACCTTCAGTCATTTGGCTTCTTCCCCTTCGGATCGATAAACCTTGGTTTCTTACTGAGGGAAAACCTTGCTGCTATATTCATGATACCTTCCTCTTGGGGTTCCCAACTGGACGGTGAACATTAACCGTACCGCAAGCATCAAGAATTTTCTAGCGCCGTTGCCGGGGAGGAAAAAGAAGACTTCTGCAAGGGGAGTTTCGCACACACATCCTTTACTTTGTTTTAAGTTTTGCTTTACTTTATTTTTACTTGCATCATTTTATCAAAAACCAAAAAAAATAAGAATCCTTGATAGTTGTTTTTACTTGTTTGCTTTTAGTTTTGATAAAATGGCTACTCCTGAAAACACCAAGTTGTGTGATTTTACTAGCACGAACAATAGTGACTTTATCTGCACTCCTATTGCGCCACCTACTCCTGCTGCAAACTTTTATGAGATTAAGCCTGCTTTATTGAACCTTGTTATGAAAGAGCAATTTTCTAGTGCTGGTACTGATGATGCTGCAGCTCATCTCAACAATTTTGTTGAGCTATGTGAGATGCAGAAATATAAGGATGTTGAGAGTGATATTATTAAGCTTAAGTTGTTTCCTTTTTCTTTGAGAGGAAAAGCTAAGGATTGGTTGCTATCTTTGCCTAAAAATAGTATTGATTCATGGACTAAGTGTAAGGATACTTTTATTGGTAGATACTATCCTCCTGCTAAGATTATAGATTTGTGTAGCAATATTATGAAGTTTAGTCAGTTTGATAATGAACATGTTGCTCAAGCTTGGGAAAGAATGAAATCTATGATAATGAATTGTCCCAATCATGGACTCACTACTTGGATAATTGTTCAAACTTTTTATGCAGGACTGAATTTTTCTTTGAGGAACCTACTTGATTCAGCTGCTGGAGGAACTTTTATGTCCCTTACCTTGGGCACCGCAACCAAACTACTCGACAACATGATGGTAAATTACTCCGAATGGCACACCGAGAGAGCTCCACAAGGTAAGAAGGTAAATTCTATTAAGGAAACCTCTTCCTTGAGTGATAAGATTGATGCTATTATGCTTATGCTTTCAAATGATAGGACTCATGTTGATCCTAATAATGTTCCTTTAGCCTCTTTGGTTGCTCAAGAAGAGCATGTTGATGTAAACTTCATTAGAAACAATAATTTTAACAACAATGCTTATAGGAACAATTTTGCTAGTAACAATTATAGGCCGTATCCTTCTACCAATGGTAATGGTTATGTTAACTCTTATGGTAATTCCTCCAACAACACTAGGGCCGCGCCCTCCGAGCTTGAGGTAATGCTCAAGGACTTCATCGGTAAGCAAAATGCTTTTAACAAGTCCGTTGAGGAAAAGTTAGGCAAAATTGATATTCTTGCTTCTAAAGTTGATAGCCTTGCTCATGATGTAGAACTTCTGAAATTAAAAGTGTTGCCTAATGATGTGAAATAGAACAATGTTTTTGCTACTACTAATGCTATTCAAGTTAGAATTGATGAAAATGTTAGATTGTTAGCAAAATTGCATGCTAGATGGGAAAGAGAGGATGAGATTGCTAGGATTATGAAAGTTTGTACTATTACTACCTCTAATGATGTTGTTCCTAATGCTAGCAATCCTCTTACTTTGATTGGTGTAGAGAAAACTCCCACTCCTTGTGTTAAAAAGCCTAAAACTGCCAAAACTTTTTCTCAAAAGAGTGCTGAAATTTTTCGGAGTGTAGGAGA
Organism: Dactylis glomerata; assembly: GCA_007115705.1. Taxonomy (NCBI): domain Eukaryota; kingdom Viridiplantae; phylum Streptophyta; class Magnoliopsida; order Poales; family Poaceae; genus Dactylis; species Dactylis glomerata. The sequence continues at coordinate 146,789 of QXEO01000834.1, read as the reverse complement.
TGATAGCTCTATTTCGTTTAATGATTTTGATGTTGATGGCTGCAATATATCTGAAGTTATTTTGTTCTTGCAAAATCTTGCTTTGACCCCCAATGCTAGTTCTTTAAATATTGCTTTTACTAAGCATATTACCAATGCTCTTATGAAAATTAGGGATGAAAAGTTGAAGCAAATAGCTTCTGTTCCCAAGAAGTTAGAAGATGGTTGGGAACCCATCATTGATACGCATGTTAATGGTTTTGATTGCCATGCTTTATGTGATCTAGGTGCTAGTATTTCTATTATGCCTAGAAAAATTTATGATATGCTTGATTTACCACCGCTTGAAAAGTGTTATTATGATGTTCCTATTGCTGATGTTGCTAAGAAGAAACCTTTGGGGAGAATTAAGGATGTTCTTATTGTGGTTAACAATAACCTTGTTCCCGTTGATTTTCTTGTCATGGATGTTGAATGCAATGCTTCATGTCCTATTATTTTGGGAAGACCTTTTCTTTGAACTGTAGGTGCCATCATTGATATGAGGGAAGGCACCATCAAATATCAATTCCCACTCAAGAAAAGTATGGAACACTTCCCTAGTAAGAGAAAGAAATTAGTTTTTGACTGTATTCTTAGAGCAAATTATGAGCTTGATGCTTCATCACTTGATATTACTTGATTCGCACTTTCTGCGCTTAGCTCAAAGGCGCTAAAGAAAAGCACTCTTGGGAGATAACCCAATGTTTTTACTTTCAGTTCTTTTTATTTTATTTGAGTCTTGGAAGTTATTACTACTGTAATAACCTCTCCTTATGCTTTTTATTTCATTTTTGTGCCAAGAGAAGCCTCTAATTTGAGCGAGGTAAGATTTGGGGATGTTGCTGTCCTGAAACTGTTTTCGGTGCTGCACCGTAAAAATTCGTGAACATTCTCTGTATATCTTTTGGACCTGCTATTTTTTGTGCATATGCCCCAGGTTATATCCAAACTTTCATTAGTTGTACACTTTTTGATTTGAGCAACAGAAAATCCTCTAAAAATTCGACCTTTGCCAGCTGTTCTGTTTTGACAGATTTCTGCCAATATTTGTGTTTGCCGCTTTATCGCTTTCTTTTTGAGTTCTTTTGATCACAAAACTTTTGGGGAAGTTGCTACAGTAGTATATGCTTTATATGTGGTGGTTTTAGGTTGAAACCTGAAGCAAAAAGGGTTGATTCTATGTTATGCTTACACTAATGTTGCTAATAGATTTGTGTTTAGTTTTGTATGAAGGAAGTTTTCAAGTGTAGGGATCAGAGAGTGATGAGATGAGTTGAGGAATGGATAAAAGCTCAAGCTTGGGGATGCCCATGCATCACCCCAAGAAATATCCAAGAAGTACAAGCATCAAAGCTTGGGGATGCCCCCGAGGCACCCCTTCTTCATTGGCAAAGATCAGGTCACCTTTCAATACGCTATATTTTTATTGCTTCATGCATTATGCGTTTTTCTTGGAGCGTCAGTTGTTTTTAGTTTTCAGTTTAGTTTAGTTTTGTTTGCTGCAATAAATGGTTGGACCCCAAGAAATTTCTTTTGGAGAAGTTTCCTTGCTTTTCATTTGCCAAGAACACTCTGTTTTTCATTCTTATTATTTCAAAGAGTGTTCTCTTTTCTAGAACTGCGTTTAGCTTTCGATTTTCGCCTTGATTTGTATTCAGATCTTTTTATATATTTTCATCAAGGTGTATTTTTGCCTCTGATATATATTGGTTTTCATCAAAAGAGGTATTTATAAAAAGTTTGAATGGTGTTGGAAAAAAGAAAAAGCTTTTCGCCAAAAAGTGATACAAGAAGGAGCTTGTGTAAACTGCGGCCTAGGCTTTTGCATGTCGTGCTTGATGTCTTTTTGATAGCATGCTTAGTGGTTTTGCTGTAGCATGACTTGTCTCAAATAACTGAGATTGCTTAATGAGCCTTTGAAAGAATCATGCGTTGTTTTTATTATTTGGAAGCATTATTTTGGTTTTCTCCTTGATGCTTTATTTGGGTTGACTTGGCGCATGGTCACACATGTTAGACTCATACAAAGTCACTAATAGCCTCTATGATCATTTATTTTTTGACTTTTGATGCCATCTTATGCTTCTTTTAATGTCGCTTTGTCGCTTTGCATGATTATGACCATTATTGCTCTCTTAGTTGGTTGCTCCCAGTCTTTTGCTAGCCCTCGCCTTGTACTGAGTATGAGCTCAACTCGTGCATCCAACTCCTAAAAACCAAGTTGTTCCAAAGTGTCCACCATACATACCTATTAGCAATTTGCTATTTCAAAGTAAATTTGACTTGCTTTTATCTACTCTTCAAATTAAACTCTTACCAGTGTTATGCAAAAATTGGTCAGTAAAGCTCTCATGAACCGAAAGGCACACTTTACTTTTTCTCGTTCTTAAAAATTTAACATTGTGGTCTCTTATGTTGAGTTGTTATGCTTGCAAGTTGTAAGTTGGAAATTAGCCCAGCCATGTCGTCATGGGGCAAGCTTTCAACATTGCACTTCTTATTTGAGTTGATATCGTGATCTTTTGTTTATGGATACTCGTGGTGTGAAATGAATTGGGAATCTTGCGGGATCATGGAGTTTGTATATGTGTTAGAGAAATGCCTGGGCTGCCAATCTAAGCCATGCAGAATTCATGGTGGAAATTTGCAGCATGCCCATAGTGGACATTCGACGACGCATCTCAAAATAAAAAGCTATACAAATGGTAAATAAAAGAGATGTCGAGGTGTTCATTGTCTGCTTGTCCTGTCATTTGAGGGCTTGTTCCATGTTATCAGGCACGGAGGTACCCCGTTGGCGGTTCTCGATGATATGTGTATACTTACAATGACAAAAGCTTGCTTGGGACTCTAAGTAAAGTAGCATGAGGTTTGGGTACTCATATTCACGGGACACGAGGTTTTCAACTTATGATTTGTCAAGCATATGCAGCATAAGTGTTCTCGCATTAACTTTAATCATTCAAGATGCTTATGATGGGGGCAATGAGTGCTCAAAGCTAGTAAGTACCATAATTTTTGAAGGTTAAAAAACTTGCAATCACGGCTTCCCTCCGCGAAGGGCCTTTCTTTTACTTTTATGTTGAGTCACCACCTTCTATCTTTATGCACCATTAAAAGAGCATAGTCGTCATTCTGAGTATAATGTGCATTGTCCCAAAGTTTTCATTGATTGATTCAAATTGTTGGTTTCACTTATTCTTAAATTATTTGTATCTAGTCGCCCTCTTAAACTTGAAGGTGTCCTATGCATTTATGTTTTGCTCTCTCATTAAGGACAAGCTGAAAACCATTTGTATGTTTTTCCTTATGATTTGAACACATGTTTGACTTTCATTGTTTCATTTTCATGACCTTTTGATTGTGTTCATTTTCATGTTATAACATGGTTGCTAAGTTTCTTCTATCAAGATTATGTCTTTCATATCCATGTTTTAAGTTCTTTTGATCCCAGCTCACAACGCTTACATATATGATCAAGATTGTGTAGGTGCATGCCACCTCAAAAATTATTTCTTTTGTTATCACTTACCTACTCGAGGACGAGCAGGAGTTAAGCTTGGGGATGCTGATACGTCTCAGACGTATCAATAATTTTTGATGCTCCATGCTTGTTTTTACACCATTTGCCTAATGTTTCGCTACACTTCGTGGCACTTTTATGCATTTTCCAGAACTAACCTATTAACAAGTTGCCATAGTGCCAGTTCGCTATTTTCTGCTATTTTTGTGTTTCAGAAAAGTTACACAGGAAATATTCTCGGAAGTGGGGAGATGGAGTGGGGCCACAAGGGCCCCACACAATAGGGCGGCGCGGCCTAGCCCCTGACCGCGCCCCCTACATGTGAGATCGCCTCGGTCCTACTCCTGACGATGCCCCTTCGCCTATAAAGACCCCCCAATAGGAAAAACCTAAACACCCGATCACTTTTCCTAGAACACATCGTGATCCGCCACCGCTATTGACCCGAAGATCGGGAGGGTCCAGAAGATCTTCCTGGCACCCTGCCGGAGAGGGGAATCACCACCGGAGGTCTTCTTCATCGCCATGCTTGCCTCCGGCGTGATGAGTGAGTAGTTTACCTTAGACTATGGGTCCATAGCAGTAGCTAGATGGTTGTCTTCTCCACCATGTGCTTCATGTTTAGATCTCATGAGCTGCCCTACATAATTGAGATCACCATTATGTAATTCTACATGTTTGGTTTGTTGGGATCCGATGAATATTGGTGTTATGATTGAGTTGATATACTGAAATTTATCTTATGTTATCTCTATATTGTCTATGATCTTGCATGCTCTCCATTGTTAGTAGCTATCTTGGCCGAGTAGTTGCTAGTGACTCCAAGAGGGGGTATTTATGCTCAATAGTTGGTTCATGCCTCTATTTAATCTGGGGGAGTGACAGAAACCTCTAAGGTTGTAGATGTGTTGTTGCTACTAGGGGGAAAACAACATTCATATGCTCAAGGGTATATGCTTTGTTTACATTACACACTTTGCTTAATGCAATTATCTATTGTTCGCAACTTAATACTTGTGGAGTTCTCAGATTGATTCGCCATAAGTGGATTATTAGTCATAGATGCAGTTGGATGGCGGTCTATGTATCTTGTTGTAATGCCCAGAGTAAATCTCATAGTGATCCTCTTATCATATACACGTTGTCTTTATTCTATCAATTGCCCAACTGTAATTTGTTTACCCAGCATATGTTATTTTATCTTATGGAGAGACACTACTAGTGAACTGTAGACCCCGGTCCTATTTCCATTATATTGCTATCACCTGTTTACTTTACTCGCACTTTTTACTATACTCGCATACTATTACTATTTTCCACTCGATACGCTCATTCCTTTGTTTACAGCAAACCGATGAGATTGACAACCTCATTGTAAGTTGGGAACAAAGTATTTGGTTGTGTTGTGTGTAGGTTCTGCGTTGCAGCTGGCAAAGCAAAGCTTGGACGAGGCGCCTTATAAATTGTTCGGAGCTGTCGCAAGCTAGCAAGCATCACCTTCAGTCGTTTGGCTTCTTTCCCTTCGGATCGATAAACCTTGGTTTCTTACTGAGGGAAAACCTTGCTGCTATATTCATCATACCTTCCTCTTGGGGTTCCCAACTGGATGGTGAACATTAACCGTACCGCAAGCATCAGTGTTACGGTGCTGAATAGTGCCAAAGAACTTGTTGGTGTGTAGTTGATGATATGAATGACCGGCCAGTTGGAAACCCCAAGAGAAGGTTTGATGAATATAGCAGCAAGTTTTCCCTCAGTTACAAAACCAAGGTATGTTAATCCAGTACGAAAAAGCCAAACTCAAGAAGGTGATGCTTGCTAGCCTAGTGACACTACAACAAGGGCGCCATTAATGATATCTTGTTAGCGCATCTTCAACTAGTAGCAACGTGGAACCTGCACACAACACAACCAAGTACTTTGCTCCCAACTTACGATAAGGTTGTCAATCTCACCGGTTTGTTGTAAACAAAGGAATGAGTGTATCGAGTGGAAAGCAATAGTAGTATGCGAGTAAAGTAAATAGTGCAAGTAAAGTAAATAGGTGATAGCAATGTAAAGGAAATTGGACCGGGGTCCACAGTTCACTAGTGGTGTCTCTCCATAAGATAAATAACACATGCTGGGTAAACAAATTATAGTTGGACAATTGATAGAATAAGGATAACGTGAATAAGTCAAGAGGATCACTATGAGATTTACTCTGGGCATTACAACAAAGTACATAGACCGCCATCCAACTGCATCTATGACTAATAATCCACTCGCGGAGAATCATCCGAGGACCCCTTGAGTATTAAGTTGCGAACAACAGATAACTACATTAAGCAAAGTGTGTAATGTAAACAAAGCATATGCCCTTGGACATAAGACTATTGTTTTCTCCCTAGTGGCAACAGCACATCTACAATCTTAGAGGTTTCTGTCACTCCCCCAGATTAAATAGAGGCATGAACCCAACTATCGAGCATAAATACCCCCTCTTGGAGTCACTAGTATCTACTTGGCCAAGATAGCTACTAACAACGGAGAGCATGCAAGATCATAAACAACATAGAGATAACATAAGATAATATTCAGCACATCAACTCAATCATAACACCAATATTCATTGGATCCCAACAAACACAACATGTAGAATTACATAACGGTGATCTTGATCATGTAAGGCAGCTCACGAGATCTAAACATGAAGCACATGGTGGAGAAGACAACCATCTAGCTACTTCTATGGACCCATAGTCCAAGGTAGACTACTCACTCATCGCGCTGAAGGCAAGCATGGCGATGAAGAAGACCTCCTGTGGCGATTCCCCTATGCGGCAGGGTGCCGGGAAGAACTTCTGGGCCCTCCCGATCTCGGGTCGACGGCGGTGGATCGCGATGTGTTTCTGGAAAAGTGATCGGGTACTTAGGTTTTTCCCATTGGGGGGTCTTTATAGGCGAAGGGGCATCGTCAGAAGTGGACCAAGGCGGTCACACACATAGGGGGCGTGGCCAGGGCCTGGGCCGCACCGCCCTACTGTGTGGCCGGCTTGTGGCCCCTCTCCGTCTCCTCTTCGGTTCTCTGGAAGCTTCGGTAAATTTCTGGATGTTTGGCTTTTGTTTTGTCCAATTCTAAGATTATTTCTTGTGTAGCTTTTCTAAAACACAAAAATAGCAGAAAACAGGTAACTGGCACTGTGGCATCTCGTTAATAGGTTAGTTCCGGAAAATGCATAAAAATGCCACGAAGCGTAATGAAACACTAAGCAAATGGTGTAAAAACAAGCATGGAGCATCAAAAATTATAGATACGTTTGAGACGTATCAATATGTCAAGAGGATCACTATGAGATTTACTCTGGACATTACAACAAAATACATAGACCGCCATCCAACTGCATCTATGACTAATAATCCACCCACGGGGAATCATCCGAGGACCCTGTGAATATTAAGTTGCGAACAACAGATAACTGCATTAAGCAAAGTGTGTAATGTAAACAAAGCATATGTCCTTGGACATAAGAATGTTGTTTTCTCCCTAGTGGCAACAATACATCTACAACCTTAGAGGTTTCTGTCACTCCCCCAGATTAAATAGAGGCATGAACCCAACTATCGAGCATAAATACCCCCTCTTGGAGTCACTAGTATCTACTTGGCCAAGATAGCTACTAACAACGGAGAGCATGCAAGATCATAAACAACATAGAGATAATATAAGATAATATTCAGCACATCAACTCAATCATAACACCAATATTCATTGGATCCCAATGAACACAACATGTAGAATTACATAATGGTGATCTTGATCATGTAAGGCAGCTCACAAGATCTAAACATGAAGCACATGGTGGAGAAGACAACCATCTAGCTACTGCTATGGACCCATAGTCCAAGGTAGACTACTCACTCATCACGCCAGAGGCAAGCATGGCAATGAAGAAGACCTTCGATGGCGATTCCCCTCTCTGGTAGGGTGCCGGGAAGAGCTTCTGGACCCTCCCGATCTCTGGTCGACGACGGCAGCGGATCGCGATGTGTTTCTAGAAAATTGATCGAGTACTTAGGTTTTTCCCGTCAGGGGGTCTTTATAGGCGAAGGGGCAGCATCAGAGGTGGACCAGGGTGTCCTCACACATAGGGGGCGCGGGCCAGGGGCTAGCCGTGCCGCCCTACTATATGGCCGGCCCGTGGCCCCCCTCCGTCTCCTCTTCGGTCTTCTGGAAGCTTCGTTAAATAATAGGAGGTTTGCCTTTTTTTCGTCCAATTCTGAGAATATTTCCTGTGTAACTTTTCTGAAACACAAAAATAGCAAAAAAAAGAAACTGGCACTGTGGCATCTTGTTAATCGGTTAGTTCCAGAAAATGCATAAAAACGCCACGAAGTGTTACAAAACACTAAGCAAATGGTGTAAAAACAAGCATGGAGCATCAAAAATTATAGATACGTTTGAGACATATCAGTAGCACAAAAGGATAAATAGCTAAAGTAATCAAACAAGGGGTGTACTTTTAATCTATATGTACCAGTACTGGTGAGATTCTGAAATAAAGGATGTTTGGTCAAGAACATTTTGTTTCTATTTTTAACAATTCTGAAATCAACAAAGCCATTTAAGCACTTAAATCCACAAACATAGCTACAGGAACTTCTAGCAGGAAAACAAGGTACCTACAGATAGCTAACAATAATACAAACCTACCAAAATTGGATTTGCATTTTTCTGATTAACAGAGAATATGTTATGCATTTTCTAGTGAAAATAACTATTGTTTCAGTGATAATTCTACCATAAAACCATACATGCTCAGAAAAATCTATCCTCTTGTAAATAGCAAGTACTTGCAGTATAGGATCAACCAAAATTGGTCTCACCCAATAATTCTTAATAGAAAAGGTTTTATAACTCCCTAAGTTTAGATCTTCTGTTTTTTTGCTAAAATCATAATTCTTAGATTATACTCCTTTTTGTAAGAAAACCAGTGGCATGTGAAAGGTTTTTCGATAGCTACTATACAAAATTGGATCCAACCCATTTGAGGTTCTAGATCTCCAGATATTGATTTATTTGTGAAAAAGACACACTAAACAATATTAATTGCCACAAATAATCTAGATACTATTTTAGCAAACTACCTGCTTTGCATGTTGGGTAAATGGTTCTAGAACATGTAGAAAATTAGATCAATAATTTGTCCGCATTTTATATTTGGGATTTCTATTTTTGTGCCCTCAGGTCCTTAGTTGTACTCAGTTTTCCCCAGCTCCTTAGTTTTTCCTCAGTTTTCCCCAAGCCCTTGTCTGAAACCCTCACAAGGAGCTCGGACGGGAGGATTTCTATTTAGTTGACTGTTTCGTGCTGATGTGTGGGGCCATGTCATGTGGGGTTGCGTCGCATGGGGCTGGTAGAAAGGGACCATGTGGGACAGGACGAGACCGCGTCGCGTGGGGCTGGTAGAAAGGGATCGCGTGGGACAGGACAAGACCGCGTTTGGTTGTACGTGAGAGCTCGGTTCTGTCTCTCTTGGCCCAAATTGACATTTTTTAGAGTGCCTTTTTCCCCTCTCTCTCTGTAACAGTTCTCTCTCTTTTCACCAAATTAGTATCAAATCTAGAGAAGCTTCTATTTCTGTCTTTCTTCAATGATTGTTGCCTTTTGGCCCTCGTTTTTTGCCCAATATGGTAACAAATCTAGTAGCAAATCTAGAAGCTAGTATAGGATAAATTCACATCAGCATAATAAATCGAGAAAATATAGGATAAGCTGCATACAGCAGCCAACATAGCATATATGTATTCACGACAGATTCAACAGTACTACCGATAGATCCAACATAAGCTACATTTTACATGGGATTATGCTTGGAGGCTGCGCAGGTGAATCCCAAGTGCTTTGTGTTTGGCCATGAATGCATGCACGTTCTCGGTCGTTCCAACTCTAGCGCTGCCAATGGCTCTGCCAATGGATTCAGCATGGTTCACCAGGCAGTTGAAGTCGGTGGCGCGGAGCCTCCTGTTGCAGAAGGGGCACCTATAAACGCCTCGAGCAAAGTGGCCATCGTAATGGCCATACTGTAGCCTCCTGAGGACATGACGAGTCTTGGAGTGGAAGGCCTCATCGTCGCTGTCGACGTCGCTGCTCTGTGATACATCTCAAACGTATCTATAATTTTTGATGCTCCATGCTCGTTTTTATACCATTTGTCTTGTGTTTTGTTACACTTTGTAGCGTTTTTATGCAATTTCCGGAACTAACCTATTGACAAGATACCACAGTGCTAGTTCCCTATTTTCTGCTATTTTTGTGTTTTAGAAAAGCTACATTGGAAATATTCTCGGAATTGGATGAAACAAGTTCCAGAACTCCTATTTTTCCCGGAAGAAGGACGTGGACTGAAAGAGAGCCGGAGGGGGGCCAGGAGCCAGCCTCACACCAGGGTGGCACTGGCCCAGCCCCTGGCTGCGCCCCCTATGTGTGAGGAGCCCCTGGCAGCCCCCTGACGATGCCCGTTCGCCTATATAAAGCCTCGGACGGAAAACCCTAGGGGAGTCGGCAAAATTTCTAGAACAGTTCTGCAGCGCTGCCACCGCCGATGAATTTCGGGGGACAGAAGTCTCTATTTCGGCACCCTGCCAGGACGGGGAAGTGCCCTTGGAGCCATCTCCATCGGTCTCCATCGCCGTCTCCGCCGTCTCCATCAACCTCACCGCCATCTCCATCAACCTTGCTGTCTCCTATGATGAGGAGGGAGTAGTTCATCCCCAGGGCTGAGGGCTCTACCGGTAGCTATGTGGTTCACCTCTCTCTCCCATGATGTGATCTTTATGTGATTGTGAGCTTTGTATCATGTTGAATAAGTAGATGTTACTCTTCTTCATTATGTGTACTCTAGTGTGTTATTAAAGTAATCTATTCCTCCTGCCATGGTGTAACGGTGACAGTGCGTGCATCGTGGTGGTACTTGGTCTAGGCTACGATTGTGATCTCTTATGGATTATGAGAATAATTATCACTATGATAGTATTGAAGTGATCTTTTCCTCCTTTCATGGTGTAATGTTGATAGTGTGTGCACCGTGTTAGTACTTGGTCTAAGTTGCAATAATATTTATCTTGAGTTGTGACTTGATTTGGATATCTCTATGAGTGGTGTTTGTCAAGTACTTGATGAACTTTAAGGAGTGCTTTGTAGCCCTATGCAATGATTAGTGTTGTTCAATAGGAGAGTAATTCAGAGTACCATAGTGAAGAGAAGTTATTTATTTGTTCAATTATGTTATATTTGTTGGGAGTGTGTCCACTAGTGAAAGTATGATCCCCAGGCCTTGTTTCCAAGCTTTGCACATCGTTTACTTGCTGTTTTGTTACATGTTCGCTTGCTGCCATTTTTATTCCAGATTGCATTTACTACTTATAATCATCTATACCACTTGTATTTCACTATCTCTTCGCCGAACTAGTGAACCTATACATCTGACAAGTATATTGGGTGTGTTGGGGACACAAGAGACTTTCTGTATCATAATTGCAGGGTTGTTTGAGAGGGATAGCTTCGACCTCTTCCTCCCTAAGTTCGATAAACCTTGGGTGATCCACTTAAGGGAAACTTGCTGCTGTTCTACAAACCTCTGCACTTGGAGGCCCAACACTGTCTACAAGAACAGAAGCGTGTGTAGACATCAAGCTCTTTTCTGGCGCCGTTGCCGAGGAGGTAAGGTAAAAGGTACTTGCATCCTCCTGTGTGAGTGCTCGGAGTTATTTCCTTTAGATTCTGCAATTACATCTTTTTTTATTTTTTTTATTTTCACTAGTTAGGCTTAATGGAAAACAATGAGTTCTTTAGTCTTTTTCCTGAGTTTAGATATGAAGTGTTTGAAGAGAAAATTGAAAAACCTTTGGAGCTTAATTTGCATGCTAATAGTGATGTTAGTATGAATGCTTTAAACACAGTTATTACTAATGCTATAGAAAAGTCTAAGCTTGGGGAAGCTAGTTTTGTTAAGCATGATATTTTTAGTTCCCTAGCTTTAGTGGAGAAAATTTGCTCTGATGATATTTTATCTCCCATATGTGATAATTCTGATCTTGATGATGTTCCTATGCCTGTTACCTATGTCAGTGATCATGATTGGGAAAAGCACTCTACTTTTGATATTGAAAATCTTTTTGGTACAAATTCTAAGATTAATAATTATTGTACCATTAGTGCTATCCATGTTCCTTCTTATGATGATATGTTTAAAGAATATGCTTTGCGAAATAGTTGTTCTCTAGCTTGTGATGATACTAAACCTCTAGTTTATGATGGTTATGATGATGGGTATAATATTTTGAGTTCATCTACTTTTGAGGAGAAAACTAGTTATAATTACAATATGCCTCCTATTTTTGATTATTATGGTGATGAGAATAATTATTCTGTTGAATCTGCTCCTACTACTATTTTATGCATGTGGCTCATGATAGAGATCCTTTATATGATAGTTATATTGTTAATTCTATTCATGATGCTACTGAAAGTTATTATGAGAGAGGGAAACATGGTTTGATGGATCTCAACAATATTGAGTTTCCCCTCTTTATGCTGCAATTCTTGAAGTTGTACTTGTTTTGCCTTCCTATGCTTTTTGCTTTGCGCTTTTATGACTTGTCTCTTTACAAGACTATTTTTCATAGGAAGTGGTTTAGATTTAAATGTGTTCCATAGTTGCTTTTTGATGCTCTCTATTACTTTAAGTTCCTATATGGCGCCTTTGCCTCAAGCTCTTATATGGCGCCCACATGAGAATCTTTGCAAATTACTGCGCCTAGCTCAAAGGCGTTAAAGAAAAGCAATCTTGGGAGATAACTCAATGTTTTATTTCTAGTACTTTTTCATTATTTGAGTCTTGGAAGTTATTACTACTGTAATAACCGCTCCTTATCCTTTTTTATTTCGTTTTTGTGCCAAGAGAAGCCTCTAATTTGAGTGAGGTAAGATTTGGGGATGTTGCTGTCCTGAAACAGTTTTCGGTGCTGCACCGTAAATATTCATGAAAATTCTCTGTATATCTTTTGGACCTACGATTTCTTGTGCATATGCCCCAGGTTATATCCAAACTTTTATTAGTTGAACACTTTTCGATTTGAGCAACAGAAAACCCTGTAAAAATTCGACCTTTGTCAGCTGTTCTGTTTTGATAGATTTCTGCCAATATTTGTGTTTGCCGCTTTATCGCTTTCTTTTTGAGTTCTTTTGATCACGGAACTTTTGGGGAAGTTGCTACAGTAGTATATGCTTTATATTTGGTGGTTTTGAGTTGAAACCTGAAGCAAAAAGGGTTGATTCATTACTATGCCTAAATTAATGTTGCTAATAAATTTGTGTTTAGTTTTGTATGAAGGAAGTTTTCAAGTGTAGGGATCGGAGAGTGATTAGATGAGTTGAAGAATGGACAAAAGCTCAAGCTTGCGGATGCCCATGCATCACCCCAAGAAATATCCAAGAAGTACAAGTGTCAAAGCTTGGGGATGGCCCCGAGGCACCCCCTTCTTCATCGGCAAAAATCAGGTCACCTTTCAAAACACTATATTTTTATTGCTTCATACACTATGTGTTTTTCTTGGAGCGTCAGTTGTTTTAGTTTTCTTTATTAGTTTGTTCTGTTTGCTGCAATAAATGTTTGGATCACATCATGTGTTTGGAGAGAGACATACTCTGTTTTTCATTTGCCAAGAACACTCCGTTTTTCACTCTTATCGTTTCAACGAGTGTTCTCTTTTTCTGCTACCGCGTTTAGCTTGCTTTTTTCGCCTTGATTTGTGTTCAGATCTTGTTATATCTTTTCATCAAGGTGTATTTTTGCCTCTGATCTTTATTGGTTTTCATCAAAAGAGGTGTTTATAAAAAGTTTGAATGGTGTTGGAAAAGAGAAAAAGCTTTATGCAAAAATGTGGTACAAAAAGGAGCTTGTGTAGACTACGGCTTAGCTTTTGCATGTCGTGCTTGATGTCTTTTTGATAGTATGCTTAGTGGTTTTGCTGTAGCATGACTTGTCTCAAATAACTGAGATTGCCTAATGAGCCTTTGAAAAAACCATGCGTTGTTTTAATTATTTGGAAGCATTTATTTGGTTTTCTCCTTTGATGCTTTATTTGGGTTGACTTGGCACATGCTTACACCATGTTGACTACAAAAATAAGTCGCCTATAGCCTCTATGATCATTTAGTTTTTGACTTTTGATGCCATCTTATGCTTCTTTTAATGTTGCTTTGTCGCTTTGCATGATTATGGCCATTATTGCTCTCTTAGTTGGTCACTCCCAGTCTTTTGCTAGCCCTTACTTTGTACTGAGTATGATCTCTACTCGTGCATCCAACTCCTAAAAACCAAGTTTGCCATTGTGTCCACTATAAATTCCTATGCATGGTATTTGCAAGCCATTCTAAGTAAATTTTCATGTGCTACCTTTCAAAAAACCTTCAAAATACTTCTCATTTGGTGACACTGTTTTCAGCTCATGGGGACGTAGTGGTCGGATTTTTCTATCTTCCATATTGCTTATTCCAAAAATAAATAAATAAGAGAAAAAAAAGAAAGGAAAAAAGGCACTCCTCCATGGTATGTGAATGTTGGTGGGCACCCGATGGAATCGGTTAGCCATGGTTTGTGAAAGAAAAAAAGGTGGGGAGGAGTGCCAAGCTTTCTAAAAGAGCAGAAAAGTGCCAATCTCTCTCAAAAACTTGCTTTATTTTTATATGGAAGATAGTAAGAACCCCATTACCAGTCATTGACAAAGACAACCACCTCTCAAAACCAATTTTTATCTCTCTGTTTTACAAATGAAAAGCTCTAGCACATGTTTAATCACTGCTTCCCTCCGCGAAGGGCCTTTCTTTTACTTTTATGTTGAGTCACCACCTTCTATCTTTATGCACCATTAAGAGAGCATAGTTGTCATTCTTAGTATAATGTGCATTGTCCCAAAGTTTTCATTGATTGATTCATATTGTTGGTTTCACTTGTTCTTAAATTACTTGTATCTAGTCACCCTCTTAAACTTGAAGGTGTCCTATGCATTTATGTTTTGCGCTCCATGAAGGACAAGCTGAAAACAATTTGTATGTTTTTCCTTATGATTTGAACACACATTTGACTTTCATTGTTTCATTTTCATGATCTTTTGTTTGTGTTCATTTTCATGTTATAACATGGTTGCTAAGTTTCTTCTATCAAGATTATGTCTTTCATGCCCATGTTTTAAGTTCTTTTGATTCCAGCTCACAATGTTTACATAGATGATCAAGATTGTGATGGTGCATGTCACCTCAAATATTATTTCTTTTGTTATCACTTACCTACTCGAGGACGAGCAGGAGTTAAGCTTGGGGATGCTGATATGTCTCAAACGTATCTATAATTTTTGATGCTCCATGCTCGTTTTTACACCATTTGTCTTGTGTTTCGACACACTTCATGGCGTTTTTATGCGATTTCTGAAACTAACCTATTGACAAGATGCCACAGTGCCAGTTCCCTATTTTCTGCTGTTTTTGTGTTTCAGAAAAGCTACACAGGAAATATTCTCGAAATTGGACGAAACAAGTTTTAGAACTCCTATTTTTCCCGGAAGAAGGACGTGGACCGAAAGAGAGCCGGAGGGGGGCCAGGAGCCAGCCTCACACCAGGGCGGCGCTGCCCAGCCCCTGGCCACGCCCCCTATGTGTGAGGAGCCCCTGGCAGCCCCCTGACGATGCCCCTTCGCCTATATAAAGCCTCGGGACGGAAAACCCTAGGGGAGTCGGCGAAATTTCTAGAACAGTTCCGCAGCGCCACCACCGTCGACGAATTTCGAGGGACAGAAGTCTCTGTTCTGGCACCCTGCCGGGACGGGGAAGTGCCCCCGGAGCCATCTC
The DNA here is from genome assembly GCA_007115705.1 of Dactylis glomerata. Classification (NCBI taxonomy): domain Eukaryota; kingdom Viridiplantae; phylum Streptophyta; class Magnoliopsida; order Poales; family Poaceae; genus Dactylis; species Dactylis glomerata. The sequence goes on along the minus strand of QXEO01000834.1, from coordinate 131,358 downwards.
CATCGGTCTCCATCGCCATCTCCGCCGTCTTCATCAACCTCACCGCCATCTCCATCAACCTTGCTGTCTCCTATGATGAGGAGGGAGTAGTATCCCCGGGGTTGAGGGCTCTACCGGTAGCTATGTGGTTCACCTCTCTCTCCCATGATGTGATCTTTATGTGATTGTGAGCTTTGTATCATGTTGAATAAGTAGATGTTACTCTTCTTCATTATGTGTACTCTAGTGTGTTATTAAAGTAATCTATTCCTCCTGCCATGGTGTAATAGTGACAGTGCGTGCATCGTGGTGGTACTTGGTCTAGGCTACGATTGTGATCTCTTATGGATTATGAGAATAATTATCACTATGATAGTATTGAAGTTTATCTTTTCCTCCTTTCATGTTATAATGTTGACAGCGTGTGCACCGTGTTAGTACTTGGTCTATGTTGCAATAATATTTATCTTGAGTTGTGATTTGATTTGGATATCTCTATGAGTGGTGTTTGTCAAGTACTTGATGAACTTTAAGGAGTGCTTCGTAGCCCTACGCAATGATTAGTGTTGTTCAATAGGAGAGTAATTTAGAGTACCATAGTGAAGAGAAGTTATTTATTTGTTCAATTATGTTATATTTGTTGGGAGTGTGTCCACTAGTGAAAGTATGATCCCCAGGCCTTGTTTCCAAGCTTTGCACACCGTTTACTTGCTGTTTTGTTACATGTTCGCTTGCTGCCATTTTTATTCCAGATTGCATTTACTACTTATAATCATCTATACCACTTGTATTGCACTATCTCTTCGCCGAACTAGTGCACCTATACATCTGACAAGTGTATTGGGTGTGTTGGGGACACAAGAGACTTTCTATATCTGTTTGAGAGGGATAGCGTTGACCTCTTCCTCCCGGAGTTCGATAAACCTTAGGTGATCCACTTAAGGGAAACTTGCTGCTGCTCTACAAACCTCTGCACTTGGAGGCCCAACACTGTCTATAAGAACAGAGGCGTGTGTAGACATCACTCTACACCTGTCACGTAGCACCAAAGATTGAAAAACACGGAGTCAATTGCAGCAATGATGGAACAGAGAGTGAACAAAAGATCATGCATGATAATATGGGCACGAAAAAAAGAGGTAGCCTCAGTTACATTGAACACACTTATATCCAGGATTTGAGTCAGTGAACCAAAGATCATGCACAACAAATTTGTACACACCAATTGTTCACTGACCCAACCCTGAATCAATTTGTGCCCAAATATTCATCATCATCGACACAAATTAACCGGATGGGATTGATTACTCATGTAAGTTAACCGAATCTTAAACAAAAGCAAATCACAAACACCAATAATGCAAGATCTAGAACTAGGAACAGATGAACCCTAATAACGCAAGATCTAACACAAAATGATTGAACTAGGAACAGACAAACCCTAATAACGCAAGATCTAACACAAAAGGATTGAACTAGGAACAGACGAACCCTAATAACGCAAGATCTAACACAAAAGGATTGAACTACGAACAAATGAACCCTAATAACGCTAGATCTGACACAAAAGGATTGAAATGGGATAAGAACAAGGGAACAAAGGGTTACCTCCGGCTCGTTGTCGACAATGCTGGTGTCGTAGGGGTTCTCCGGCACGACGTACGGCACTAGTTTGTATGGGTCTTCGTACTGGTCCCAATCGATGGGGGCCTAGACGAGGGCCTGGACGGAGGCCTGGACGGGGGCGGCGGCCGATGCACCGGTGGCTGATGCACCAGCGGCTACATCGGAAGCAGCGACGGGGGCCTGGACGGGGGCGGCGGCCGATGCGCCGGCGGGTGATGCGCCAGCGGCTACGTTGGAAGCAGCGACGGGGGCCTGGATGGGGGCGGCGGCTACGTCGGAAGCGCCGACAATGGGCATCTCATTCTTCTCCATCGCCGGGGTTTTTTCTTTGGTTGTGGAGAAGATGATGGGACAGGAGAGGCGGTTGCAGTGAGAATGAGAGAGTGGGCGAGCGTCAAGGGAGAGAAAGAAGAGCTCTATAAAGACGAAGGTGGCATGTACCGCAACACCCGTCCGCTATGCACGGCTGCAGCATACACCGCGACACGAGGCTAACCCTGGGACATTTGGTGTACTCAGTTCTAACCTCGGGCCTTATACAGAAATTTTATCTGTACTTAGTTTTCCCCTCGAGTACTTAGACTGGCAAGTGCAATATACTCAGTTCTACCCTCAAGTGGCTGGTCAACAGAGAGTCAACAAATGAGATTAACATAGCTAATTGAGTCATTTCATGCGCAAAAAAATCCAAAAAAAAATAAAAACATAGTGGCACCTACTCATGGAGTCTTCCTACGCAACCTGCCACCTAGGAAACCTTAACAAACATAGATAAATCAAGGGTTTACCACAAATTGCCACTTCTCAAAATCACTAGTAACTATGAAGATGCATGGTTTTCCACTCAAACCCCTTTGCAAAACATCTTTCCCAAAACATAGTTTGTCTAAATGAGGCCATAATTGTCACACTCATGTATATTTGAATTGCAAATAATTTGATGTAGCCCAATATGAATTATATTGTACAAAACACACATTTTTTATTTTTTTATTCTTTTGTTTGAATCTCTTAGTCTATTTACTATTTACGTGCCCTTGGTTTCTTAGTACTACTCAGTTTTGCCCTCAAGTACTGTCACAAATGCTCACAGAAGCCCAAACTTATCCTGATTGGTTAAGCCGTTGTCACACGGATCAACTCCACCAACCGTTGATCCACTGATCTAACGGGCAGTATACCCCTCTCCGTCTCTTCGTGGCCACCTCTCTCTCTCTCTCTCTCTTCGTGGCCACCCCTCTCTCTCTCTGTCAGGTGGACTAGTGCCACCCCTCTATTTATATGCAATAACGAGTTTGCCACGTAACTATATTCCCTCTATTTATGTATTATTTTCCACGATCTAAAAATGTTAAACTAAAAAGTGGTATAATTTTGGTGTAAACAAGAGACATGCATATTTGTGGATTTCGGTGAATGCATTATTTGTCACCCCTCTAACAATTATCAACTCTCTTTAGCATTCCTTTTCTTTTAGGGAATATAGTTTTGGTAATTTGAAACGGCCCAAAAGTGGTATAATTTTGGTATAAACATGAGGCATACATATTTGAGGGATTTCGGTGAATGGATTATTTATCACCCCTCTAACAATTATCAACTATCTTTAGCATTCCTTTTCTTTTAGGGAATATAGTTTTGGTAATTTGAAACGGCCCAAAAGTGGTATAATTTTGGTAGAAACATGAGACATACATATTTGGCATATTTGGGGGATTTTGGTGAATGGATTATTTATCACCCCTCTAACAATTATCAACTATCTTTAGCATTCCTTTTCTTTTAGGGAATATAGTTTTGGTAATTTGAAATGGCCCAAAAGTGGTATAATTTTGGTAGAAACATGAGACATACATATTTGGCATATTTTGGGGATTTCAGTGAATGGATTATTTATCACCCCTCTAACAATTATGAGCTATCTTTAGCATTCCTTTTCTTTTAGGGGATATAGTTTTGGTAATTTGAAACGGCCCAAAAGTGGTATAATTTTGGTAGAAACATGAGACATACATATTTGGCATATTTGGGGGATTTCGGTGAATGGATTATTTATCACCCCTCTAACAATTATCAACTTTCTTTAGCATTCCTTTTCTTTTAGGGAATATAGTTTGGGATATAGTTTTGGTTATTTGAAACATCCCAAAAGTGGTATAATTTTGGTAGAAACATGAAACATACATATTTGTGGGATTTTGGTGAATGCATTATTTGTCACCCCTCTAACAATTATAAACTATCTTTAGCATTCCTATATTCCCTAACACTTATTTTTTTGGTAATTTTGGTGAATGCACACACTAACTTTGAAAACAACTACAAGTACATGTAACTGAATAATGGATTTGTAACAAGGGATCCCTTGTAACAACTTCTAGCACCTAATGAGCAATGATAAGAATCCGATCACAATTATACAATAACAAAAAAACAGCCATTAGATTAGCTTGCTTCTTCAACTCGATCAGCTGCCTTAACTGCTTGTTCATTTTCTTCAGTTCTCGCTTCACTTCCACCAGTTCTGCATTGGGAGCATTAGGCATAATCGGAATGGCTCCTCTCTCCACCGCATTCTCTACAGCAAGTCCCCCTCCCAAATTGCGCTCCCCAATAACACCAATTGATTCCTGCGATTGAAGCCTCTGAACATACACATCGATCCACTCAAAATACCTGCATTTCTTCAGGATCTAAAAACAACAACGTGAACCCTAAATCCCAAATTCGAGGGAATAACAAGAAAATTGAGAGAAAACAGAGCAAATGGAGCGAGATCTAACCTTATCCCTCTCTCTATATGGCAAGCTCTCGCATGCAAGGAACTCATGTCCACGGTTGCCGTTGTCGTTCGTCTTACAGATTGACCGCTTTAGAGGCTCCTGGCGTGGGTAGTCAAGGCATCTTGTCAAAGGCATGGCTCCATACTGCAGCCATGAAGAACGGGAGGTCGAAGAGAAACTAGACATCACCTGCCTGCCGGAGAAGGGCTGCCGCTGGCGAAGAAGAAGAACAATGGGGCGCGGGAAAAGAAAGGGGAAGCAATGGCATGGGCACGGGCGTGGGGCTGGCTCGGGCTCCCATTTTGTAATGGGCACCTGGGTAAGCTGTGGGTCCGGCATGCTAACATGGACAAGTTGTGGGTCCCATGATGATCTGGATAAGTGGAGACGTGTCCACTACGGGGCACCAACATCGGCCCCACTTGCCAGCACCAACCAACGGTCAACTAAACGGGATTCCTCCCGCCCGAGCTCCTTGTGAGGGTATCAGACAAGGGCTTGGGCAAAACTGAGGAAAAACTAAGCGGCTGGGGAAAACTAAGCACAACTAAGGACCCGAGGGCATGAAAATAGAAATCCCTTTATATTTTATTTGGGATTTATTTTAAATAGTAGAATAATAGAGCGGTCAAAATAGATAAAGATTAACACAAGAAAAAAGTTGGCGGGCCATATCTGGTATGATCCGGTGCCGGCCGGCCCATCCCGCACGGGCGCGCGCGGGAGGTGTGGGTCAAACTGGCCTACCCCGCCGACCAGCGCCTGGCGCACGGAAATGGTATGGAGGAACTGTGGCCACCCGATTAGATCGGGTTAGACGGCGCAGGGTCGTCATCTTCTCCTCTACAGACTCATCCCCGAGTAGACCCTAACACATGCAGGGGTGTCACGGGAGCTCACCTAGGGTATCAGCATGCCGTTGGGGAGGTGGCATATTGCGGAGGTCACGACGGCTCCAGGGGTGGTCTTGGCACGGCCGCTGGTGCTTGAGAGTGTCGAACTCGACCGCGACGGGCACCACAAGGGTGTGATGGTGGCGTGGTCCTCCGGCCTTCCTAAGACAAAAGAAGGGAATGCTTAGATAGATATAGAAGACAAAGATTTTGAATATACAAAAATGAAGAATGGGGCGGTCTGAGTCAATGATCCTATCCTCCTCTGTCGTATAGAAGGAGAAGTTGAGCTAGGGCTATGGGGGTGAAAGAGTGATGAAAGAGGAGCAGAATGAGCCGGTCTAGAGATACTGGGGTGGCTCGTGCCCTTATAAATAGGCAGGTAGAGATTTCAGTGGACCAGATCCATTTGACCCTGGGAGGGGTAGAGAGAGGCTATGGTTGGTCGGGTAAGGTGGTGGTGAGTGTGAGAGGGGGATAGAGGGTGGCTGGCTTGTTGGTGCATGGTTGACGGACCAGTTGGGAACCCGAAGAGGAAGGTGTCATGAGCACAATAGTAAGTTTTCCCTCAGTTATGAAACCAAAGTTTAATCGACCAGTAGGAGAAATAAACCACTTCTGAAGGTTGATGCTAACTGGCTTTTGGCAGGCGCACTACCAGCACTAGCAGCAATGTGGAACCTACACACAACACAACCAAGATACTTTGCCCCAACTTGCAGTGAGGTTGTCAATCTCACTGGTTTGCTAAAAACAAAGGATTAATGTATCGTGTGGAAAAAGATATTTGTTTGCAGTAAGTAAATAATGCTTGCAGAATGTAAACAGTACTTGCAGTAGATGGTAATACAAATGTAAAACAATGGACCGGTGACGAGGGCTAACTCGACAAATGTCCTAGATGAAGGACTTAGGATCGGGGAGATAGGGCGTCGGATGAACTCGAAGGTAAGATTAGTCAGAATAAGTGTATATCGAAAGTAAACTTGGGTGTTTAACCTGGCTTGCTTTCAATCTGCCCTACACCATCCCCTCCTGGCCCCTATATATAGGTGGCCAGGTCTCAAGGATCGGGTAGGGTTCGATACAGATTACAACATCGACATACGGTAAGAACTCATATTTGACCATCATTACAACTGGGCCTAGCTTAACGGGCCTCAGGGGTACTCAACTAGCGGGCTCTATTAGCTATACCCTTGTCAGTAGCCCCTGAGATTCTGCCAGAATTGCAGATTCAGGTTGAATCTCTAATCTTTAAATCTTCGACTTTGATCAATTCTTTGACTTCTTCACATCTTCAAATCTTCAACTTGGTCTTTTGACTTATTTTCATGATAATATTTCGCAAGGGGTTTTGATGAACAAGCCTGACAACTCTGACGGATCAAGAGGTCAGTTAACTGCCGGAACAGACACTTGCCACCTACTTCAAATTCAATCCCCTTGGACTTGAATTCGGGATACCGGTCAAACCCATTCTTTTGCCGCATTTAGGACTTACAAAGAATGAGTCCCAGTGGTTCTCAGGGTACCCAGTGCGTCCACCAGGATTTTCTTCGCGTCATAGACATAGATACATACCAGCAGAGCACATCCATGTGCGTATACTAGGCCACACAGGATGGATCTCGAGGTCTTACCTTCATGATAAATCACGGCATTTGAGTTTCGTTGCGATAACGCAACTCAAGAATCTCATGTCGTAGTCTTATTTGACTAAAAATATTCGGGTTATACAACCATAAAAACTCGCTCTTGATGGGAGTAACGATGTGTCATCGTTTATTCCTTCGCTTTCCATGCTCCAGTGCTCGTTGATAAACATCGTCGGGTGCACGCTCAGCGCTCCCGATGGGAGTAGCCCCCGAGGCTATAGTCAAAAAAATGTGTTTTTCGAGTATAGGCTCAAATATAGTGTTTCTCCATCATCATATTACAACTCGCCATAGTTTATTGTTAATTTCGTCGGGTGCGCGCTCAGCGCTCCCGATAGTAGTAGCCCCCAAGGCTATAGTCGAATTTTTTCGGGTATAGTCTCATCAATTGATCACTGTATTGTCGGCGCCAATCTTATACCTTCTTTGATGCCGTCCTTCATTTGGAAATCGTCATATTCAATACTTTGTCGAGTACATGCATCTGTATCTTTAATTCTTCAACTCCTTCATGACATCATTGGTCAATTCTAGCTATACATCACTCTGTTTGAGCACGAACCATTTTGTGGGTAGCACGGTAATTTTGTATCACCCTGCCCGTTATGAAGGGAATATGCCCGAGAGGCAATAATAAAGTGGTTATTATCATATTCCATGTTTATGATAAATGTTTATTTCTCATGCTAGAATTGTATTAATCGGAAACATTAATACTTGTGTGATTAATAAACTAAAAAGGTTCCTAGTAAAGCCTCTCTTTTATACTAGCTCGTTGATTAACTGATGATCAAGGTTTCCTGATCATGAACATTGGATGTTGTTAATAACGGGGTCATATCATTAGAAGACTAATATGATGAACACTCACACCCATAGTATGAATAGCAAAACGATCAAGTCATCAAGTTCATTGCTATATCAAACTCATACGAAATAGTTCTAATCCTCAGACCATGAGATCATGTTAATCACTGATACCGGAAGAGTGCTTTGATGATATCAAACGTCACACCGTCACAGGGTGATTATAAAGGTTGATTTGGGTATTCTGAAAGTATTAGTTGAGGCTCATGGATCAAGAGTGGGATTTGTCCATCCGGATGATGGAAAGATATTCTCTGGGCCCTTCTCGGTGATATTGCATTGGAATCGCTTGCAAGCATGTGACTAGGTCACAGGAATGCATTATCACGGAACGAGTAAAGAGACTTGTTGGAAACGAGATCGAACTAGGTATGGTTGATACCAAATGATCGGATCTCGGACAAGTAGTAATATCGCAAGTCAAAAGGAATTAACTATGTTCGTTACCGGTTCACACGATCACTAGTTCATCGTTGAGTAAGTGGGAGTCATCATGGATTTCCAGATCCCGCTGTTGATTATTGATCAGAGAGGAGTCTCGATCATGTCCACGTTATTCACGAACCGTAGGGTGACACACTTAAGGCTCGTCGTTGTTTTTGAGTGGATACGATACTCCGATCGAATTACAGGACAGCATAAGGGTTGTTTCAGAAAAGCACCGAAACTATTTCGGGATATCGAAATAACTCAAGGGTGTATTTGTTAATGGTTGTTAATTGAATGAATTAACAAATATTAAAGAAATAAAAATGTTTTATTAAATCAATAAGTGTGAATTTTAATTGGCATGAATGTCATGCATTAAAATGGGGGTTACCTCATGTTGATGAGGGAGTAATCACCATAAAGGGAATAAAGAGGGGGCAATGAAGAGGAGGAGACACCTTGGCCGGCCAGCCCTTGGCTGCCCCTCCTCCTCTATATAAACCCCCCTCCTCTCTCCCTTGTTACACACTTCTTGATCCTCCCTCCCTTGCATAGTTGCTGCCCACTTTCCGTCTTGGCTTAGCGAAGCTCTGCCGGAATTGTAGTTCGTAGTTCACACACTTGGAGAAGTGTGTGGAGGAGTGTCCGGCGGATCCCTTCTTCCGCTGCCCCGCTGGACCGAGGGCGTGGAGGAGTCGACGTCGAGCTGCACGTGTGTGCGAGTACGGGGGCGCTGCCACTTGTGGCGCCGGGTACACGATCTTGTGATCGTCAAGTGAACCACGACATCGACTATGTCAAGTGAACAACTACGTCGACTACGTGCGTCTTCACCAACTCTCCATCGTCAACGTTTGTGCGGGAACGTAATCCCCGCTTACGGTCGTCGAGGGTGAGTATCCGTTGCTACCATCTCGAAGAGTATCTTGGCCAGTTTATGCGTTCATGCGTAGGAAAATTTTGTTTTCTATGCTACGAACCCATCAGTGGTATCAGAGCCATCTCTATGCATAGTTGGTATGTACGGTTAGAACACATATGGATGTGGGTGTTGATGATCATGTTATTGCAATTTTTTAGTATTTTGGATCATAGTGGCATAGTGGGATTGAAGCTGCCCGAGACTAACCTTACGTGACCGCGTTCATGAGACTTGTCCCACACTTGACATGCTTCGGCATATGTGGCTTTGCGGGTGCACGTTTCTCCCACTATAGTTATGATCTATTTTACAAAAAGTTGTTAATAATATTTTTATCACCGTTGTGGTTCTTGTTCGTAGGTAAGAACGGTTCTTCCTAGAAAGCCCCAAACCACGTAAAATATGCAAGACAAATTAGAAACGTCTAACTTGTTTTTGCAGGGGGCATGTGATGTGATATGGTCAAATCGTTTATGTTACAAATTGTATGCAATGATCCTTTTTGTAAGTTATAAACAACCGGCAGGAGCCATATGGTTGTCTTTACATTTAAATGGCCTGCGTGCCGTATATATATATCCAAGTGATATATTGTAATGGAGGAAGACAACCAAGTTGGCGCACCATGGACCTTGGTGCTACTCCGGTGGAATGATGGAGATCATGCCATGACGCACAAGATGGAGATCGAGTGCGTGAAGGACCACATCATATCACATTATATATGCATGTGATGTTTATCCTTTTATGCATCTTATTCTGCTTAGATTTGATCGCGCGGTAGCATTATAAGATGATCCCTCTCACATAAATATCAAGATAAAATGTGTTCTTCCATAGCATGCACCGTCAAGAAAGTTCATCGTTTCGAGACACCACGTGATGATCGGGTGTGACAGACTCTACGTTCACATACGACGGGTGTAAGACAGTTTTACACACGCGAGTGCTATGGTTCTACTTGGCGAGCCTAGCATGTACAGACATGGCCTCGGAACACAAACCGAAAGGTTAAGCATGAGTCATATGGTTGATATGATGAACATGGTGATGTTCGCCTTTGAAACTATGCCGTTGCACGTGATGATCGGTTGCGGTATAGTGAATTTGGTTCATGTAATCACTTAAGAAAACTAAGAGGGATGTTGTTTTTAAGTGGGAGTTCATTTAGTAATTTTGAATTATAGAACTCAATTTATCATGAACTAAATCAAAGTGAATTTGCATAGTTTGTTGTAGTTATTGGCATCCATTTATTGCCTTGCGATTAGCTATAATTGAGATAATAGAACTATAGAATTCTGGATGTTAACTTTACGAACTGGTATCGTATTGTTTGAATGTCAATCTAAAGTTTAAAGTCCTATTGCAAACTTTTATCAAATCCTTGTTACTCGATAAAATTTAATAAGTAGTATTAAATCAAGTGTAACAATTCCAGTGTTAGTATCTAAGTATCACACTTGCCTCCATGATCCTTGATATTCAAAAGTTGTTTTTAGTATCAAGGTTATCTAGGAGTTGAAAGAATTGTTTCATAAACTATCATATGTGGAAGATATTTGGATATCTGAAATGATGTTTGGTTGCAATGTGATAGAGTATAATTTAGTAAGACACATGTTCTCGTATTGTATGAGAATTTGCGAAGATTGGAGACGCTAGGCGTCCAGATCTCCTAAAAGGTTTAGGAACTAATATTATACTCGCAATTCATCCTCATGAGCTATAGTAGCTTGATCATGAAAGTTGTCATGATAGGATGAATGGAAGATGTAGGTAAAATGTTTACTACACTAAAAGATTACTAAAGAATGGAATTTGGAAGAACGCCAAATATTTGATTATGGTGATCTACTTCAAAGTGTGAGTCCAAGGGTATTAGTGTTTGACTAATCATGCCTTGAACTATGTGCCATGTGTATGGTGCCACTATTGATGTTGATAGATTCTTCTAGACAAAAAAAAGGATTGCTAAAAGAGAATCCAAAATTTATTCTGGCGGAAAAGAAAAGACTAGAAATGTCCAGCTCAGGTATATAGAAGATATACATGTTATGATTGTATTCGTTGCTTGTTAAAACAATGTGGTTCTTGGGTATTTGATACTAAATTGGTTGGTATGAACTGTCATACAACGCAATACAAGAACTACAATGGCCTAATTAACTAGCAAATGAATATCGGATGATTCTCATCGAAAACAAATAAAGTGTTATTGTGTTTCGTTGGAATTAAACCTAGCCTTCAAGATTTATTTCAATAATTGTTATTTTGTTCTGGTATTATGAGAACAATGGTTGTTCAAATTATTACCACATTCATAAAAGATGGATGAACGCTTATCTTGTTGGAGAAATCACATCCATAACACTGATGCTAAAAATGTCTCAAGACAAATGATTAGAAGATCACTTATGAGTGACACCACCGTTTAAATCATATTGGAAAGTAAACATGAAGAAACTCCATGTTGATGGAATTTTGGAGTCTTTTGATTTCGAATCAATTGACACTTGTGAAAATTTCCTAGAGATGATTAAAACTCCGTTTGGAGGCCAAAGAAGAACGGACGACTAACTTATTGGATATTGTACATGTTGATGTATATAGTCCATTATGTGTAGCCGTATGTGGTGAATTCTTGAACTTCATTTACTTTAACCGATGATTTGAGTAGATATATGTGTATATTTACTTGATAAGGAAGAAGCATGAAATACTTGAATATTGTTCAAAGTATTTCTAGTTGAAGTTGAAAATCATTGTAACAAGAGAATAAAGAATTTATGATTTGATCATAAAGGAATATATTTGAGTTACAAGTTTAGCAAACACCTAAAAGTTGAGGAATCGTTCCATAGACTTGTATTTCCCGAAACACCATAGGAGTATAGAGTGTTCGAGAGATAAAATCAAACTTTGTTTGACATCGTTGGATCAAAGGTGTCGTCTATAAAACTGCCATTATATTTTAAGGATAAAGCTTTAGAGACTACCGCTTTTACACTGAAAAGAGCGCCATCATGATCCATTAAAATGACACCATATGAGATATGGCATGGGATAAAACCCAAGTTGTTTTTTCTAAAATTTTGGTATGCTAGGCATATGTAAAATGTTTACAACCAAAGTCGGATAAATGCGTCTTTGTAGGTTATCCCAAAGTAACTGTTGGGTATTCCTCCAGAACACTGAAGACAAAAGTGTTTGTCGCTGAAAAACGTCAAGTTTCTTGAGAAGGAATTTTTCGCAAAAAGTCAAGTGGGAGGACAATAGAACTTTGATTGGGTTATTGAACCTAAGCTATATGTGCTGAGTAGCGCAGCGCTGGGAAGTGTCCCAGAGGCGGCCACAATGCGCATGGCTGTCGTACCTCAAAGGTTGTGGTCACATAGATCAAAGTTCCTATTGAACCGCGTGAGTCGGGTAACAGTCAAATAGATAGATTTGAGAATGAATCATTATTGTTTGACAATGATGAACCGACTGCATGCAAAGAAGCGATGATGGGCCCTGACTCCGTCAAATGGCTAGAAGCCATAGAATCCGTGATAGTTCCATATACGAGAAACCAAGTTTCTGAACTTGGAAGACCCTCAAAAGGCATGAAGCCTAATGAACGTATTTGGATCTATAAAGGCAGACATGGATGTTTAACATCTTTGAAATAGTCGGCACATCGTTAAAAGAGTTTACGATTGTGATCAATGAGTTGACTATGACAAGATTTGATCTTTCATAGCGATATTTTGTCTGGACGGATTACTATAGCAACCCCTATATATGCCAAGTTTGGTATATGTTAGTTGAACAAACAAGACAACATTCTTCTAATAGAATGGTTACCTAGGACATGTACATGACATGGTCCAAAGGGTCTTGTAAATTCAAAGGATGCTAAAAAGGCATGCAAACTCCAATGGTTGAAGTAAGCATCACGGAGTTGGAATATTCACCGTGATGAAATAATTAAAAGGTTTAGTTTCATCAGATACGATGAATATGCTTGCATTTGCAAGAAATTAAGTGGGAGCGTTGAGACATATTTTCAGTACATTATGTAGAAGACATATTGTTAATTGGAAATGATGTATCTTTCATTGACATAGGTTAAGAATTTCATTAAAATTAGATTTCAATGAAAGACTTAGGCAAAACCAAAATATTGGGTCTTGATGTCTATATAGATAGATCGAGGTACCAATATGGTTGTGCCAAAGTACATAGATGAAATATTGAATGAAGTTCAATATGTAAACGACAAGAAAAGTTCTTGCCGCATGGAAGAGGTTGAAACAAGATTCAGGTGTTTTTAACACTTGATGAGTGAAGCCACATGAATGATTTGATCGATCATGTATACCGTGATATGTATATATCCAGATATGTCCTATGCTCTAAATGTTATGAGCATATACCAGAGTGATAAAAGTCATAAGATGATCACTAGACAATAGTAGAGATATCCTTATGTGCTTTGGAAGGACTAAGGATATATATTATGTATGACAAAGTGACACATAATTCATTGTAAAGTGTTACATTGATACTAAGTTTGTCACAAGATACAAATTAAGTTTATCTCAATTTTAGCTGTATGTTTAGGTGGCACAATGTAATGGAAGGAAATTCCATGATAGATTTGGATGAGTTCCAAAGTTAAGACATTGTGATGGATTCTACAACAAAGGTTGAGTATATGGCTACTTTAGAAGTAGCAAAAGAGGGCATTTGTGTCAAGAAGTTTGTTATCAAACTAGGTGTAGTTCCAAGCTGGCTATTACTGTGAAGATCTATTGTGCGACAATAGTGACAACATGATTTTAGCTAAAGGAACTAAGGTCTCACCTAAGGACCAAATTTATACCCAACTATCTCATTTAAGAAATGAGTGATGCGTTGAGACGCAAAGATATGCAAATACACACAGAACTGAAAGTGTCAGATCTGGAGATCAGATTAACCACATGCAACGCGTACGGATAACACGTGAAAGCCATAAGTGTTATATACGCAAGTATCAACTAGATTATTGACTCTAGTGCAAGTGGGAGACTGAAGGGAATATGCCCGAGAGGCAATAATAAAGTGGTTATTATCATATTCCATGTTTATGATAAATGTTTATTTCTCATGCTAGAATTGTATTAATCGGAAACATTAATACTTGTGTGATTAATAAACTAAAAAGGTTCCTAGTAAAGCCTCTCTTTTATACTAGCTCGTTGATTAACTGATGATCAAGGTTTCCTGATCATGAACATTGGATGTTGTTAATAACGGGGTCATATCATTAGAAGACTAATATGATGAACACTCACACCCATAGTATGAATAGCAAAACGATCAAGTCATCAAGTTCATTGCTATATCAAACTCATACGAAATAGTTCTAATCCTCAGACCATGAGATCATGTTAATCACTGATACCGGAAGAGTGCTTTGATGATATCAAACGTCACACCGTCACAGGGTGATTATAAAGGTTGATTTGGGTATTCTGAAAGTATTAGTTGAGGCTCATGGATCAAGAGTGGGATTTGTCCATCCGGATGATGGAAAGATATTCTCTGGGCCCTTCTCGGTGATATTGCATTGGAATCGCTTGCAAGCATGTGACTAGGTCACAGGAATGCATTATCACGGAACGAGTAAAGAGACTTGTTGGAAACGAGATCGAACTAGGTATGGTTGATACCAAATGATCGGATCTCGGACAAGTAGTAATATCGCAAGTCAAAAGGAATTAACTATGTTCGTTACCGGTTCACACGATCACTAGTTCATCGTTGAGTAAGTGGGAGTCATCATGGATTTCCAGATCCCGCTGTTGATTATTGATCAGAGAGGAGTCTCGATCATGTCCACGTTATTCACGAACCGTAGGGTGACACACTTAAGGCTCGTCGTTGTTTTTGAGTGGATACGATACTCCGATCGAATTACAGGACAGCATAAGGGTTGTTTCAGAAAAGCACCGAAACTATTTCGGGATATCGAAATAACTCAAGGGTGTATTTGTTAATGGTTGTTAATTGAATGAATTAACAAATATTAAAGAAATAAAAATGTTTTATTAAATCAATAAGTGTGAATTTTAATTGGCATGAATGTCATGCATTAAAATGGGGGTTACCTCATGTTGATGAGGGAGTAATCACCATAAAGGGAATAAAGAGGGGGCAATGAAGAGGAGGAGACACCTTGGCCGGCCAGCCCTTGGCTGCCCCTCCTCCTCTATATAAACCCCCCTCCTCTCTCCCTTGTTACACACTTCTTGATCCTCCCTCTCTTGCATAGTTGCTGCCCACTTTCCGTCTTGGCTTAGCGAAGCTCTGCCGGAATTGTAGTTCGTAGTTCACACACTTGGAGAAGTGTGTGGAGGAGTGTCCGGCGGATCCCTTCTTCCGCTGCCCCGCTGGACCGAGGGCGTGGAGGAGTCGACGTCGAGCTGCACGTGTGTGCGAGTACGGGGGCGCTGCCACTTGTGGCGCCGGGTACACGATCTTGTGATCGTCAAGTGAACCACGACATCGACTACGTCAAGTGAACAACTACGTCGACTACGTGCGTCTTCACCAACTCTCCATCGTCAACGTTTGTGCGGGAACGTAATCCCCGCTTACGGTCGTCGAGGGTGAGTATCCGTTGCTACCATCTCGAAGAGTATCTTGGCCAGTTTATGCGTTCATGCGTAGGAAAATTTTGTTTTCTATGCTACGAACCCATCACGTTAGTGGGCTACCGTTTCCGCTCTTTTCACCATGTCTCAGCCCATGATCTCTCATCGAAAAAGGTATATAAAGGGATAGTGGGGATCTTTACTATTTACCAGCTCTTTCTCTCCGCCGCCACCGCCATTGCTGATCTCTGCTTCCTGCTCCTCGCGCGCATAGCCCCCAAGCGCTAGTTTGTTAGATGCGCGTGAAGCACCTTGCGTCCAAGAACAAGATGACCAAGGGAAAGGCGCTGAACTCCGCGACCAGCTGGGTGCCTTCTGCCATCCTGCAGAAGGAGGTGAAGAAGGCCGAGACGGACGGCCTCATCTCCAGCAATGATGCCATCAAGTTCCCTAGCACCGAGCGGATCCCTCAGCCCCCAAGCGGTTATCGAGCGATGTTTCTTTCCTTCCTCTTGTGTGGTTTGTCCCTTCCTGCCCACGAATTTCTTCATGGGCTTCTTTTTGTTTACAGTGTGTAGCTTCACCAGCTCACACCGAACTCCATTCTCCATATCGCGTGCTTCGTGATTCTTTGTGAGTCATTCTTGGGGATTGAGCCCCACTTTCTTCTCTGGAGATCTATCTTCCGACTCCGCCCCAGCGTTCCTCTATCCAACAAACCCGAACTGGGTGTGTAACATCCCTGACTTTTCCAATTTTTGGAAAATCAAAAAAATTAAAATGAGTGCTTGTAATTGTTTGACTTGATTGAAAAATCACAAGGAATTAAAACTTTTGAACTATAACTAAAGGTTACCTTAAACAATTTAAGATCAAATCAAAAACCCTAAAACCCTAATATTAAAATACCAAAGGTATTCCCATATCTCATCTACATCAGAGACTATTTATCAAATTCCTTCTTTCAAACTAACTTCCATCAACTTTCTGTTTGAAAGATTACTTGATTTTCAAAATATTGTTTTTGCAATTATTCAAGTCTTATGCAAGCATCCTTGCATGGGAATTTTAACGAAAGGGTTTAATACCAAATAAAGTTTTGAATCATATTTCTTCAAAGAATACTGTTTCTTTTCCCCATTATACACCAAGGTTGGAATCAAAAGGTTTTCAGAAAATATTTATTTAAATAGATCCATTGTTTATGGAAGCTATTTTAAATTCTTCTAGTAAAATATTTTGTCTACAAAACTTTACTATTTGGTGCTTCACCAAGTGTTTATTAGTTATATATTCAAAAACACTACTGTTTTATTTACCTTCTTTAATAAATTTTGAAAACCAAATATTTTAGAAAGTTATTATTTAAGAAAAACAAAGCTTCCTAGTTAATTGAAAACTATGTTTAATTTCTTGCAATTATTCTGTCTAAAAATAACACTAAAGCTTTGTTTATATGCTTGGACCACAATATTTAAAAGTTTAGAAGTGGTCATTTTTGGTTTTATTCAAATCAAAGAGGTGTAGCTATTTCAAAACCTAAAACAAGAAATCCGAAAATAAGAAAAAGGAATTAGAACAAAAAAAGAAAGAAGAAGGGCACAGCCCAACTGGGCCGCACCTGGGGCCCAAACCGGTCGAGCCAGCCCGGGAAGGAAACCAGCCCAGCTCCCTCACCTCTCTCTCTCTCTCACTGCCAGGCAGGTCCCGCATGTCGGCATCGTCTTCTCCCCCGAATTCTCTCTTCTCTCTCTGGAATTGGTAACTGCCGGTGAGTTACTCCCTCTAGTAACGCCCCCGACTCTTTAAACCCACCCCAATCAAGCCCCTCCTTCCCCTCTTCCTTTCCCCTCTTCCTCCCGAGCCGGGGAAGTCCTCAGATCGATGAATTTCTTCATCGGAAATCCGCCAGGACTGATACGTCTCAAACGTATCTATAATTTTTGATGCTCCATGCTTCGTTTTACACCATTTGCCTACTGTTTCGTTACACTTAGTGGCATTTTTATACACTTTCCGGAACTAACCTATTAACGAAGTGCCACAGTGCCAGTTTCCTGTTTTCTGCTGTTTTTGTGTTTCAGAAGTGATACACAGGAAATATATTCTCGGAATTGGACGAAACAAGTTCCTGAAGTCATATTTCACCGGGGAGCTCCCAAACATCCAAAGACCTGACGGAGGGGGGCCACGTGGCCCCCACACACAGGGGCGGCGCGGCCTGGCCCCTGGCCGCGCCACCCCCTTGTGAGGCCACGTGGTCCACCCTCTGACAGCCCCCTTTCGCCTACATATACCCCCTGACGAGAAAAACCTAAGGACCCGATCAGTTTTCCAGAATACATCGCGATCCGCCGCCGCCGTCGACCCGAAGATCGGGAGGGTCCAGAAGCTCTTCCCGGCACCCTGCCGGAGAGGGGAATCGCCACCGGAGGTCTCCTTCATCGCCATGATTGCCTCCGGAGCGATGAGTGAGTAGTCTACCTTGGACTATGGGTCCATAGCAGTAGCTAGATGGTTGTCTTCTCCACCATGTGCTTCATGTTTAGATCTCATGAGCTGCCCTACATGATTGAGATCACTGTTATGTAATACTATGATGTTGGTTTGTTGGGATCCGATGAATATTGGTGTTTATGATTAAGTTGCTGTACTGAATTTTATCTTATGTTATCTCTATGATGTTTATGATCTTGCATGCTCTCCGTTGTTAGTAGCTATCTTGGCCGAGTAGTTGCTAGTGACTCCAAGAGGGGGTATTTATGCTCGATAGTGGGTTCATGCCTCTATTTCACCTGGGGGAGTGACAGAAACCTCTAAGGTGGTAGATGTGCTGTTGCTACTAGGGAGAAAACAACATTCATATGCTCGAGGGCATATGCTTTGTTTACATTACACACTTTGCTTAATGCAATTATCTGTTGTTCGCAACTTAATACTTCTAGGGTGTTCGGATGATATCCCCGGGGGTGGATTATTAGTCATAGATGCAGTTGGATGGCGGTCTATGTATTTTGTTGTAATGCCCAGAGTGAATCTCATAGTGATCTTCTTGACATATCACGTTAGCTTTATTCTATCAATTGCCCAACTGTAATTTGTTTACCCAGCATGTTATTTATCTATGGAGAGACACCACTAGTGAACTGTGGACCCCGGTCCTATTTAAATCATATTGCAATCAACTGTTTACTATTCCCGTACTGTTTACTTTACTAGCATATTACTACTGTTTTCCACTCGATACGCTCATAACCTTTGTTTCAAGCAAACCGGTGAGATTGACAACCTCATCGCAAGTTGGAAACAAAGTATTTGTTTGTGTGTGTGCAGGTTCCGCGTTGCTGCTGGCTGAAGACGAGTCAACAAGTATCGTTAACGGCACCCTTGTTGGAGTGTTACTAAGCCAGTGCGCATCACCTTCAGTCGTCACCGTCTCCCTTCTCCTGAACGATAAACCTTGGTTTCATAACTGAGGGAAAACTAGCCGCTACACTCATCATACCTTCCTCTTGGGGTTCCCAACGGGCTGGTCAAGCACCACGCACAAGGACATTTGTTCCCACTTCAACTTGGCATCAGCTAATTTTCTGGCGCCATCAACCGTTCACAAGTGTAGGGATCAGCTACTTTTCTGGCGCCGTTGCCGGGGAAGGAAGAGAAGACTTCTGCGAGGGGAGTTCTTCGCACACACATTCTTTGCTTTGTTATTTGTTTTGCTTTACTTTATTTATTTATCTGCATTGCTTTTTATATCAAAAACCCAAAAAAATTAGAATCCTTGGTAGCTATTTTTACTTGTTTACTTTCTTTTTGCTGAAATGGCCAATCCTGAAAACACCAAGTTGTGTGACTTTGCTAGCACAAACAATAGTGATTTTAGCTGCACTCCTATTGCACCACCTGTTCCTGCTACCACTTTTTATGAGATCAAGCCTGCTTTATTGAACCTTGTTATGAAAGAGCAATTTTCTGGTGCTAGTACTGAAGATGCTGCAGCTCATCTCAACAATTTTGTTGAGCTATGTGAGATGCAGAAATATAAGGATGTTGATAGTGATATTATTAAGCTCAAGTTGTTTCCTTTTTCTTTGAGAGGAAAGGCTAAAGATTGGTTGCTGTCTTTGACTAAGAATAGTATTGATTCATGGGCTAAGTGTAAGGATGCTTTTATTGGTAGATACTATCCTCCTGCTAAGATTATATCGTTGCGTAGCAATATTATGAAGTTTACTCAGTTTGATAATGAACATGTTGCTCAAGCTTGGGAAAGAATGAAATCTATGATAAAGAATTGCCCCACTCATGGACTGACTACTTGGATGATTATCCAAACTTTTTATGCAGGACTGAATTTTTCTTCAAGGAACCTGCTTGATTCAGCTGCTGGAGGCACTTTTATGTCCCTCACATTGGGCGCCGCCTCGAAGCTACTCGACAACATGATGGTAAATTATTCCGAATGGCACACCTAGAGAGCTCCACAAGGTAAGAAGGTAAATTCTGTTGAGGAAACCTCTTCCTTGAATGATAAGATTGATACCATTATGGCTATGCTTGCTAATGATAGGACCCATGTTGATCCTAATAATGTTCCTTTGGCCTCTCTGGTTGCTCAAGAAGAGCAAGTTGATGTGAATTTCATTAGAAACAACAATTTTAACAACAATGCTTATAGGAACAATTTTGCTAGTAACAATTATAGGCCGTATCCTTCTACCAATGGTAATGGTTATGGTAACTCTTATGGTAATTCCTACAACAACACTAGGGCCGCGCCCTCCGAGCTTGAGGTAATGCTCAAGGACTTCATCGGTAAACAAACTGCTTTTAATAAGTCTGTTGAGGAAAAGTTAGGCAAAATTGATGCTCTTGCTTCTAAAGTTGATAGCCTTGCTCATGATGTTGAACTTCTGAAATTAAAAGTGTTTCCTAATGATGTGAATGTGAGCAATATTGTCGCTGCCGCTAATGCTAACCAGGTTAGAATTGATGAAAATATTAGATTGTTAGCAGAATTGCATGCCAGGTGGGAAAGAGAAGATGAGATGGCTAGAGAGATGAAGGTATGTACTATTACTACCTCTAATGATGTTGCTCCTACTGATAGCAATCCTCTTACTTTGATTGGGGTAGAAAAAACTCCCACTCCTTGTGCTAAAAAGCCTAAAACTGCCAAAACTTTTTCTCAAAAGAGTGCTGAAATTTTTCGGAATGTAGGAGATGATAGCTCTATTTCTTTTAATGATTTTGATGTTGATGGCTGCAATATATCTGAAGTAATTTTGTTCTTGCAAAAGCTTGCTTTGACTCCCAATGCTAGTTCTTTAAATATTGCTTTTACTAAGCATATTACCAATGCTCTTATAAAGATTAGGGATGAAAAGTTGAGGCAAAAAGCTTCTGTTCCCAAGAAGTTAGAAGATGGTTGGGAACCCATCATTGATATGCATGTTAATGGTTATGATTGCCATGCCTTTTGTGATCTAGGTGCTAGTATTTCTATCATGCCTAGAAAGATTTATGACATGCTTGATTTACCACCGCTTGAAAAGTGTTATTTTGATGTTCCTATTGCTGATGTTGCTAAGAAGAAACCTTTGGGAAGGATTAATGATGTTCTTATTGTGGTTAACAATAACCTTGTTCCCGTTGATTTTCTTGTTATGGACGTTGAATGCCATGCTTCATGTCCTATTATTTTGGGAAGACCTTTTCTTCGAACTGTAGGTGCTATTATTGATATGAGGGAAGGCACTATCAAGTATCAATTCCCACTAAAGAAAGGTATGGAACACTTCCCTAGGAAAAGAAAGAAATTACTTTTTGACTCTATTCTCAGAGCAAATTATGAGCTTGATGCTTCATCTATTGATATTACTTGATTCGCACTTTTCTGCGCCTAGCTCAAAGGCGTTAAAGAAAAGCACTCTTGGGAGATAACCCAATGTTTACTTTTCAGTACTTTTTCTTTTATTTGAGTCTCAGAAGTCATTACTACTGTAATGACCGCTCTTTATCTTGTTTATTTCGTTTTTGTGCCAAGAGAAGCCTCTAATTTGAGTGAGGTAAAGATTTGGGGTTATTGCTGTCCTGAAACTGTTTTCGGTGCTGCACCGTAAAAATTCGTATAAAATCACTGTATATCTTTTGGACCTGAAATTTCTTGTGCTTATGCCCCAGGTTATATCCAAACTTTTCTTAGTTGAACACTTTTTGATTTGAGCAACGGAAAATCCCTCAAAAATTCGTCCTTTATCAGCTGTCCAGTTTTGACAGATTTCTGCCAATATTCGTTTTTGCCACTTTATCGCTTTCTTTTGAGTTCTTTTTGATCATGGAACTCTTGTGGAAGTTGCTACAGTAGTATATACTTTATATGTGGTGGTTTTGAGTTGAAACCTGAAGCTAAAAGAGGGTTGAATATATTTTATGCTTACACTAATGTTGCTAATAGAATTGTGTTTAGTTTTGTATGAAGGAAGTTTTCAAGTGTAGGGATTGGAGAATGATGAGATGAGTTGAAGAATGGACAAAAGCTCAAGCTTGGGGATGCCCAGCACCCCAAGAAATATCCAAGAAGTACAAGCGTCAAAGCTTGGGGATGCCCCCGAGGCACCCCTTCTTCATCGGCAAAAATCAGGTCACCTTTCAAAACACTATATTTTTATTGCTTCATGCACTATGTGTTTTTCTTGGAGCGTCAGTTGTTTTAGTTTTCTTAGTTTGTTTAGTTAGTTTGTTTGCTGCAATAAATGGTTGGACCCCAACAAATTTCCTTTGGAGGAGATGTACTCGTTTTCATTTACAAAGAACGCTCTAGTTTTCACTCTTATTAATCGAGCGTTCTACTTTTTCTGCTACTGCTTTTGGTTTTCGTTTTCGCCTTGATATGCGTTCAGATCTTGTCATATCTTTTCATCAAGGTGTATTTTTGCCTCTGAACTTTATTGGTTTTCATCAAAAGAGGTATCTTTAAAAATTTCAAATGGTGTTGGAAAAGAGAAAAAGCTTTGTGCAAAATAGTGGTACAAGAAGGAGCTTGTGTAGACTGCGGCTTAGGCTTTTTCGTGTCATGCTAGATGTCTTTTTGATAGTATGCTTAGTGGTTTTGCTGTAGCATGACTTGTCTCAAATAACTGAGATTGCTTAATGAGCCTTTGAAAAAAATCATGCGTTGTTTTTATTGTATGGAAGCATTATTTTGGTTTTCTCCTTGATGCTTTATTTGGGTTGACTTGGCGCATGCTCACACATGTTAGACTCTTCCAAAGTCGCCATAGCCTTCATGATCATTTAGTTTTTGACTTTTGATGCCATCGTATGCTTCTTTTAATGTCGCTTTGTCGCTTTGCATGATTATGGCCATTATTGCCCTCTTAGTCGGTCGCTCCCAGTCTTTTGCTAGCCCTCACCTTGTACTGAGTATGAGCTCTACTCGTGCATCCAACTCCTAAAAGCCAAGTTTTCCATTGTGTCCACCATACATACCTACTAGCAATTTGCTATTCCAAGTAAATTTGACTTGCTTTTATATTCTCTTCAAATTAAACTCTTACCAGTGTTATGCGAAATTCGGTCAGTAAAGCTCTCACGAACCGGAAGGCACACTTTACTTTTTCCTGTTCTAAAAATTTGACATTGTGGTCTTTTATGCTGAGTTGTTATGCTTGCAAGTTGTAAGTTGGATTCTAGCCCAGCCATGCCGTCATGGGGCAAGCTTTCAACATTGCACTTCCTATTTGAGTTGATATTGTGATCTTTTGTTTATGGATGCCCGCTATGTGAAATGAATTGGGAATCTTGTGAGTATCATGGAGTTTTTATATGTGTTAGGGAAACGCCGGGCCGCCAATCTAAGCCATGCATAATTCATGGTGGAAATTTGCAGCATACCCATGGTGAACATTCGACGACGCATCTCACAATAAAAAGCTAAACAATATAGCAAATAAAAGTGATGCCGAGGTGTTCATTGTCTGCTTGTCCTGTCATTTTGGTGTGGGCTTGTTCCATGTCATCGGGCACGGAGGTACCCCATTGGCGGTTCTCAATGATATGCATATATTTACAATGACAAGAGCCTTGCTTGGGACTCTAAGTAAACTAGCATAGTTTGGGTACTCGTATTCACGGGACACGAGGTTTTCAACTTATGATTTGTCAAGCATATGCATCATAATTGTTCTCGCATTAACTTTAACCATTCAAGATGCTTATGATGGGGGCAATGAGAGCTCAAAGCCGGTAAGTACCATAATTTTTGAAGGTTATAAAACTTGCAATCACTGCTTCCCTCTGCGAAGGGCCTTTCTTTTATTTTTATGTTGAGTCACCACCTTCTTTCTTTATGCACCATTAAGAGAGCATAGTTGTCATTCTTAGTGTGATATGCATTGTCCCAAGGTTCATTGATTGACTCATATTGTTGGTTTCACTTGTTCTTAAATTATTTGTATCTAGTCGCCCTCTTAAACTTTGAGGTGTCTTATGCATTTATGTTTTGCTCTCTTTGAAGGACAAGCTGAAAACCACTTGTATGTTTTTCCTTATGATTTGAACACACGTTTGACTTTCATTGTTTCATTATCATGATCTCTTGTTTGTGTTCATTTGCATGTTTACAACATGGTTGCTAAGTTCTTATTGTCATGATTATATCTTCATGCCCATGTTTTAAGTTCTATTGATCCCAGCTCATCAATGCTTACATATATGATCAAGATTGTGTAGGTGCATGTCACCTCAAAAATTATTCTTTTGTTATCACTTACCTACTCGAGGACGAGCAGGAGTTAAGCTTGGGGATGCTTGATACGTCTCAAACGTATCTATAATTTTTGATGCTCCATGCTTCGTTTTACACCATTTGCCTACTGTTTCGTTACACTTAGTGGCATTTTTATACACTTTCCGGAACTAACCTATTAACGAAGTGCCACAGTGCCAGTTTCCTGTTTTCTGCTGTTTTTGTGTTTCAGAAGTGATACACAGGAAATATTCTCGGAATTGGACGAAACAAGTTCCTGAAGTCATATTTCACCGGGGAGCTCCCAAACATCCGAAGACCTGACGGAGGGGGGCCACGTGGCCCCCACACACAGGGGCGGCGCGGCCTGGCCCCTGGCCGCGCCACCCCCTTGTGAGGCCACGTGGTCCACCCTCTGACAGCCCCCTTTCGCCTACATATACCCCCTGACGAGAAAAACCTAAGGACCCGATCAGTTTTCCAGAATACATCGCGATCCGCCGCCGCCGTCGACCCGAAGATCGGGAGGGTCCAGAAGCTCTTCCCGGCACCCTGCCGGAGAGGGGAATCGCCACCGGAGGTCTCCTTCATCGCCATGATTGCCTCCGGAGCGATGAGTGAGTAGTCTACCTTGGACTATGGGTCCATAGCAGTAGCTAGATGGTTGTCTTCTCCACCATGTGCTTCATGTTTAGATCTCATGAGCTGCCCTACATGATTGAGATCACTGTTATGTAATACTATGATGTTGGTTTGTTGGGATCCGATGAATATTGGTGTTTATGATTAAGTTGTTGTACTGAATTTTATCTTATGTTATCTCTATGATGTTTATGATCTTGCATGCTCTCCGTTGTTAGTAGCTATCTTGGCCGAGTAGTTGCTAGTGACTCCAAGAGGGGGTATTTATGCTCGATAGTGGGTTCATGCCTCTATTTCACCTGGGGGAGTGACAGAAACCTCTAAGGTGGTAGATGTGCTGTTGCTACTAGGGAGAAAACAACATTCATATGCTCGAGGGCATATGCTTTGTTTACATTACACACTTTGCTTAATGCAATTATCTGTTGTTCGCAACTTAATACTTCTAGGGTGTTCGGATGATATCCCCGGGGGTGGATTATTAGTCATAGATGCAGTTGGATGGCGGTCTATGTATTTTGTTGTAATGCCCAGAGTGAATCTCATAGTGATCTTCTTGACATATCACGTTAGCTTTATTCTATCAATTGCCCAACTGTAATTTGTTTACCCAGCATGTTATTTATCTATGGAGAGACACCACTAGTGAACTGTGGACCCCGGTCCTATTTAAATCATATTGCAATCAACTGTTTACTATTCCCGTACTGTTTACTTTACTAGCATATTACTACTGTTTTCCACTCGATACGCTCATAACCTTTGTTTCAAGCAAACCGGTGAGATTGACAACCTCATCGCAAGTTGGGAACAAAGTATTTGTTTGTGTGTGTGTAGGTTCCGCGTTGCTGCTGGCTGAAGACGAGTCAACAAGTATCGTTAACGGCGCCCTTGTTGGAGTGTTACTAAGCCAGTGCGCATCACCTTCAGTCGTCACCGTCTCCCTTCTCCTGAACGATAAACCTTGGTTTCATAACTGAGGGAAAACTAGCCGCTACACTCATCATACCTTCCTCTTGGGGTTCCCAACGGGCTGGTCAAGCACCACGCACAAGGACATCTGTTCCCACTTCAACTTGGCATCAGCTAATTTTCTGGCGCCATCAACCGTTCACAAGTGTAGGGATCAAGGACCACCACCAATCTTCCTTCGATTCAGCCAATACATAGGGTAGTGCTGCCTCTTACTGATCCATTCTCCCTCCCTTGCTTCGCCGCATCTTCTGAAGCTCTCAAAAAAAAATCAGTACAGCAAACCGTCGAGTCCGCCCTCGCCTGCATCTCGCCGACGCGCGAAGCTTCTCCAGCTGCCCCTCGTCGCCAGTCCTGGAAGTGTGCGAGCCCGTAGAGCATCCAGTCGTCATCGCCATCCTCTTCCCCACATCATCATCGACTCAAACGTCTCGGGGAAACATTGGAACTCCGTCGCCGTCCACCCCGAGCCGCCGCCGGCGAGGTTAACTATTTTCCGGCGACTCACAGAGAACCAAGGTGAGGATCTAATCCTGGCCCTAGGATCGTGATCCAATGGCCCCTGTTCTATTTACTATATCGAATTGGTACTGGCCTATGGGGTGATGCCACATCGCAGTCCTCGTCAGCCCCCTGGTCAACCGAGTCAAATTTCGGTTTTAAATTCAAATTCAATTTCTAGATTTCTGCTGCAACTTGTAAAATTGATATAAAATAAAATACTTGGCCAAAAATTGCAAATTAGGTATCCCTGGAGTCCTTGAAATGTGTAGAACACAATTATGCGGAGAAACCACAGTGATACTGTACAAAATTTTGAAGTGAAAAATAAAATAGCAAAATAACTTATAAACCCCATTTAATTCATAACTTTTGTTCTATAGATCCAATTGCTACAAATTTGTAGTCTATGGACTCCTTGGAACATGTAGATCATTATAGAACCAAAAATTTCCAAACTTGAAATGTGCACAAACTTGCTACTGTTAAATTTAATCAAATCACTAATTTGATCATCATTTGATTTTTGAAAATGTTTTTGGAGTGAAACCACTTGCAGTAGCTTTGTGTTACTGTCTCCCATCCAGTAGCATCACTATACAAAATTATTGAAACACCTTGCAAATATTCAAATTCAATTATGAGAATTTGAGTATTTTCATTATAGGATTAATTCTATATTTCTTTTCAATATAATTCCTTCTACAAAATTGAATCTTATGATCATACCTATCCATCACCATCATACTTAATCCTAATCATCACCCAATATCATGCCTATCTTATTCTTGTGAGCTTAACTTCATAGTATTCAAATTACACCTGAGTAATTTGAGTAAATAGTGGTATATCTCATTTAAGTTCTCCTTTGCTAGTTGTGGTGGAACACTCCACTCCATGCCACACATATCATAAACTATTCCCAATCAAACACTATTCATGAACTATAATCAAAACTAGTTTGAGTTCATCAAAAGGAATTTGAAAACTCTGACTTAGCCATATCTTCAAAAGTCAACCCTAGACCAAGTTAATCCTTTTGTCCAAGCAAATCTTGTGACCAAGAAGCCACCATCATTCTAAATAACATCCAATCATTTTCAACCCCAAGCCAACTTAATCCAAGTGGCCTATGTTGAACTATTCAATTTACAAATGAGTTAATTGAGTAAATCAATATACCACAAACTCCTACTCAAGCCTATGTGTTACACTAGTTGAGTAAGTGTTGTCACACTTTATTCAGTAGTGTTCTAGTTGCACTATTCTATACCTATGTGAATCAATTCATATGAGTCACCTCTAAACTCTATCTTTGCTTATGCCAATCACAAGATCTTTATCACTACAATGTTTCCTGAAGGATCATTCTTTCCAATCATTGAACTTGCCATCCAAACTCCCAATCCATATCTTGTAAGCCAAGCTTCAAACCATATCTCTCTCATCACAGAAATCATAAGAAATTTAGAAATGTTAAACCAATCCTTTTCATTTGCTTGTCTTGCTTGATTTATTGCCTTTGGTGTGGTGTGTTTACTCTATGTATCCCTATGTTATAGATTGGTTTGAAGAGCCATACGTTTTGTTGAGAGAAGAGAAAGGGTTTAAGCTTCAAAAGGCAAGTGATACACATGTCCCTTTACCCATTTTCTTTACTATATGCATTAGTGTATTCACTACTTGTAGTATGCATGATAGGTGATGTTATCAAAGAAAAGAGTTGCTTGCTAGATCCTAAGTAGTGGTTAGCTATCCCTTAAATCCTACCTGATTAGGATGCTAAATACTTGATGCCATGCTTTGATCACTTGTTAAAAGTGTTTTGTGAACAAATTAAGAACTTCAACTAAAATGAAACACCAGGGTGGATTGGTTTGATGATGCAGGCGATGTTGAGTGGCTATCCGGGGCTACACATTGTGTAGTTGCTGCCTGGGCACTCACTTGTGGATTGCCACCCAGGAACAAAGAGGTTACCATGTCTTCCATGCTTAGAGTGCTTCCAGTGCAGGCTTATGACAATATGGGCTCCGTCTTGACTGATTAGATGTGAGGGTGCAACTTGTGTGCAAGAAGTTGGCAGGTAGTTGAATTGTAGGTTGGGAACAGATCTTGCCAGTTAGTTGCTCTCACCTCTAAAAGGTCTCGTCTCATTTTATGTATGGGCGTAAAATGAGTCTTAAGGTGAAAGTGCACAACCCCTGCAGGGTGTCAAACTAATCGATTAGCCGTGTCCCCAGTTATGGACAATTTGAGTCTTTAGACATGGAATGTACGGAAGAATCTCATCACCGTTTCTAAATGCTTTAAAACTTGACTAGCAACAATCAGGAGAAGGCTCCGGGCCATACACTCTGAGGGGTGGTGGTTTCTGTACTTCAAAACTATGTTGAGTTTCGCCCAGAAACTACATACCGGCCAGTATGTAATCTATGGGGGTTGTCTTGACCCTTGAAAATTAAAATTTTGAAAGAAAGTATAAAAAGGATTTTAGGATAAAATTGGTTTATGCAAATCAGCCTATGAGATCCACCAACCAAATGTCAACAGCCACCTGTAACATCCCTGACCTTTCCAATTGTGGAAAATCAAAAATTTAAAATTAAGTGCTTGTAATTGTTTGACTTGATTGAAAAATCACAAGAAATTAAAACTTTTTGAACTATAACTGAGGTTTACCTTAAACAATTTAAGATCAAATCAAAAACCCTAAAATCCCAATACTAAAATATCAAAGTTATTCCCATATCTCGTCTACTTCAAAAATTATTTATCAAATTCCTTCTTTCAAAACTAATTTCCATTAACCTTCTATTTCGAAAGATTATTTTCATCTTGAGGAGTTATTTTGAGAAAATAAAAATTTCAAAATATTCTTTTGCTTTTATTCAAATCCAACGCAAGCATTTCTTGCTAAGGAAATATTTCTCAAAGGTATTCAAAAGTTTCATTATTAAAAATGTACTTGAAAATGAATTTCAAAATATCATAAAGTTTTATTCCTGTTTTCAAAGAATATTGTTTCTTCTCCCCATTTTACACCAAACTTAGACACAAAGGGTTTTCAGAAAGTGCTTAATTCAAATAGCTCCATTGATTATGGAAGCAAATATTAAGTTCTTCTAGTAATTATTCTATTTACAAAACTTTACTGTGTGGTGCTTCAAGAAGAGTTTATTTGTTTTATATACAGAAGCACTACTATTTTAAATACTAGCTTAATAAATTTGGAAAACCAAAAATATTTTGGGAAGCTATTATTTAAATTTTAGCTTCCTAGTTATTTGGGAAACTATGTTTAAATACTTGTATTTATTTTCTTTTCCAACATATCACTAAACCTTGGTTTGGGTGTTTTGAAACACACTATTAAAGTCCACAAGTGGACTGATTTGGAAATTTTATTAAATCAAATGAGCTTAGCTAATTCAAAACCAAAACCAGAAAACATAAAACAAAAAGAAAAGAAAACAGATCAAAAAAAAGGTGTAGAAGAGTCCAGCCTAACCTGGGCCGTACCCGGGGCCCAAACCAGCCTGAGCCAGCCCAGCCCCGCTCACCCCTTCGCTCTCTCACTGCCCCTAGACCCTACCTATCAGCATCGTCTCCTCCACCTTCTTCTCTCTTTCTTCTCTATTTGGAAACCGCCAATGTTACTCCCCGTCCCTGCTAACATCACATGAGTTAATGCCTTCAAGAAATGCCCATAAGTACCCCGCGCGCTCCTCTCTCATCTCCCTTTGATATTTCTCGAAAACCTCAACCAGCCACCGAGAATTTTGTCACTGAACCTCCGCACATCTGCAGGCTCCTCTGGCCAAAATCACTGCCACCGGTGACCTCGAGCACCCCTACTTCTTCCAGCCATTTTCCCTTGACACGGCGCATCCCCTTGACACCTTTTCTTGCCTTGTTCTGCAGCCAATCAAGCTCCCCGACGTCGCCCGAAGCACACCCGACGCCATCTCCGCTCCAGTGGCCTCCTTCTCCCTCGGCAGGATGAAATCGAGATCTGAGACCATGTTTTCGAGACCACCTAGCCGCGCTGCACACCGTCGACCTCTTCATTGCCTTGGAGAACCACCGGAAACCCACCGTCGATGACCTCCAGTGCCGCAGCCTCGCTGGAGATTGCCCTGCCGGTGAGAAATCTCCCACTTCTCCTCTTTGACCATCAGATCTAAATCCTACGGCTGGAATTAGATGGCTTTACCAAATCGGTACAAGCTAATAGGAGGCTGCCACATAGCCGTCCAGTCACTGCCTCAGTCAAACCCTAGGTCAGACTGATTCAAAATTCAAATTCAAATCACAGAATTTGTCCTGATCTTGTAAAATCAATATAAAATCTTCTATAAGTCCAAAAATTGCAAATAATATCTTGTTGGAATCCTTAGAAAGTGTAGAATCCAGTAGTGCAATAAAATTTCATATTTTATGTAATCAATCCGAATCTTTTTTCAAATCGAGTTAAACTTATCTGTTAGCTTGTTTAATTCATAACTTCAGTTCTGTTAGCCCAAAAATAACAAATTTGTAGTCTGTGGAATCCTCTCAACTTGTAGAACATCATAGGATTAGGAAAATTCAAAGTTGTTATGTGCACACACTTTGTGCATTCAAATCTATTCAAATCACTAATTTGAACATAATTTGAATTCTATAACTTATTTTAGAATGAATCCAATTGCAGTAGCTTTGTTTTGCTGCAAGCTATCCAGTATCATCACTTCCTAATTTTATTGAGACACTTCACTATTATTCAAATTCTAATATGAGGATTTGAGTAATTTCCATTATAAAAATAAATCTATATCTGTTCAGTAATGTTTCCTTCTACCATAGCAAATCCTATAATCATACCTAGTCATCAATGTTATCTAAATAACATCTTGATCAAGATCATATCTACTTAGACCTATCTTGTCTAGTTCACACATATTCAAATTACAATTGTGTTGTTTGAGTAAAGTGTGATACATCTCAATCATAGATTCTATTCTTGCTATCTTTGTGGTGTTGATCTAATCAACATTATAGCACCTATCCAATACTCCATGTACGCAATAGAAACCTTAAACCATAATCTCAAATGTTATCTACCCATACTCAATCCCCTATCCACTTGATCCTGATTTCATGTGTAGAACTATTCAATTAACAAATGAGTTAATTGAGTAACTCAATGTTTCATGAATCCTTGCCCAATGCCTAAGTGTAATATATACTATTCAAGAATAATTGTTGTCACACTTATTCAATAGTAATGGTATTGCACTATTTTGACACTTGTGTAGTTTAATTTACATGAGCTATACCAAGTTCAATTCATGCTTAGTAAAGCCTAAAATACTTCATTACCCATTATCTTGCTTAGTCCAATTCTCACCAATCATATTGATCCTTCCCAACTAAGCTCTTACAATCCCTGATCCTTTGCCAAATCTTTCTATCATAACATATCAATAAATCTAAATTGTTAAACAAACACTTTTCAATTGTTTGATTGGTTTGATTGTGTTTGTATGGCATGTTTATGTTATGTTATTTTGTGCTATAGCTGGTGTGAAGAGCTACATGCTTAGTTGAGAGAAGTGAAACGTCGTGAACTTCAAAAAGGCAAGTGACACACATGTTCCCTTTACCCATTTTCCTTACTATATGCATTAGTGTATTCACATCTTGTAGTATGCATGATAGGTGGTGTTTTCAAAGAAAAGAGTTGCTTGCTAGATCCTAGTAGTGTTTAGCTATCCCTTAAACCTTACTTGTTAGGATGCTAAATACTTTGAAAAATATTGATGCCATGCTTCGATCACTTGTTAAAAGTGTTTTGTGGCAAATTAAGAACTTCAACTAAAATGAAACACCTGGGTGGATTGGTTTGATGATGGAGGCGATGTTGAGTGGCTACCCGGGGCTACACATTGTGTAGTTGCTGCCTGGGCGCTCACTCGTGGATTGCCACCCAGGAACAAAGAGGTTACCATATCTTCCATGCTTAGAGTGCTTCCAGTGCAGCCTTATGACAATATGGGCTCTGTCTTGACTGATTAGATATGAGGGTGCAACTTGTGTGCAAGAAGTGGCAGGTAGTTGAATTGTTGGTTGGGAACGGATCTTGCCAGTTAGTTGCTCTCTCCTCTAAAAGGTCTCGTCTCATTTTATGTATGGGCGTAAAATGAGTCTTAAGGTGAAAGTGCACAACCCCTGCAGGGTGTCAAAACTAATCGATTAGCCGTGTCCCTGGTTATGGACAATTTGAGTCTCTAGATGTGGAATGTATGGAAGAATCTCATCACCATTTTTGAATGCTTTAAAACTTGACTAGCAACAATCAGGAGAAGGCTTAGGGCCATACACTCCGAGGGGTGGTGGTTTTTGTACTTCAAAACTATGTTGAGTTTCTCCCAGAAACTACATACCGGCCAGTATGTAATGTATGGGGGTTGTCTTGACCCTTGAAAAATAAAATTTTGTAAGAAAGTATTAAAAAGGTTTTAGGATAAAATTGGCTTTATGCAAATCAGCCTATGAGATCCACCAGCCAAATGTCATGTAGTTAATTCTTTCACAACAGCCACCAAATATGTGTCATTTGCCAGTACATCATTGTACTGACCCCCATTTGTGGGGCTGCATATTCAAATGTGCAGGTTTTCAGGTTTGGATTGTTTAGTAGGATCTCGAGACTACATTCCAACATGTCTACCTATGGCACATGATGAAGATGGAGGCTCATTGCCACTTTGTTTATCCGTTGTGTATCTGTAAGGTTTGAATACTTTGTATCTGGATCCACGTTGTAATCTTGATACTATGCAATGAATATTTCATTTTGTTCTGTGGTGCTATCAGTGATCCAGGGAATAGCACTTAACACAGATGTTCCACCTTAATCCAAAGGTGGGGTGTTACAGAATGGTATCAGAGCATAGTGTTGCCTATAGGATCAAGACCCTAGGTTTGGATTAGAAATAGGAAGACCCTAGGATAAAAATCTCTATCTCATCTTACTTCTATTTATTAAAGAAAAATGTTTGCATTTTGAACTCCTTGTATTCTCTTCTACTTCCTCTTCAAATGTTTCCTTTTGCTATAGATGACCCTACCCTGAAATCATCAACAAAGGATAGAAGATCACAATGTGCCAGAAGTGTGAGACTGATGCTCCATATATTTCCCTTGACTCAATGTGAAGGACTACATTGAAGGTCAAACGAAGAACTTGGAGGAAGACTCAAATGCAACTTACACAACTCGAGAAGATGAATCAAGGAAGTAGAGGAGAAACTTGAAGTACACAAGCAAGTAATAGACAAGACCACCAATAATTCTAGTCTATAGAACCAATGATGTTGTGATAATCTAATGATCGTACCAAATTGGGGTATGACCATACTAGATTATTAGTGTTTGACCTAGTTTGCTTGATGTGATGAATGTTTGTTAGATGTTGCTTATAAAATGAATTCTCTTAATCTGTTGTGTTTGGGTAGGATCTTCTTTAAATCCCTTCTATCTAATCTCATCTATGCTAAGACCTAATCCTGTCCTAAACCTCAAATAGATGCATACTCAACCGCAAGCCAATCCCAACAACCCTCAGTTGGAGATAGCAATGCAACAGTTGGTTGAAGCGCACACGGGAATTATGCGGATGTTGACTCAGAATGTGGCTAATCGCGATAGCAAAGAGCTACCCCCAGGAGTGCAGCAAGTACTAAATGATCATTCATGAATAGTACAAATGATGTCCCAGATTGTGGCTAGTACCAATAATAGCCTACCACAAGATGATCATGATGGAAAACCAGCAAAAGTTGATGTTGAGATGACACAGCAAGCCTGTAAGAGATGTGGAGAAATAGGACACGCCTCTAAGGACTGTCATAAAGAGTGTCCTTACTGTGATACGAGTCACCCAATTGGAGAATGTCCCAGGAGCCAAGTTACTTGTTTCCTATGTGAAGGAATCAATCATGTCCCTACGGAATGTAAGTTTTATTCCACGGTGCAACGAATGAATCAACAAGCCAAGGATAGAGTGAGCCAACTGCTAGGAAAGACCCCTGATGATGGAAGACCCAAGATGAAGATGGAAGATAAAGTCATGGGAACAACACACAACCTTACCACCAAGTGTTGCTACTCATGTGAAGAAGAAGGACACTTGTCTAGAAATTGCTCGAGGAAACGAGAAAGTTTTCCCACACCTGTAGTGGAATATGGAGAAAATGAAGTAAGAGATCTCCTAGCCCTAGAAAGACCTAAAAAGAAGAAGGACAATAGCAAGGTGATGTGCTTCAAATGCAAGGAGCTAGGACATTATGTGAACCAATGTTCAGGAAGGTACAATAAAGTAAAAGTGCAAGATAGCGTAAAGAGGGACATCTGACTGGTCACTTGTTACAAGTGCAAACAAAAGGGACACTATGCACAGAAAATGGTAATATAAGACTTCAGTGAACTGGGATGACCGAAGGATGCTGCAAAATACAAGGAGAAGACACAACAAAGTATAGCCAACTTGAAAGAATTTGTATGCAGCTACAGCCTTGTAATAAATATTGTAAGGACTTGTAAGAGCTAAAGACAACCTTGTTGAGTGAATTTTACTTCTCAATGAAATGGCAAGATGAAGGATTTGTAACTCAAGAGTTAACGTCATACGACTGAGTTTGCGCAAAACCTTAGCTAAGGAATGATAGATTCATCTTAAAATCTAGATTTGAGAACATAGGTTTTCATTTCAAGAAAATTTTGTCAAACTGGTCAGGTAGACCAAGAGCTAGAATGCGAGATGAACCAAACCAAATGCAAGGCAATGATTGGGTACGACATGGATTGGCCACCATGATGACTACTCATATTGTTCGCTATTGTTATGAGGAATGGTAAGTCTTGAGAGACATACCTACAAGAGGGATGACATCATTAAACCATAACCTTAGGAGGATAATATGTTACATCCCTTATAGTGAGCCAGTTTGGTATTTGAATGGCTACACGAATCAGAAATGTTTTGCTCAGTGGGCTTTGAATACGAAGGCTGTTCAGCTTCGGATGCTACCTGTTCGATTCACCTTCCCGACCCTTCATTTTGACTCCCTACATGGCATGTTCGGCTACCTCCCTGTGCCTATAAAAGAGAGGTCACTCCTCTCCAGAGAGTCACAACAGAGACAGCCACCACTACCTATGAGATTTCCTCCTAGTTCCAGAGCTTTGCGCCGCCAAAGTCTACCCCATCCCGACCTGCGACATTATGAGGCAACTCTCCAAATCCCTGAAACTAGTTTCCTGCCCATGAGAGCTTCGTTAGATCCCTTGTTCTTGCAAAGGAGTTCACCTTCGAGATATGATCAAGTTGTCCAGCGTCTTCCAATGACTATGAAGATGGTTGCGAAAGGAATTCTTAAGGACCATCTGGTGCTAGTGGCAGATAGCATGATGAGCACCGATATCAAGAAAAGATTCAACAATGCTGGTTATAAGGCGACCTTCTGTCCCTTAAAGGTGCAAGTACCTCTTACAAAGTCCACCTTGTTTATCCCTATGAGATGCATGAGAAGACCGCAGAGAGATGCCATCCTAATCCATTGGGATGTGTGGTCTCATCATGTTCGTGGGGCAAGCATGCAGTACTTGGCACTAGATCATCTTTTGAGATTCTGCATCGAAAATCACCTAAAAAGCAACAAGGAGTATGGTGATGGCCTGTATGTTGTCTTGGCCTTGATGAGGACCAACCAAGAAAAGGCTAGATACACATTCTTGGAAGATGTGGACTACCTTATTGGTGACGACGCAATGGATGATATCTGCTTATCACCAGAATTGGATGGAACCCTTGGTGTGCCCACTTTTGATCATAGTGGGGAACATCAAAACTTCTGAGAAGGGCGGTTTGGGAAAATGGCACAATAGTGAATGCAAGCTGGGAACAAAATGCAAGTGCCTAAAGAAGCATCAAGATACCACCAAGAGGAGTTTTTCTTTTAAGGGTGGTAGCACCCTAGTTCCATTAGAATCAATAAACTTTTAGCCTTTCTCCATTCTCGGGGATGAGATTTCTTTTAAGGGTGGTAGTCTGTAACATCCCTGACTTTTCCAATTGTGGAAAATCAAAAATTTAAAATTAAGTGCTTGTAATTGTTTGACTTGATTGAAAAATCACAAGAAATTAAAACTTTTTGAACTATAACTAAGGTTTACCTTAAACAATTTAAGATCAAATCAAAAACCCTAAAACCCCAATACTAAAATATCAAAGTTATTCCCATATCTCGTCTACTTCAAAAATTATTTATCAAATTCCTTCTTTCAAAACTAATTTCCATTAACCTTCTGTTTTGAAAGATTATTTTCATCTTGAGGAGTTATTTTGAGAAAATAAAAATTTCAAAATATTCTTTTGCTTTTATTCAAATCCAACGCAAGCATTTCTTGCTAAGGAAATATTTCTCAAAGGTATTCAAAAGTTTCATTATTAAAAATGTACTTGAAAATGAATTTCAAAATATCATAAATTTTTATTCCTGTTTTCAAAGAATATTGTTTCTTCTCCCCATTTTACACCAAACTTAGACACAAAGGGTTTTTAGAAAGTGCTTAATTCAAATAGCTCCATTGATTATGGAAGCAAATATTAAATTCTTCTAGTAATTATTCTATTTACAAAACTTTACCTTGTGGTGCTTCAAGAAGAGTTTATTTGTTTTATATACAGAAGCACTACTATTTTAAATACTAGCTTAATAAATTTGGAAAACCAAAATATTTTGGGAAGCTATTATTTAAATTTTAGCTTCCTAGTTATTTGGGAAACTATGTTTAAATACTTGTATTTATTTTCTTTTCCAACATATCACTAAAACTTGGTTTGGGTGTTTTGAAACACACTATTAAAGTCCACAAGTGGACTAATTTGGAAATTTTATTAAATCAAATGAGCTTAGCTAATTCAAAACCAAAACCAGAAAACATAAAACAAAAAGAAAAGAAAACAGATCAAAAAAAAGGTGTAGAAGAGTCCAGCCCAACCTGGGCCGTACCCGGGGCCCAAACCAGCCCGAGCCAGCCCAGCCCCGCTCACCCCTTCACTCTCTCACTGCCCCCAGACCCCACATGTCAGCATCGTCTCCTCCACCTTCTTCTCTCTTTCTTCTCTGTTTGGAAACCACCGGCGTTACTCCCCGTCCCCGCTAACCTCACGCGAGTTAATGCCTTCAAGAAACACCCATAAGTACCACGCGCGCTCCTCTCTCATCTCCCTTTGATATTTCTCAAAAACCTCAACCAGCCGCCGAGAATTTTGTCACTGAACCTCCGCACATCTGCAGGCTCCTTCGGCCGAATTCGCTGCCGCTGATGACCTCGAGCACCCCTACTTCTTCCAGCCGTCTTTCCTTGACATGGCGCATCCCCTTGACACATTTTCTTGCCTTGTTCTGCAGCCAATCAAGCTCCCCGACATCGCCCGAAGCACACTCGATGCCATCTCCACTCCAGTGGCCTCCCTCTCCCTCGGCAGGACGAAATCGAGATCTGAGACCACGTTTCCGAGACCACCTAGCCGCGCTACACATCGTCGACCTCTTCATTGCCTCGGAGAACCAACGGAAACCCGCCGTCGATGACCTCCAGTGCCGCAGCCTCGCCGGAGATTGCCATACCGCTGAGAAATCTCCCACTTCTCCTCTTTGACCATCAGATCTAAATCCTACGGCTGGAATTAGATGGCTTTACTAAATCAGTACAAGCCAATAGGAGGCCGCCACATAGCCGTCCAGTCACTGCCCCAGTCAAACCCTAGGCCAGACTGATTCAAAATTCAAATTCAAATCACAGAATTTGTCCTGATCTTGTAAAATCAATATAAAATCTTCTGTAAATCCAAAAATTGCAAATAATATCTCGTTGGAATCCTTAGAAAGTGTAGAATCCAGTCGTGCAATAAAATTTCATATTTTATGTACTCAATCCGAATCTATTTTCAAATCGAGTTAAACTTATCTGTTAGCTTGTTTAATTCATAACTTTAGTTATGTTAGCCCAAAAATAACAAATTTGTAGTCTCTGGAATCCTCTCAACTTGTAGAACATGATAGGATCAAGAAAATTCAAAGTTGTTATGTGCACACACTTTGTGCATTCAAATCTATTCAAATCACTAATTTGAACATAATTTGAATTCTATAACTTATTTTAGAATGAATCTAATTGCAGTAGCTTTGTTTTGCTGCAAGCTATCTAGTAGCATCACTTCCTAATTTTATTGAGACACTTCACTATTATTCAAATTCTAATATGAGGATTTGAGTAATTTCCATTATAAAAATAAATCTATATCTGTTCAGTAATGTTTCCTTCTACCATAGCAAATCCTATAATCATACCTAGTCATCAATGTTATCTAAATAACATCTTCATCAAGATCATATCTACTTAGACCTATCTTGTCTAGTTCACACATATTCAAATTACAATTGTGTTGTTTGAGTAAAGTGTCATACATCTGAATCATAGATTCTATTCTTGCTATCTTTGTGGTGTTGATCTAATCAACATTATAGCACCTATCCAATACTCCATGTACCCAATAGAAACCTTAAACCATAATCTCAAATGTTATCTACCCATACTCAATCCCATGTCCACTTGATCCTAATTTCATGTGTAGAACTATTCAATTAACAAATGAGTTAATTGAGTAACTCAATGTTTCATGAATCCTTGCCCAATGCCTAAGTGTAATATATACTATTCAAGAATAATTGTTGTCACACTTATTCAATAGTAATGGTATTGCACTATTTTGACACTTGTGTAGTTTAATTTACATGAGCTATACCAAGTTCAATTCATGCTTAGTAAAGCCTAAAATACTTCATTACCCATTATCTTGCTTAGTCCAATTCTCACCAATCATATTGATCCTTCCCAACTAAGCTCTTACAATCCCTGATCCTTTGCCAAATCTTTCTATCATAACATATCAACAAATCTAAATTGTTAAACAAACACTTTTCAATTATTTGATTGGTTTGATTGTGTTTGTATGGTGTGTTCATGTTATGTTATTTTGTGCTATAGCTAATGTGAAGAGCTACGTGCTTAGTTGAGAGAAGTGAAACGTCGTGAACTTCAAAAAGGCAAGTGACACACATGTTCCCTTTACCCATTTTCCTTACTATATGCATTAGTGTATTCACATCTTGTAGTATGCATGATAGGTGGTGTTTTCAAAGAAAAGAGTTGCTTGCTAGATCCTAGTAGTGTTTAGCTATCCCTTAAACCCTACCTGTTAGGATGCTAAATACTTTGAAAAATATTGATGTCATGCTTTGATCACTTGTTAAAAGTGTTTTGTGAACAAATTAAGAACTTCAACTAAAATGAAACACCTGGGTGGATTGGTTTGATGATGGAGGCGATGTTGAGTGGCTACCCGGGGCTACACATTATGTAGTTGCTGCCTGGGTGCTCACTCGTGGATTGCCACCTAGGAACAAAGAGGTTACCATGTCTTCCATGCTTAGAGTGCTTCTAGTGCAGCCTTATGACAATATGGGCTCTGTCTTGACTGATTAGATGTGAGGGTGCAACTTGTGTGCAAGAAGTGGCAGGTAGTTGAATTGTAGATTGGGAACGGATCTTGCCAGTTAGTTGCTCTCTCCTCTAAAAGGTCCCGTCTCATTTTATGTATGGGCGTAAAATGAGTCTTAAGGTGAAAGTGCACAACCCCTGCAGGGTGTCAAAACTAATCGATTAGCCGTGTCCCCGGTTATGGACAATTTGAGTCTCTAGACGTGGAATGTACGGAAGAAACTCATCACCATTTTTGAATGCTTTAAAACTTGACTAGCAACAATCAGGAGAAGGCTCAGGGCCATACACTCCGAGGGGTGGTGGTTTCTGTACTTCAAAACTATGTTGAGGTTCGCCCAGAAACTACATACCGGCCAGTATGTAATGTATGGGGGTTGTCTTGACCCTTGAAAAATAAAATTTGGTAAGAAAGTATTAAAAAGGTTTTAGGATAAAATTGGCTTTATGCAAATCAGCCTATGAGATCCACCAGCCAAATGTCATGTAGTTAGTTCTTTCACAACAGCCACCAAATATTGTTCATTTGCCAGTACATCATTGTACTGACCCCCATTTGTGGGGTTGCATATTCAAATGTGCAGGTTTTTAGGTTTGGATTGTCTAGTAGGATCTCGAGACTACATTCCAACATGTCTGCCTGTGGCACG
Source organism: Dactylis glomerata (assembly GCA_007115705.1). NCBI lineage: Eukaryota > Viridiplantae > Streptophyta > Magnoliopsida > Poales > Poaceae > Dactylis > Dactylis glomerata. Next base: position 90,447 of record QXEO01000834.1, on the reverse strand, counting down.
TGATGAAGATGGAGGCTCATTGCCACTTTGTTTATCCACGGTGTATCTGTAAGGTTTGAATACTTTGTATCTGGATCCACGTTGCAATCTTGATACTATGCAATGAATATTTCATTTTGTTCTGTGGTGCTATCAGTGATCCAGGGAATAGCACTTAACACAGATCTTCCACCTTAATCCAAAGGTGGGGCGTTACACCACCAAATATGTGTCATTTGCCAGTACATCATTGTACTGACCCCTTTCTGGGGCTGCATATTCAAATGTGCAGGTTTTTAGGTTTGGATTGTTTAGAAGGATCTCGAGACTACATTCCAACATGTCTGCCTGTGCCACGTGATGAAGAATGGAGGCGCATTGCCACTTTGTTTTCCACTGTGTATCTGTAAGGATTTGAATAATTTTGTATCTGGATCCATGTTGTAATCTTGATACTATGCAATGAATACTATATTTTGTTCTGTGGTGCTATCAGTGATCCAGGGAATAGCACTTAACACAGATGTTCCATCTTAATCCAAAGGTGGGGCATTATGGAATGGTATCAGAGCATAGTGTTGCCTGTAGGATCGAGACCCTAGGTTTGGAATTAGAAATAGGAAGACCCTAGAAAAAAAATCTATCTCATCTTGTTTCTGTTTACATATAAAAAAAAGTTTGCATTTTGAACCCCTTGTATTCTCTCCTACTTCCTGTTCAAATGTTTCTTTTGCTATAGATGACCCTACCCTAAAATCATCAACAAAGGATAGAAGATCACAATGTGCCAGAAGTGTGAGACTGATACTCCATATATTTCCCTTGACTCAACATGAAGGACTACATTGAAGGCCAAACGAAGAACTTGGAGAAAGACTCAAATGCAACTTGTACAACACGAGAAGATGAATCAAGAAGTAGAGAAGAAAACTTGAAGTACACAAGCAAGTAATAGACAAGACCAGCAATGTTTGTTAGATGTTGTTTGATAGATGAATTGCCTTGATCTGATGTGGTTGGGTAGGAATCTTCTTTAGATCCCTTCTATCTAATCTCATCTATGCTAAGACCTAAACCTGCCCTAAACCTCAAACAGATGCATCCTCAACACCAGGACAATCACAACAACACTCAGATGGAGAAAGCAATGCAATGGATGGTTGAAGTGCATACTGAAATGATGAGAGTGTTAACTCAGAATATGGTCAACCGTGGTAGCAAAAATATACCTCCAGGAATGCAACAAGTACTGGATGATCATTCACGAATAGTACAAATAATGTCCCAGATTGTGGCTAGTCCCAATAACAGCCTGCCACAAAATGATCATGGTGGCACGGAACCAAGAGATGATGTTGAGATGACACTGCAAGCCTGTAAGAGGTGTGGAGAAATAGGACACACCTCTATGGACTGTCATGAAGAGTGTCCTTACTGTGTCATGAGTCACCCAATTGGAGAATTCCCCATGAGCCAAGTTACTTGTTTCCTATGTGAAGGAATCAATCATGTTCCTGCTAAATGTAAGTTTTATTCCATGGTGCAACGAATGAATCAACAAGCCAAGGATAGAATGAGCCAACTGCTAAGAAAGACCCCTGAAGATGGAAGTCCCAAGATGAAAGGGGACTTGAAAGTCATGGAAAACAACACACAACCCTACCACCAAGTGTTGCTACTCATGTGAAGAAGAAGGGCACTTGTCTAGAAATTGCTCGAGGAAACGAGAAAGGTTTCCCACAACTATGGTAGAATATGAAGAGAATGAAGTAAGAGATCTCCTAGCCTTAGAGATACCCAAAAAGAAGAAGAAGATGATAAAGAAGAAAGACAATAGCAAGGTGTTGTGTTTCAATTGCAAGGAACCCGGACATTATGCGAAGGAATGTCTGGAAGAGGGTAACAAAGTAAACAGACCAGATGGTGTTAAGAAGAACCTCAACCATATCACTTGTTACACATGCAAGCAACAAGGACACTATTCGTATCAATGCACAGAGGAAAGTACTTCAAGACCTCAGTGAAATGGCAAGCTGAAGGATATACAACTCAAGAGTTAACGCCATACGACCGAGTTTGCACAAAACCCTAGCTAAGGAATGATAGATGTGTTTAAAAAAAATAGATTTGGAACATTAGCTTTCATTTCCAAGAAAATTTTGTCAAAACCAGTAAGGCTAACCTAGAGTTAGAATACGAGGTTTGCAAACCATGTATGAAGTAATGATTTGGGTGCAGGATGGATTGATCATCATTCCTACTACTCTTATTATTAGCTTTCATAATGTCGGCTTTACAAACCTAGAGAGATGTACCTACATGAGAGACGACGTCATTAAACCATAACCTTAGGAGGATAATATGTTACATCCCTTATAGTGAGCCAGTGTGGCCAAAACGTAGGACTACGGTGAGGATGTTTTGGTATTTGAACGGCTACACGAATCAGAAACGTTTTGCTCAGTGGGCTTTGAATACAAAGGTTGTTCAGCTTCGGCTGCTACCTGTTCGATTCACCTTCCTGACCCTTCATTTTGACTCCCTACATGGCATGTTCGGCTACCTCCCTGTGCCTATAAAAGAGAGGTCACTCCTCTCCAGAGAGTCACAACAGAGACAGCCACCACTACCTATGAGATTTCCTCCTAGTTCCAGAGCTTTGCGCCACCAAAGTCTACCCCATCCCGACCTGCGACGTTATGAGGCAACTCTCCAAATCCCTGAAACTACTTTCCTGCCCATGAGAGCTTCGTTAGATCCCTTGTTCTTGCAAAGGAGTTCACCTTTGAGATATGATCAAGTTGTCCAGCGTCTTCCAATGACTATGAAGATGGTTGCGAAAGGAATTCTTAAGGACCATCTGGTGCTAGTGGCAGATAGCATGATGAGCACCGATATCAAGAAAAGATTCAACAATGCTGGTTATAAGGCGACCTTCTGTCCCTTAAAGGTGCAAGTACCTCTTACAGAGTCCACCTTGTTTACCCCTATGAAATGCATGAGAAGACTGCAGAGAGATGCCATCCTAATTCATTGGGATGTGTGGTCTCATCATGTTCATGGGGCAAGCATGTAGTACTTGGCACTGGGTCATCTTTTGAGATTCTGTAATGAAAATCAGCTAAAAAGCAACAAGGAGTATGATGATAGCCTGTATGCTGTCTTGGCCTTGGTGAGGACCGACCAAGAAAAGGCTAGATACACATTCTTGGAAGATGTGGACTACCTTATTGGTGACAACACAATGGATGATATCTGCTTATCACCAGAATTGGATGGGACCCTTGGTATGCCCACTTTTGAACAATGTTGTGAACATCAAAATTTCTGAGAAGGGCGGTTCAGGGAAAATGGCACAACAGTGAATGCAAGCTGGGAACAAAATGCAAGTGCCTAAGGAAGCATCAAGATACCACCAAGAGGAATTTTCTTTTAAGGGTGGTAGCACCCTAGTTCCATGGGGATCAATAAACTTTTAGCCTTTCTCCAATCTCGGGGACGAGATTTCTTTTAAGGGTGGTAGTCTATAACATCCCTGACTTTTCCAATTTTTGGAAAATCAAAAAAATTAAAATGAGTGCTTGTAATTGTTTGACTTGATTAAAAAATCACAAGGAATTAAAACTTTTGAACTATAACTAAAGGTTACCTTAAACAATTTAAGATCAAATCAAAAACCCTAAAACCCTAATACTAAAATACCAAAATCATTCCCATATCTCATCTACTTCAAAGACTATTTATCAAATTCCTTCTTTCAAACTAACTTCCATCAACTTTCTGTTTGAAAGATTATTTGATTTTCAAAATATTGTTTTTGCAATTATTCAAGTCTTATGCAAGCATCCTTGAATGGGAATTTTAACGAAAGGGTTTAATACCAAATAAAGTTTTGAATCATATTTCTTCAAAGAATACTGTTTCTTTTCCCCATTTTACACCAAGGTTGGAATCAAAAGGTTTTTAGAAAATATTTATTTAAATAGATCCATTGTTTATGGAAGCTATTTTAAATTCTTCTAGTAAAATATTTTGTCAACAAAACTGTCAATGGATTTCGTGTCGCAAGAACACGGGGTACCACACGACAGACCCAAGGATTCGAACGCAGGGGGCTGAACGTGGGAGATCTTGGATCACAATGAAACATGGCGATGGAAGCCTTGAGTCGTCGAATGCACTACGCACTGCAGAGAGAGAGACGCTGAGCTTTACCCAGGTTCAGGGCCCTCATGGTGAGGTAAAACCCCTACTTCCTGCCTTTTTGTATTGTAACGCGACACCTCGCGAGGAGTACAAGGTCTTGGTTACAAAGCTCTAGCTGGCCAGAGGTTGAAGAACCTGCGTGCCCAGCTAGCAGCCTGATGAAGATGAAGATTCGATCCCCTTTAAGGGGTGGCCTCCCTTCCTTTTATAGCGCCAAGGTCCTCCTTCCCCTTATCTTCTTGGGGAAGGGGTTGCCACACACGGCCAAGGAGGGAGGACAGCTGTAGACTCTATTCTCCCATGGACGTAGTCTTCGTAGAATAGTGACGCCGGTCCACTGGAGTGGGTGGAGGAAGCTGACGTCTTCCTCTGGCGCCCTGCACCATCCACGCTATTTTTAGGGGGGTGGCCAACAACCACTGTGCTGCTTTATGCAGACACAGCGAAAGTTGGTCTCCTCCCTGTCGGGGGTAGCGTGGGTGGTACATGATCTTCTGCCTGTTATCTTCTTGCTCTGCACGAAAATGTGCCGAGCTGACGTGGACGTAATTCCTCTCCTCACCAGCAGGGGCTCATGAGGAGGTCTTCTGGTCCTTAGCAGTTTTGGTCGTCGTTCTCCTCACGAGGCACCTCCTCGTGAGGGTCTTCTCCGTAGCTTGGGTCGTTGGCTCTCCCCTGGGCTGAAGATGGGCCAATGACGGGGCCTAGGAGCAAGTGGACCGGGATACCCCGATATCCAGAACACCGATAGTAGCCCCTGGGAGCCCGGCCCGCGAACGCGCCCTCCTGAGTGAGCGAAGGGCCGGGGGCCCCAGAAGCTGCTGGGCCCTCCAATGGCACGCGTCAACTGCGCGGTCAGAGGACCATGTGAAGAAGCAGAGGCTGCGAACATGTGGCGCGGCCGCAGCTGGTGAGACGAAACGGCGGGCGATGCTACAGTCCCCGAGGCGTCAAACCATCATGATGACGTGTTGCTTCACTGCGGAGCGCTGCGCCAACGCTTCGATTCCCGCACTGAGATTTGACGCATCGACGCTGGACGCCCCCCTTAAATAGAGTCTCCTCGAGACCTCCGGCACTTCACCTCCTTCCTCCAGTGCCACTTCTTCCTCCTCGCCCCCGAGCTCATGGATCCTTCCAACTCCTCCGCCGCCGCTGGATCAAGCTCTGGGGCAAAGCGCCGTGGATGCCCCCCCAGGCAGCGGGAACAAGGCGAAGATCCCGGCCCGGTGGACGCTCGGCGCCGGCGGCCCCCTCCGCATTGGCGCGCCGAGGCAGGAAGAGGCGAACCGCGCCGCCTCGGGGGCCTCCGGCGCCCTGACCCTTAGGGGCCCTGCGCCTGGAGGCGATCTGAACTCGTCGTCGCCGCTGGCGGCGGCGCCCGCTCCCCGCGCGCTGGGGAGCGTTGACCGGGTATTTCGGGAGGTGGAGGCCGCCCTGGGTCCCCCTCCCCTGCTGCAGATCCTCCGGCCCCACCGGCGAACGGAGTGGTCACCACCCCGCGCCCCTTGGCGGCGGCGATGCTGGGACCCCTCATCGGCCCGGGGTCCCACTTCCTGGAGCTCCTCATCATCATCGACGCCCCGGGCTTCAGCTCCCTCTGGCTGCCCGACGCAGTCCGGAGGGTGATTTACACCCCCGGCGCGGCCGCCGGGGAGATTGCTCTGGGGGAGCAGAGCAGGCCAGATCTCCTCTGGCCTGTGGACATCCTCCCCGGGGCGGGCGGCAATGCCGTCCTCTCCGGCCGCTGGAGCGCCTTCGCCCTCGGCCATCGCCTCCGCGTCGGTGACCACCTTGTCTTCCGCTTCAAGCTGGGGGCGCTGGAGGCCTCACTGCAGATCTTCACCGCCGGTGGCGTCCGCCGCACCTACCCCTTGCCCGCGGCGCAGTGAAGAGGGGATCCTGGCGCGGTAGTCTTCTGGGGAGGGGAACTAGTCTCCTCCCCTCTTTTGCTTTGTAGTCTGATACGTCTCCAACGTATCTATAATTTTTGATGCTCCATGCTTGTTTTTACACCATTTGCATATTGTTTCGTTACACTTAGTGGCACTTTTATGCATTTTCCGGAACTAACCTATTAACAAGTTGCCACAGTGCCAGTTTCCTGTTTTCTGCTATTTTTGTGTTTCAGAAGTGATACACAGGAAATATTCTCGGAATTGGACGAAACAAGTTCCTGAAGTCTTATTTTACCCGGAAGCTTTCAGAGATCCGAAGGAGAGTAGGAGGCGAGGCACCAGGGGCCCACACACAGGGGTGGCGCGGCCAGCCCCTGGCCCACGCCACCACCGTGTGAGGCCACCTGGCCCCTCCTCTGACATCGCCCCTTCGCCTATAAAGACCCCCTGACAGAAAAAACCTAAGTACCCGATCAGTTTTCCAGAACACATCGCGATCCGCCGCCGCCGTCGACCCGAAGATCGGGAGGGTCCAGAAGCTCTTCCCGGCACCCTGCCGGAGAGGGGAATCACCACCGGAGGTCTTCTTCATCGCCATGCTTGCCTCCGAAGCGATGAGTGAGTAGTCTACCTTGGACTATGGGTCCATAGCAGTTGCTAGATGGTTGTCCTCTCCACCATGTGCTTCATGTTTAGATCTCATGAGCTGCCCTACATGATTGAGATCACCGTTATGTAATTCTATGATGTTGGTTTGTTGGGATCCGATGAATATTGGTGTTTATGATTAAGTTGCTGTACTGAATATTATCGTTTGTTATCTCTATGTTGTTTATGATCTTGCATGCTCTCCGTTGTTAGTAGCTATCTTGGCCGAGTAGTTGCTAGTGACTCCAAGAGGGGGTATTTATGCTCGATAGTGGGTTCATGCCTCTATTTCACCTGGGGGAGTGACAGAAACCTCTAAGGTAATAGATGTGCTGTTGCTACTATGGAGAAAACAACATTCATATGCTCAAGGGCATATGCTTTGTTTACATTACACACTTTGCTTAATGCAATTATCCGTTGTTCACAACTTAATACTTTTGGGGTGTTCGGATTGATATCCCCGGGGTGGATTATTAGTCATAGATGCAGTTGGATGGCGGTCTATGTATTTTGTTGTAATGCCCAGAGTAAATCTCATAGTGATCTTCTTGACATATCACGTTTATCTTTATTCTATCAATTGCCCAACTATAATTTGTTTACCCAGCATGTATTTTATCTATGGAGAGACACCACTAGTGAACTGTGGACCCCGGTCCTATTTCCATCATATTGCTATCACCTGTTTACTTTCTCGCACTGTTTACTTTACTCGCATACTTTTACTATTTTCCACTCGATACACTCATAACCTTTGTTTCAAGCAAACCGGTGAGATTGACAACCTCATCATAAGTTGGGAGCAAAGTATTTGTTTGTGTGTGTGCAAGTTCTAGGTTGTAGCTAGCAAGCAAAGCTTGGACAAAGCGCCAGTTGTCCGCTGCTGTCGCAAACTAGCAAGCATCACCTTTAGTCGTTTGTCTCTCCTCTCCTGATCGATAAACCTTGGTTTCTTAATTGAGGGAAAATCTGCTACTATATTCATCACACCTTCCTCTTGGGGTTCCCAACGGGCTGGTCATTCACCACGCATCAAGCATATTTTCTGGCGCCGTTGCCGGGGAGGAAAGAAGACTTCTGCGAGGGGAGTTTTCGCACACACATTCTTTACTTCATTATTGTTTTGCTTTACTTTATTTTACCTGCATTGCTTTTTATCAAAAACCCAAAAAAATTAGAATCCTTGGTAGTTGTTATTTCTTTACTTTAGTTTATCATGTTGTTCCCTAAGTTCGTTATGGAGGACCTCTCAGTAGGTAGTGGTTCAATTATTGGCAAAAGTAACATTGAGGAGTTCTTTAATCATATTAGTATGCATGAGGAAGTTGAGGAAAAGTCTTGGGTTGAGCTTGCTCCTAGTATTGAAGTTGCTTCTGTTTGTTTAATTGACATGTTGGAAACTAGGTTTGCTAGTCTTAATCCTTATATGCAATACATGTTCCTTAAGCTTCATGAAATTGAGGACCCCGAAAAGAAAGCTTTTATCTTGGAAACTTTGCGCCTAGAATTTAAGGATGTTGTTATTGAAGCTAGGAAAGTTCTTAAACGTTTTAATAAACTCGGTTCACCTATAACGGTTATTAGTGCAAATGATGAAGGGGCCGAGATACCTATACCTTGCAAGCTTTTGGGATTGTCTGAAGCTTTTGAAAATAATTTTGATTGGATCTGTCCTGAAAATCTTTTTGATGAAAGTAGTGTACCAAAGCATGATCACATGAGGTCTTCTAAAACTTATGTGGATGAAATACAAAGCCTTATTGATAAGACCTCCGCAGCTGATCTTAATGCTTCTTCTGAAAATACTTGATTCGCAATTTTATGCGCCTAGCTCAAAGGCGTTAAAGAAAAGCACTCTTGGGAGATAACCCAATGTTTTCTTTTCAGTAATTTTCCTTTTATTTGAGTCTTGGAAGTCATTACTACTGTAATGACCGCTCCTTATCCTTTTTATTTCGTTTTTGTGCCAAGAGAAGCCTCTAATTTGAGCGAGGTAAAGATTTGGGGATGTTGCTGTCCTAAAACTGTTTTCGGTGCTTCACCGTAAAAAATCGTATAAATTCTCTGTTTATCTTTTGGACCTGCGATTTCTTGTGCATATGCCGCAGGTTATATCCAAACTTTTGTTAGTTGAACACTTTTTGATTTGAGCAACAGAAAACCTTTCAAAAATTCGTCCTTTGTCAGCTGTTCAGTTTTGACAGATTTCTGCCAATATTTGTGTTTCCCACTTTATCGCTTTCTTTTGAGTTCTTTTGATCATGGAACTTTTGGGGAGGTTGATACAGTAGTATTTGCTATATATGTGGTGGTTTTGAGTTGAAACCTGAAGCTCAAAGAGGTTGAATATATTTTATGCTTACACTAATGTTGCTAATAGAATTGTGTTTAGTTTTGTATGAAGGAAGTTTTCAAGTGTAGGGATTGGAGAATGATGAGATGAGTTGAAAAATGGACAAAAGCTTAAGCTTGGAGATGCCCATGCATCACCCCAAGAAATATCCAAGAATTACAAGCGTCAAAGCTTGGGGATGCCCCCGAGGCACCCCTTCTTCATCGGCAAAAATCAGGTCACCTTTCAAAACACTATATTTTTATTGCTTCATGCACTATGTGTTTTTCTTGGAGCGCCAGTTGTTTTAGTTTTCTTAGTTAGTTTAGTTTGTTTGTTTGCTGCAATAAATGGTTGGACCCCAACAAATTTCCTTTGGAGGAGATGTACTCGTTTTCATTTGCAAAGAATGCTCTAGTTTTCACTCTTATTTAAAATCGAGCATTCTTCTTTTTCTGCTACTGCTTTTGGTTTTCGTTTTCACCTTGATTTGCGTTCAGACCTTGTCATATCTTTTCATCAAGGTGTATTTTTGCCTCTGATCTTTATTGGTTTTCATCAAAAGAGGTGTTTATAAATATTTCAAATAGTGTTGGAAAAGAGAAAAAGCTTTGTGCAAAATAGTGGTACAAGAAGGAGCTTGTGTAGACTGTGGCTTAGGCTTTTTCATGTCATGATTGATGTCTTTTTGATAGTATGCTTAGTGGTTTTGCTGTAGCATGACTTGTCTCAAATAACTGAGATTTCTTAATGAGCCTTTGAAAAAAATCATGCGTTGTTTTTATTGTATGGAAGCATTATTTTGGTTTTCTCCTTGATGCTTTATTTGGGTTGACTTGGCGCATGCTCACGCATGTTAGACTCTTACAAAGTCACCAATAGCCTTCATGATCATTTAGTTTTTGACTTTTGATGCCATCTTATGCTTCTTTTAATGTCGCTTTGTCGCTTTGCATGATTATGGCCATTATTGCTCTCTTAGTTGGTCGCTCCCAGTCTTTTGCTAGCCCTCGCCTTGTACTGAGTATGAGCTCTACTCGTGCATCCAACTCCTAAAAGCCAAGTTTGCCATTGTGTCCACTATAAATTCCTATGCATGGTATTTTTAAGCCATTCCAAAGTAAAATTTCCATGTGCTACCTTTCAAAACCTTCAAAATACTTCTTGTTTTGTGACACTGTTTTCAGCTCATGGGGACATAGTGGTCGGATTTGCTATCTTCCATATTGCTTATTCCAAAAAGAAAAAAAAAGGGAAAAAAGAAAGAAAAAAAGGTACTCCTCCAAGGAATGTGAATGTTGGTGGGCACCCGATGGAATCGGTTAGCCATGGTTTGTGAAAGGAAAAAGGTGGGGAGGAATGCCAAGCTTTATAAAAGAGCACAAAAGTGCCAATCTCTCTCTCAAAAACTTGCTTCAATTTTTGTATGGAAGATAGTAAGAACCCCATTGCCAGTCGTTGACATAGACAACCACCTCTCAAAACCAATTTTTATCTCTCTGTTTTACAAATGAAAAGCTCTAGCACATGTGCAATCACTGCTTCCCTCTGCGAAGGGCCTTTCTTTTACTTTTATGTTGAGTCACCACCTTCTTTCTTTATGCACCATTAAGAGAGCATAGTTGTCATTCTTAGTGTGATATGCATTGTCCCAAAGTTCATTGTTTGATTCATATTGTTGGTTTCACTTATTCTTAAATTATTTGTATCTAGTCGCCCCCTTAAACTTGAAGGTGTCCTATGCATTTATGTTTTGCTCTCTTTGAAGGACAAGCTGAAAACCATTTGTATGTTTTTCCTTATGATTTGAACATAGTTTGACTTTCATTGTTTTATTATAATGATCTTTTGTTTGTGTTCATTTGCATGTTTACAACATGGTTGCTAAGTTCTTATTGTCATGATTATATCTTCATGCCCATGTTTTAAGTTCTATTGATCCCAGCTCACCAATGCTTACATATATGATCAAGATTGTGTAGGTGCATGTCACCTCAAAAATTATTCTTTTGTTATCACTTACCTACTCGAGGACGAGCAGGAGTTAAGCTTGGGGATGCTTGATACGTCTCCAACGTATCTATAATTTTTGATGCTCCATGCTTGTTTTTACACCATTTGCATATTGTTTCATTACACTTAGTGGCACTTTTATGCATTTTCCGGAACTAACCTATTAACAAGTTGCCACAGTGCCAGTTTCCTATTTTCTGCTATTTTTGTGTTTCAGAAGTGATACACAGGAAATATTCTCGAAATTGGACGAAACAAGTTCCTGAAGTCTTATTTTACCCGGAAGCTTCCAGAGATCCGAAGGAGAGTAGGAGGCGAGGCACCAGGGGCCCACACACAGGGGTGGCGTGGCTAGCCCCTGGCCCGCGCCACCACCGTGTGAGGCCACCTGGCCCCACCTCTGACATCGCCCCTTCGCCTATAAAGACCCCCTGACGGAAAAAACCTAAGTACCCGATCAGTTTTCCAGAACACATCGCGATCCACCGCCGCCGTCGACCCAAAGATCGGGAGGGTCCAGAAGCTCTTCCCGGCACCCTGCCGGAGAGGGGAATCGCCACCGGAGGTCTTCTTCATCGCCATGCTTGCCACCGGAGCGATGAGTGAGTAGTCTACCTTGCACTATGGGTCCATAGCAGTAGCTAGATGGTTGTCCTCTCCACCATGTGCTTCATGTTTAGATCTCATGAGCTGCCCTACATGATTGAGATCACCGTTATGTAATTCTATGATGTTGGTTTGTTGGGATCCGATGAATATTGGTGTTTATGATTAAGTTGTTGTACTGAATATTATCTTTTTTTATCTCTATGTTGTTTATGATCTTGCATGCTCTCCGTTGTTAGTAGCTATCTTGGCCGAGTAGTTGCTAGTGACTCCAAGAGGGGGTATTTATGCTCGATAGTGGGTTCATGCCTCTATTTCACCTGGGGGAGTGATAGAAACCTCTAAGGTGGTAGATGTGCTATTGCTACTAGGGAGAAAACAACATTCATATGCTCAAGGGCATATGCTTTGTTTACATTACACACTTTGCTTAATGCAATTATCCGTTGTTTGCAACTTAATACTTTTGGGGTGTTCGGATTGATATCCCCGGGGGTGGATTATTAGTCATAGATGCAGTTGGATGGCGGTCTATGTATTTTGTTGTAATGCCCAGAGTAAATCTCATAGTGATCTTCTTGACATATCACATTTATCTTTATTCTATCAATTGCCCAACAGTAATTTGTTTACCCAGCATGTATTTTATCTATGGAGAGACACCACTAGTGAACTGTGGACCCCGGTCCTATTTCCATCATATTGCTATCACCTGTTTACTTTCTCGCACTGTTTACTTTACTCGCATACTTTTACCATTTTCCACTAGATACACTCAAAACCTTTGTTTTAAGCAAACCGGTGAGATTGACAACCTCATCGTAAGTTGGGAGCAAAGTATTTGTTTGTGTGTGTGCAGGTTCCACGTTGCAGCTAGCAAGCAAAGCTTGGACAAAGCGCCAGTTGTCCGCTGCTGTCGTAAACTAGCATGCATCACCTTCAGTCGTTTGTCTCTCCTCTCCTGATCGATAAACCTTGGTTTCTTAATCGAGGGAAAATCTGCTACTACATTCATCACACCTTCCTCTTGGGGTTCCCAACGGGCTGGTCATTCACCACGCATCATAGTCCTCGCCGGCGGGGTATGCCCCGCCGTGCTTTTGCTCCTCCCCTTGCTAGGGATGCTTTAATGGAATCCGCTTGTTAGCTATCTTGCTTTTGCTTCTTGTTGCTCTTCATTGTCCTGGTCATTCGCATGCTCGAGAGCCCTAGTGAGTTGTTAGCGTCGACGGGAGGCCTCCCTTCGCCTTAGAGCTCGAGATGGGGTCGGCATCGACGACACATCGTACGATTCCTAAGACAAGAAATTGAAGAAAGAGTTGGAAAAGAAAAAACCCCAAATCCCCAAAAACGGAAAAACAAATCGATAAGACAAACGAAAAAAGAAGGCAAATAAGATGCCCCTGTGACCGGCACAGGGACCTTCTCCGTCGTGGAGGAGCGCGGCACTATCTGTGCCAGCAGCTAAGAGCAAATTGCTGCGCGTGGCGATTCACGGGGCCTTCCTCGTCGTTGAGGGTAGCTGGACCCTCACGGACATGAAAACATCGATGCTTAAGAGAGCCCAGAGACCGTCGACACCTCACAAGGATTGCTCATGAGGTGAAGGGCCTGGCGCGGACCTCCGGATCTGCGTCTCCTTCACAAGATGATCGGAGCGGCCTTGGTCTTCAATAATCCTGCCACGTTAGGCCTTCCTCGGTAGAGGGAATCTTCCTGCGGATGCTTTGTGCATCGACGCGTCCTTGCTTCCTCGTGAGGGTTGCTCACGAGGTGCAGGTCCTTAGCGGGTGCCTTGGGAACACCTTGGACTTTTCTCAGAGATTTTTTATTTTCTGGTGTACTTTGCGAGGAACTAAGCACCATGGGCATTTGGAGGTGATCGTTAACAGGGCCGTCGCCCCCGACCAGAGCTTGCTCCCTTTGGGTTTTTTGGGCTTGCTATTTTCCGGGCGAAGGCCCCAGCATAGACACCGTGCCTAGCCCCCTTCCGCGTGGAGTACAATAGAAAATAAATGGACTTCATGCCATTTTAATATCATACCGAAGCAGAGGCGCTATGTTGCGCAATAACTTAATATCAGTGCTTAAGAGCAGTTTGAGCTGATACAAGTGCCGTGAAAATGGTCTTTATCTCCTCGTGAAGAATATAAGGGTAGAACTTTCGCAGACGAGCTATGTTCCACGGGTTCCCCGCCGGTACTCCTTTTGTGGTTTCCAGCCATGCCGAGCCTGGCCTGGCGATGTGTGTCACCTTGAAGGGTCCTTCCCACATTGGAGACAGCTTGTGCAGGCCCTCGCGAGAGAGTATTCTCCTCAGCACCAGGTCGCCGACCTCCAGAGTCCTTGCTCGAACATGGCGGCTATGGTAGCGGCGTAGTCCTTGCTGGTACCAAGGAATAAACGATGACACATCGTTACTCCCATCGAGAGCGAGTTTTTATGGTTGTATAACCCGAATATTTTTAGTCAAATAAGACTACGACATGAGATTCTTGAGTTGCGTTATCGCAACGAAACTCAAATGCCGTGATTTATCATGAAGGTAAGACCCCGAGATCCATCCTGTGTGGCCTAGTATACGCACATGGATGTGCTCTGCTGGTATGTATCTATGTCTATGACGCGAAGAAAATCCTGGTGGACGCACTGGGTACCCTGAGAACCACTGGGACTCATTCTTTGTAAGTCCTAAATGCGGCAAAAGAATGGGTTTGACCGGTATCCCGAATTCAAGTCCAAGGGGATTGAATTTGAAGTAGGTGGCAAGTGTCTGTTCCGGCAGTTAACTGACCTCTTGATCCGTCAGAGTTGTCAGGCTTGTTCATCAAAACTCCTTGCGAAATATTATCATGAAAATAAGTCGAAAGACCAAGTCGAAGATTTGAAGATGTGAAGAAGTCAAAGAATTGATCAAAGTCGAAGATTTAAAGATTAGAGATTCAACCTGAATCTGCAATTCTGGCAGAATCTCAGGGGCTACTGACAAGGGTATAGCTAATAGAGCCCGCTAGTTGAGTACCCCTGAGGCCCGTTAAGCTAGGCCCAGTTGTAATGATGGTCAAATATGAGTTCTTACCGTATGTCGATGTTGTAATCTGTATCGAACCCTACCCGATCCTTGAGACCTGGCCACCTATATATAGGGGCCAGGAGGGGATGGTGTAGGGCAGATTGAAAGCAAGCCAGGTTAAACACCCAAGTTTACTTTTGATATACACTTATTCTGACTAATCTTACCTTCGAGTTCATCCGACGCCCTATCTCCCCGATCCTAAGTCCTTCATCTAGGACATTTGTCGAGTTAGCCCTCGTCACCGGTCCATTGTTTTACATTTGTATTACCATCTACTGCAAGTACTGTTTACATTCTGCAAGCATTATTTACTTACTGTAAACAAATATCTTTTTCCACACGATACATTAATCCTTTGTTTTTAGCAAACCAGTGAGATTGACAACCTCACTACAAGTTGGGGCAAAGTATCTTGGTTGTGTTGTGTGTAGGTTCCACATTGCTGCTAGTGCTGGTAGTGCGCCTGCCAAAAGCCAGTTAGCATCAACCTTCAGAAGTGGTTTATTTCTCCTACTGGTCGATTAAACTTTGGTTTCATAACTGAGGGAAAACTTACTATTGTGCTCATGACACCTTCCTCTTCGGGTTCCCAACTCGTCCGTCAACCATGCACCAACAAGCCAGCCACCCTCTATCCCCCTCTCACACTCACCACCACCTTACCCGACCAACCATAGTCTCTCTCTACCCCTCCCAGGGTCAAATGGATCTGGTCCACTGAAATCTCTACCTGCCTATTTATAAGGGCACGAGCCACCCCAGTATCTCTAGATCGGCTCATTCTGCTCCTCTTTCATCACTCTTTCACCCCCATAGCCCTAGCTCAACTTCTCCTTCTATACGGCAGAGGAGGATAGGATCATTGACTCAGACCGCCCCATTCTTCATGTTTGTATATTCAAAATCTTTGTCTTCTATATCTATCTAAGCATTCCCTTCTTTTGTCTTAGGAAGGCCGGAGGACCACGCCACCATCACACCCTTGTGGTGCCCGTCGCGGTTGAGTTCGACACTCTCAAGCACCAGCGGCCGTGCCAAGACCACCCCTGGAGCCGTCGTGACCTCCGCAATATGCCACCTCCCCAACGGCATGCTGATACCCTAGGTGAGCTCCTGTGACACCCCTGCATGTGTCAGGGTCTACTCGGGGATGAGTTTGTAGAGGAGAAGATGACGAGCCTGCGCCGTCTAACCCGATCTAATCGGGTGGCCACAGTTCCTCCATACCATTTCTGTGCACCAGGCGCTGGTCGGCGGGGCAGGCCAGTTTGACCCACACCTCCCGCGCGCGCCCGTGCGGGATGGGCCGGCCGGCACCGGATCATACCAGATATGGCCCGCCAACTTTTTTCTTGTGTTAATCTTTATCTATTTTGACCGCTCTATTATTCTGCTATTTAAAATAAATCCCAAATAAAATATAAAGGGATTTCTATTTTCATGCCCTCGGGTCCTTAGTTGTGCTTAGTTTTCCCCAGCCGCTTAGTTTTTCCTTAGTTTTTCCCAAGCCCTTGTCTGATACCCTCACAAGGAGCTCGGGCGGGAGGAATCCTGTTTAGTTGACCGTTGGTTGGTGCTGGCAAGTGGGGCCGCTGTTGGTGCCCCGCAGTGGACACGTCTCCACTTATCCAGATCATCATGGGACCCACAACTTGTCCATGTTAGCATGCCGGACCCACAGCTTACCCAGGTGCCCATTGCAAAATGGGAGCCCGAGCCAGCCCCACGCCCGTGCCCGTGCCATTGCTTCCCCTTTCTTTTCCCGCGCCCCATTGTTCTTCTTCTTCGCCAGCGGCAGCCCTTCTCCGGCAGGCGGGTGATGTCTAGTTTCTCTTCGACCTCCCGTACTTCATGGCTGCAGTATGGAGCCATGCCTTTGACAAGATGCCCTGACTACCCACGCCAGGAGCCTCTGAAGCGGTCAATCTGTAAGACGAACGACAACGGCAACCGTGGACATGAGTTCCTTGCATGCGAGAGCTTGCCATATAGAGAGAGGGATAAGGTTAGATCTCGCTCCATTTGCTCTGTTTTCTCTCAATTTTCTTGTTATTCCCTCGAATTTGGGATTTAGGGTTCACGTTGTTGTTTTTAGATCCTGAAGAAATGCAGGTATTTTGAGTGGATCGATGTGTATGTTCAGAGGCTTCAATCACAGGAATCAATTGGTGCTATTGGGGAGCGCAATTTGGGAGGGGGACTTGCTGTAGAGAATGCGGTGGAGAGAGGAGCCATTCCGATTATGCCTAATGCTCCCAATGCAGAACTGGTGGAAGTGAAGCGAGAACTGAAGAAAATGAACAAGTAGTTAAGGCAGTTGATCGAGTTGAAGAAGCAAGCTAATCTGATGGCTGGTTGTTTTTTTGTTGTATAATTGTGATCGGATTCTTATCATTGCTCATTAGGTGCTAGAAGTTGTTACAAGGGATCCCTTGTTACAAATCCATTATTCAGTTACATGTACTTGTAGTTGTTTTCAAAGTTAGTGTGTGCATTCACCAAAATTACCAAAAAAATAAGTGTTAGGGAATATAGGAATGCTAAAGATAGTTTATAATTGTTAGAGGGGTGACAAATAATGCATTCACCAAAATCCCACAAATATGTATGTCTCATGTTTCTACCAAAATTATACCACTTTTGGGATGTTTCAAATAACCAAAACTATATCCCAAACTATATTCCCTAAAAAAAAGGAATGCTAAAGAAAGTTGATAATTGTTAGAGGGGTGATAAATAATCCATTCACCGAAATCCCCCAAATATGCCAAATATGTATGTCTCATGTTTCTACCAAAATTATACCACTTTTGGGCCGTTTCAAATTACCAAAACTATATCCCCTAAAAGAAAAAGGAATGCTAAAGATAGCTAATAATTGTTAGAGGGGTGATAAATAATCCATTCACCGAAATCCCCAAAATATGCCAAATATGTATGTCTCATGTTTCTACCAAAATTATACCACTTTTGGGCCATTTCAAATTACCAAAACTCCATTCCCTAAAAGAAAAGGAATGCTAAAGATAGTTGATAATTGTTAGAGGGGTGATAAATAATCCATTCACCAAAATCCCCCAAATATGCCAAATATGTATGTCTCATGTTTCTACCAAAATTATACCACTTTTGGGCCGTTTCAAATTACCAAAACTATATTCCCTAAAAGAAAAGGAATGCTAAAGATAGTTGATAATTGTTAGAGGGGTGATAAATAATCCATTCACCGAAATCCCTCAAATATGTATGCCTCATGTTTATACCAAAATTATACCACTTTTGGGCCGTTTCAAATTACCAAAACTATATTCCCTAAAAGAAAAGGAATGCTAAAGAGAGTTGATAATTGTTAGAGGGGTGACAAATAATGCATTCACCGAAATCCACAAATATGCATGTCTCTTGTTTACACCAAAATTATACCACTTTTTAGTTTAACATTTTTAGATCGTGGAAAATAATACATAAATAGAGGGAATATAGTTACGTGGCAAACTCGTTATTGCATATAAATAGAGGGGTGGCACTATCCACCGACAGAGAGAGAGAGGGGTGGCCACGAAGAGAGAGAGAGAGAGGTGGCCACGAAGAGACGGAGAGGGGTATACTGCCCGTTAGATCAGTGGATCAACGGTTGGTGGAGTTGATCCGTGTGACAACGGCTTAACCAATCAGGATAAGTTTGGGCTTCTGTGAGCATTTGTGACAGTACTTGAGGGCAAAACTGAGTAGTACTAAGAAACCAAGGGCACGTAAATAGTAAATAGACTAAGAGATTCAAACAAAAGAATAAAAAAATAAAAAATGTGTGTTTTGTACAATATAATTCATATTGGGCTACATCAAATTATTTGCAATTCAAATATACATGAGTGTGACAATTATGGCCTCATTTAGACAAACTATGTTTTGGGAAAGATGTTTTGCAAAGGGGTTTGAGTGGAAAACCATGCATCTTCATAGTTACTAGTGATTTTGAGAAGTGGCAATTTGTGGTAAACCCTTGATTTATCTATGTTTGTTAAGGTTTCCTAGGTGGCAGGTTGCGTAGGAAGACTCCATGAGTAGGTGCCACTATGTTTTTATTTTTTTTTGGATTTTTTTGCGCATGAAATGACTCAATTAGCTATGTTAATCTCATTTGTTGACTCTCTGTTGACCAGCCACTTGAGGGTAGAACTGAGTATATTGCACTTGCCAGTCTAAGTACTCGAGGGGAAAACTAAGTACAGATAAAATTTCTGTATAAGGCCCGAGGTTAGAACTGAGTACACCAAATGTCCCAGGGTTAGCCTCGTGTCGCGGTGTATGCTGCAGCCGTGCATAGCGGACGGGTGTTGCGGTACATGCCACCTTCGTCTTTATAGAGCTCTTCTTTCTCTCCCTTGACGCTCGCCCACTCTCTCATTCTCACTGCAACCGCCTCTCCTGTCCCATCATCTTCTCCACAACCAAAGAAAAAACCCCGGCGATGGAGAAGAATGAGATGCCCATTGTCGGCGCTTCCGACGTAGCCGCCGCCCCCATCCAGGCCCCCGTCGCTGCTTCCAACGTAGCCGCTGGCGCATCACCCGCCGGCGCATCGGCCGCCGCCCCCGTCCAGGCCCCCGTCGCTGCTTCCGACGTAGCCGCTGGTGCATCAGCCACCGGTGCATCGGCCGCCGCCCCCGTCCAGGCCTCCGTCCAGGCCCTCGTCTAGGCCCCCATCGATTGGGACCAGTACGAAGACCCATACAAACTAGTGCCGTACGTCGTGCCGGAGAACCCCTACGACACCAGCATTGTCGACAACGAGCCGGAGGTAACCCTTTGTTCCCTTGTTCTTATCCCATTTCAATCCTTTTGTGTCAGATCTAGCGTTATTAGGGTTCATTTGTTCGTAGTTCAATCCTTTTGTGTTAGATCTTGCGTTATTAGGGTTCGTCTGTTCCTAGTTCAATCCTTTTGTGTTAGATCTTGCGTTATTAGGGTTTGTCTGTTCCTAGTTCAATCATTTTGTGTTAGATCTTGCGTTATTAGGGTTCATCTGTTCCTAGTTCTAGATCTTGCATTATTGGTGTTTGTGATTTGCTTTTGTTTAAGATTCGGTTAACTTACATGAGTAATCAATCCCATCCGGTTAATTTGTGTCGATGATGATGAATATTTGGGCACAAATTGATTCAGGGTTGGGTCAGTGAACAATTGGTGTGTACAAATTTGTTGTGCATGATCTTTGGTTCACTGACTCAAATCCTGGATATAAGTGTGTTCAATGTAACTGAGGCTACCTCTTTTTTTCGTGCCCATATTATCATGCATGATCTTTTGTTCACTCTCTGTTCCATCATTGCTGCAATTGACTCCGTGTTTTTCAATCTTTGGTGCTACGTGACAGGTGTAGAGTGATGTCTACACACGCCTCTGTTCTTATAGACAGTGTTGGGCCTCCAAGTGCAGAGGTTTGTAGAGCAGCAGCAAGTTTCCCTTAAGTGGATCACCTAAGGTTTATCGAACTCCGGGAGGAAGAGGTCAACGCTATCCCTCTCAAACAGATATAGAAAGTCTCTTGTGTCCCCAACACACCCAATACACTTGTCAGATGTATAGGTGCACTAGTTCGGCGAAGAGATAGTGCAATACAAGTGGTATAGATGATTATAAGTAGTAAATGCAATCTGGAATAAAAATGGCAGCAAGCGAACATGTAACAAAACAGCAAGTAAACGGTGTGCAAAGCTTGGAAACAAGGCCTGGNTCTGCCAGAATTGCAGATTCAGGTTGAATCTCTAATCTTTAAATCTTCGACTTTGATCAATTCTTTGACTTCTTCACATCTTCAAATCTTCGACTTGGTCTTTCGACTTATTTTCATGATAATATTTCGCAAGGAGTTTTGATGAACAAGCCTGACAACTCTGACGGATCAAGAGGTCAGTTAACTGCCGGAACAGACACTTGCCACCTACTTCAAATTCAATCCCCTTGGACTTGAATTCGGGATACCGGTCAAACCCATTCTTTTGCCGCATTTAGGACTTACAAAGAATGAGTCCCAGTGGTTCTCAGGGTACCCAGTGCGTCCACCAGGATTTTCTTCGCGTCATAGACATAGATACATACCAGCAGAGCACATCCATGTGCGTATACTAGGCCACACAGGATGGATCTCGGGGTCTTACCTTCATGATAAATCACGGCATTTGAGTTTCGTTGCGATAACGCAACTCAAGAATCTCATGTCGTAGTCTTATTTGACTAAAAATATTCGGGTTATACAACCATAAAAACTCGCTCTCGATGGGAGTAACGATGTGTCATCGTTTATTCCTTCGCTTTCCATGCTCCAGTGCTCGTTGATAAACATCGTCGGGTGCGCGCTCAGCGCTCCCGATGGGAGTAGCCCCCGAGGCTATAGTCGAAAAATGTGTTTTTCGAGTATAGGCTCAAATATAGTGTTTCTCCATCATCATATTGCAACTCGCCATAGTTTATTGTTAATTTCATCGGGTGCGCGCTCAGCGCTCCCGATAGTAGTAGCCCCCAAGGCTATAGTCGAATTTTTTCGGGTATAGTCTCATCAATTGATCACTGTATTGTCGGCGCCAATCTTATACCTTCTTTGATGTCGTCCTTCATTTGGAAATTGTCATATTCAATACTTTGTCGAGTACATGCATTTGTACCTTTAATTCTTCAACTCCTTCATGACATCATTGGTCAATTCTAGCTATACATCACTCTGTTTGAGCACGAACCATTTTGTGGGTAGCACGGTAATTTTGTATCACCCTGCCCGTTAGTGGGCTACCGTTTCCGCTCTTTTCACCATGTCTCAGCCCATGATCTCTCATCGAAAAAGGTATATAAAGGGATAGTGGGGATCTTTACTATTTACCAGCTCTTTCTCTCCGCCGCCGCCGCCATTGCTGATCTCTGCTTCCTGCTCCTCGCGCGCATAGCCCCCAGACGCTAGTTTGTTAGATGCGCGTGAAGCACCTTGCGTCCAAGAACAAGATGACCAAGGGAAAGGCGCTGAACTCCACGACCAGCTGGGTGCCTTCTGCCATCCTGCAGAAGGAGGTGAAGAAGGCCAAGACGGACGGCCTCATCTCCAGCAATGATGCCATCAAGTTCCCTAGCACCGAGCGGATCCCTCAGCCCCCGAGCGGTTATCGGGCGATGTTTCTTTCCTTCCTCTTGTGTGGTTTGCCCCTTCCTGCCCACGAATTTCTTCATGGGCTTCTTTTTGTTTACAGTGTGTAGCTTCACCAGCTCACACCGAACTCCATTCTCCATATTGCGTGCTTCGTGATTCTTTGTGAGTCATTCTTGGGGATTGAGCCCCACTTTCTTCTCTGGAGATCTATCTTCCGACTCCGCCCCAGCGTTCCTCTATCCAACAAACCCGAACTGGGTGTGTAACATCCCTGACTTTTCCAATTTTTGGAAAATCAAAAAAATTAAAATGAGTGCTTGTAATTGTTTGACTTGATTGAAAAATCACAAGGAATTAAAACTTTTGAACTATAACTAAAGGTTACCTTAAACAATTTAAGATCAAATCAAAAACCCTAAAACCCTAATATTAAAATACCAAAGGTATTCCCATATCTCATCTACATCAGAGACTATTTATCAAATTCCTTCTTTCAAACTTACTTCCATCAACTTTCTGTTTGAAAGATTACTTGATTTTCAAAATATTGTTTTTGCAATTATTCAAGTCTTATGCAAGCATCCTTGCATGGGAATTTTAACGAAAGGGTTTAATACCAAATAAAGTTTTGAATCATATTTCTTCAAAGAATACTGTTTCTTTTCCCCATTATACACCAAGGTTGGAATCAAAAGGTTTTCAAAAAATATTTATTTAAATAGATCCATTGTTTATGGAAGCTATTTTAAATTCTTCTAGTAAAATATTTTGTCTACAAAACTTTACTATTTGGTGCTTCACCAAGTGTTTATTAGTTATATATTCAAAAACACTACTGTTTTATTTACCTTCTTTAATAAATTTTGAAAACCAAATATTTTAGAAAGTTATTATTTTAAAAAAACAAAGCTTCCTAGTTAATTGAAAACTATGTTTAATTTCTTGCAATTATTCTGTCTAAAAATAACACTAAAGCTTTGTTTATATGCTTGGACCACAATATTTAAAAGTTTAGAAGTGGTCAGTTTTGGTTTTATTCAAATCAAAGAGGTGTAGCTATTTCAAAACCTAAAACAGGAAATCAGAAAATAAGAAAAAGGAATTAGAACAAAAAAAAGAAGAAGAAGGGCACAGCCCAACTGGGCCGCACCTGGGGCCCAAACCGGTCGAGCCAGCCTGGGAAGGAAACCAGCCCAGCTCCCTCACCTCTCTCTCTCTCTCTCTCTCTCACTGCCAGGCAGGTCCTGCATGTCGGCATCGTCTTCTCCCCCGAATTCTCTCTTCTCTCTCTGGAATTGGTAACTGCCGGTGAGTTACTCCCTCTAGTAACGCCCCCGACTCTTTAAACCCACCCCAATCAAGCCCCTCCTTCCCCTCTTCCTTTCCCCTCTTCCTCCCGAGCTGGGGAAGTCCTCAGATCGATGAATTTCTTCATCGGAAATCCGCCAGGACCACCACCAATCTTCCTTCGATTCAGCCAATACACAGGGTAGTGCTGCCTCTTACTGATCCATTCTCCCTCCCTTGCTCCGCCGCATCTTCTGAAGCTCTCAAAAAAAAATTTAGTACAGCAAACCGTCGAGTCCGCCCTCGCCTGCATCTCGCCGACGCGCGAAGCTTCTCCAGCTGCCCCTCGTCGCCAGTCCTGGAAGTGCGCGAGCCCGTAGAGCACCCAGTCGTCATCGCCATCCTCTTCCCCACATCGTCATCGACTCAAACGTCTCGGGGAAACATTGGAACTCCGTCGCCGTCCACCCCGAGCCGCCGCCGGCGAGGTTAACTATTTTCCGGCGACTCACAGAGAACCAAGGTGAGGATCTAATCCTGGCCCTAGGATCGTGATCCAATGGCCCCTGTTCTATTTACTATATCGAATCGGTACTGGCCTATGGGGTGATGCCACATCGCAGTCCTCGTCAGCCCCGTGGTCAACCGAGTCAAATTTCGGTTTTAAATTCAAATTCAATTTCTAGATTTCTGCTGCAACTTGTAAAATTGATATAAAATAAAATACTTGGCCAAAAATTGCAAATTAGGTATCCCTGGAGTCCTTGAAATGTGTAGAACACAATTATGCGGAGAAACCACAGTGATACTGTACAAAATTTTGAAGTGAAAAATAAAATAGCAAAATAACTTATAAACCCCATTTAATTCATAACTTTTGTTCTATAGATCCAATTGCTACAAATTTGTAGTCTATGGACTCCTTGGAACATGTAGATCATTATAGAACCAAAAATTTCCAAACTTGAAATGTGCACAAACTTGCTACTGTTAAATTTAATCAAATCACTAATTTCATCATCATTTGATTTTTGAAAATGTTTTTGGAGTGAAACCACTTGCAGTAGCTTTGTGTTACTGTCTCCCATCCAGTAGCATCACTATAAAAAATTATTGAAACACCTTGCAAATATTCAAATTCAATTATGAGAATTTGAGTATTTTCATTATAGGATTAATTCTATATTTCTTTTCAATATAATTCCTTCTACAAAATTGAATCTTATGATCATACCTATCCATCACCATCATACTTAATCCTAATCATCACCCAATATCATGCCTATCTTATTCTTGTGAGCTTAACTTCATAGTATTCAAATTACACCTGAGTAATTTGAGTAAATAGTGGTATATCTCATTTAAGTTCTCCTTTGCTAGTTGTGGTGGAACACTCCACTCCATGCCACACATATCATAAACTATTCCCAATCAAACACTATTCATGAACTATAATCAAAACTAGTTTGAGTTCATCAAAAGGAATTTTAAAACTCTCACTTAGCCATATCTTCAAAAGTCAACCCTAGACCAAGTTAATCCTTTTGTCCAAGCAAATCTTGTGACCAAGAAGCCACCATCATTCTAAATAACATCCAATCATTTTCAACCCCAAGCCAACTTAATCCAAGTGGCCTATGTTGAACTATTCAATTTACAAATGAGTTAATTGAGTAAATCAATATACCACAAACTCCTACTCAAGCCTATTTGTTACACTAGTTGAGTAAGTGTTGTCACACTTTATTCAGTAGTGTTCTAGTTGCACTATTCTATACCTATGTGAATCTATTCATATGAGTCACCTCTAAACTCTATCTTTGCTTATGCCAATCACAAGATCTTTATCACTACAATGTTTCCTGAAGGATCATTCTTTCCAATCATTGAACTTGCCATCCAAACTCCCAATCCATATCTTGTAAGCCAAACTTCAAACCATATCTCTCTCATCACAGAAATCATAAGAAATTTAGAAATGTTAAACCAATCCTTTTCATTTGCTTGTCTTGCTTGATTTATTGCCTTTGGTGTGGTGTGTTTACTCTATGTATCCCTATGTTATAGATTGGTTTGAAGAGCCATACGTTTTGTTGAGAGAAGAGAAAGGGTTTAAGCTTCAAAAGGCAAGTGATACACATGTCCCTTTACCCATTTTCTTTACTATATGCATTAGTGTATTCACTACTTGTAGTATGCATGATAGGTGATGTTATCAAAGAAAAGAGTTGCTTGCTAGATCCTAAGTAGTGGTTAGCTATCCCTTAAATCCTACCTGATTAGGATGCTAAATACTTGATGCCATGCTTTGATCACTTGTTAAAAGTGTTTTGTGAACAAATTAAGAACTTCAACTAAAATGAAACACCTGGGTGGATTGGTTTGATGATGCAGGCGATGTTGAGTGGCTATCCGGGGCTACACATTGTGTAGTTGCTGCCTGGGCACTCACTTGTGGATTGCCACCCAGGAACAAAGAGGTTACCATGTCTTCCATGCTTAGAGTGCTTCCAGTGCAGGCTTATGACAATATGGGCTCCGTCTTGACTGATTAGATGTGAGGGTGCAACTTGTGTGCAAGAAGTTGGCAGGTAGTTGAATTGTAGGTTGGGAACAGATCTTGCCAGTTAGTTGCTCTCACCTCTAAAAGGTCTCGTCTCATTTTATGTATGGGCGTAAAATGAGTCTTAAGGTGAAAGTGCAAAACCCCTGCAGGGTGTCAAAACTAATCGATTAGCCGTGTCCCCGGTTATGGACAATTTGAGTCTCTAGACGTGGAATGTACGGAAGAAACTCATCACCATTTTTGAATGCTTTAAAACTTGACTAGCAACAATCAGGAGAAGGCTCAGGGCCATACACTCCGAGGGGTGGTGGTTTCTGTACTTCAAAACTATGTTGAGTTTCGCCCAGAAACTACATACCGGCCAGTATGTAATGAATGGGGGTTGTCTTGACCCTTGAAAAATAAAATTTGGTAAGAAAGTATTAAAAAGGTTTTAGGATAAAATTGGCTTTATGCAAATCAGCCTATGAGATCCACCAGCCAAATGTCATGTAGTTAGTTCTTTCACAACAGCCACCAAATATTGTTCATTTGCCAGTACATCATTGTACTGACCCCCATTTGTGGGGCTGCATATTCAAATGTGCAGGTTTTTAGGTTTGGATTGTCTAGTAGGATCTCGAGACTACATTCCAACATGTCTGCCTGTGGCACGTGATGAAGATGGAGGCTCATTGCCACTTTGTTTATCCACGGTGTAAATGTAAGGTTTGAATACTTTGTATCTGGATCCACGTTGCAATCTTGATACTATGCAATGAATATTTCATTTTGTTCTGTGGTGCTATCAGTGATCCAGGGAATAGCACTTAACACAGATCTTCCACCTTAATCCAAAGGTGGGGCGTTACACCACCAAATATGTGTCATTTGCCAGTACATCATTGTACTGACCCCTTTCTGGGGCTGCATATTCAAATGTGCAGGTTTTTAGGTTTGGATTGTTTAGAAGGATCTCGAGACTACATTCCAACATGTCTGCCTGTGCCACGTGATGAAGAATGGAGGCTCATTGCCACTTTGTTTTCCACTGTGTATCTGTAAGGATTTGAATAATTTTGTATCTGGATCCATGTTGTAATCTTGATACTATGCAATGAATACTATATTTTGTTCTGTGGTGCTATCAGTGGTCCAGGGAATAGCACTTAACACAGATGTTCCATCTTAATCCAAAGGTGGGGCGTTATGGAATGGTATCAGAGCATAGTGTTGCCTGTAGGATCGAGACCCTAGGTTTGGAATTAGAAATAGGAAGACCCTAGAAAAAAAATCTATCTCATCTTGTTTCTGTTTACATATAAAAAAAAGTTTGCATTTTGAACCCCTTGTATTCTCTCCTACTTCCTGTTCAAATGTTTCTTTTGCTATAGATGACCCTACCCTGAAATCATCAACAAAGGATAGAAGATCACAATGTGCCAGAAGTGTGAGACTGATACTCCATATATTTCCCTTGACTCAACATGAAGGACTACATTGAAGGCCAAACAAAGAACTTGGAGAAAGACTCAAATGCAACTTGTACAACACGAGAAGATGAATCAAGAAGTAGAGAAGAAAACTTGAAGTACACAAGCAAGTAATAGACAAGACCAGCAATGTTTGTTAGATGTTGTTTGAAAGATGAATTGCCTTGATCTGATGTGGTTGGGTAGGAATCTTCTTTAGATCCCTTCTATCTAATCTCATCTATGCTAAGACCTAAACCTGCCCTAAACCTCAAACAGATGCATCCTCAACACCAGAACAATCACAACAACACTCAGATGGAGATAGCAATGCAATGGATGCTTGAAGTGCATACTGAAATGATGAGAGTGTTAACTCAGAATATGGTCAACCGTGGTAGCAAAAATATACCTCCAGGAATGCAACAAGTACTGGATGATCATTCGCGAATAGTACAAATAATGTCCCAGATTGTGGCTAGTCCCAATAACAGCCTGCCACAAAATGATCATGGTGGCACGGAACCAAGAGATGATGTTGAGATGACACTGCAAGCCTGTAAGAGGTGTGGAGAAATAGGACACACCTCTATGGACTGTCATGAAGAGTGTCCTTACTGTGTCATGAGTCACCCAATTGGAGAATTCCCCATGAGCCAAGTTACTTGTTTCCTATGTGAAGGAATCAATCATGTTCCTGCTAAATGTAAGTTTTATTCCATGGTGCAACGAATGAATCAACAAGCCAAGGATAGAATGAGCCAACTGCTAAGAAAGACCCCTGAAGATGGAAGTCCCAAGATGAAAGGGGACTTGAAAGTCATGGAAAACAACACACAACCCTACCACCAAGTGTTGCTACTCATGTGAAGAAGAAGGGCACTTGTCTAGAAATTGCTCGAGGAAACGAGAAAGGTTTCCCACAACTATGGTAGAATATGAAGAGAATGAAGTAAGAGATCTCCTAGCCTTAGAGATACCCAAAAAGAAGAAGAAGATGATAAAGAAGAAAGACAATAGCAAGGTGTTGTGTTTCAATTGCAAGGAACCCGGACATTATGCGAAGGAATGTCCGGAAGAGGGTAACAAAGTAAACGGACCAGATGGTGTTAAGAAGAACCTCAACCATATCACTTGTTACACATGCAAGCAACAAGGACACTATTCGTATCAATGCACAGAGGAAAGTACTTCAAGACCTCAGTGAAATGGCAAGCTGAAGGATATAGAACTCAAGAGTTAACGCCATACGACCGAGTTTGCACAAAACCCTAGCTAAGGAATGATAGATGTGTTAAAAAAAATAGATTTGGAACATTGGCTTTCATTTCCAAGAAAATTTTGTCAAAACCAGTAAGGCTAACCTAGAGTTAGAATATGAGGTTTGCAAACCATGTATGAAGTAATGATTTGGGTGCAGGATGGATTGATCACCATTCCTACTACTCTTATTATTAGCTTTCATAATGTCGGCTTTACAAACCTAGAGAGATGTACCTACATGAGAGACAACGTCATTAAACCATAACCTTAGGAGGATAATATGTTACATCCCTTATAGTGAGCCAGTGTGGCCAAAACGTAGGACTACGGTGAGGATGTTTTGGTATTTGAACGGCTACACGAATCAGAAACGTTTTGCTCAGTGGGCTTTGAATACAAAGGCTGTTCAGCTTCGGCTGCTACCTGTTCGATTCACCTTCCCGACCCTTCATTTTGACTCCCTACATGGCCTGTTCGGCTACCTCCCTGTGCCTATAAAAGTGTAACGACCCAGGATTTTGTCAAATTTTGGGGAAAATTTTTCACTTTTGTTTGGCTTGAGATGATTTGAAATTCACAAGGATTTAAAACTTTTTGAGTATATTTGAAAGCTTTGTTTGAAAACTATTTAAAACTTTCTATTATTTTCTTGAAGAACTTCCTTGAGAAAGATCAAGTATCAAAATACTATTTTCCATCTTTTATTTCAAACCCTATTCAGCTTTATGCAAGCTTGCTTGCAAAAGATTGTTTTACAAAATTTGCTTTAGTCAATATGGGTTGCATTTTCAAAACATAATTGAGTGTGTTTTCTCAATCATTATTTTATAAACTATTATTTTAGAAAGAATTGAGTTCAAACTCTATTTCTATTATTTTATGCAAGCAAAGCCATTAGGCTTAATTAAGATCTTTTACTAAAAAGCTTATTTGGTTCTGAAAACATGTTTCCTATTGGTTTAAAACCTTGCTATGAATTTTACAAAATTTATGAAGTTGGTTTGGCTTGATTTGGATTCATTATGCAAAATCTAGAAAGGAAATTAGAAAAACCAGAAAAAGAAAAGAAAAAGAAACGAATAAATAGAAAAGGGCCCCGGGTAACCGAACTGGCCCATCAGAGAAACCAGCCCACGGCCCAGCATCAGCGCGCCCCCGAATCGGTATCCTCTCCCTCGTTCCCTCGCCGACAGGTGGGCCCCGCTTGTCAGGACTTCTTCTCCCACTGACTGACCGGACCCACTGGTCAGTACCATCTTCTTCCCTGGACCGAAAATTCCGCCGGAGGCCGTTTCCTCCCCGCCATTACTCCCTCTTCATTCCGATTAATCCCCCTTCCGTTTCGACACTAGCCTGGGCCTATAAAACCCCCTCATTTTCCTCTCTACTTCCCCTCTTCTCCCCGCCCAAACTCGCCGCCAGGCTGCGGAGATTGCTCGCCGGAGCACCGCGGTACAGACGCCGTATCTCTTCGATACCGACGCGGTGAGAAGCCCTCATCTCCTCCCTCCAGTCTTTTCTCTCTTCCCTCTCTCTGGAGCACACCCTAGATGCATCATATGGTTTCTTTCTGTAGCAAAACGGTGAACCGGAGCTCGACCGAAGTCCACCTCCACCCGCGTCGTCTCCAGCCACCTTTCCCCGTCACAACTGGAAGAGAACGACGACGCCGTTCACGTTCCCGAGACCGCCGTCGTCTTCCGCACGTCGTCCGCACATCCGTCATCGTCACCGACCACCGGAACCTCGCTGGAGATCGACCTCTGCGCGCCCTCGCCAGAAAAGGGCTCGCTGGAACCCTAACTTAGGTGAGGCATCTCCCCCGATCTGTTTATCGTTTGTCGGATCTCAATCAAATGGTCCACAGCAACTCACTTACCCGAAGGGGTACGGAGTGATCTGAGCCCTCAAATCTTCTTTAGATCTAACGGCAAGCAGAGCCAATCCACACGAAGAGGTACCCTCGAATAGAAACATGCCACGTGTCGGCTCACGACTTAAACTCGATTGAAATAGAAGTTTGAAACTAGATTTGATCCAAATCTTCAGAAAATCATATCCTTCGATCTATAAGTCCAAAAATAGCAAATAAGATACTGTTGGAATCCTTAGAACATCTAGAATCCAGAAGTACCATAAAACCTTATATTTTATGGATTCAATTTGAAACTATTTTCAAATTGGAATCAAACTCTCTGTTAGCATGATTAATTTATATCTTTAGAACCAAGTGTCCAAAAATTACAAATTTGTAGTCTTTGGAATCCTCTCAACTTGTAGAACATCATAGGATCAAGAGAATCCAAATTTGATACGTGCACACACCTTGTGTATTCAAATTTGTCCAAATCACTATTTTGGTGATAATTCAATTTCCATAACTTATTTTGGAGTGAATCCAATTGCAGTGACCTTGTATTACTACAAGCTATCCAGTAGCATCACTCCCATAATTTCTTGAACCATACCACAATTATTCAAATTCTAATATGAGAATTTGAGTATTCCTATATAGAATATTTCTATTTCTATTTCAATCGATGATCCCTTCTACTTTAGAAAACCCTATGATCATACCTAGCTATCAATTATCATCTTGAGATCATTTTGATCCAATGTCATATCTATCTAAACAACATCTTGATCAAGATCATATTCACTTAGACCAATCTTATATAGTACCCACTTATTCAAATTACAAATGTGTTATTTGAGTAAAGTGGGATATATCTCAATCATAGATACTATTCTTACTATCTTGATGTTGATCAAATCAACATTATAGCACCTATCCAATACTCCATGTACCCATAGAAACCTTAAACCATAATCTCACATGTTATCTACCCATACTCAATCATCTGTCCACCTGATCCTGATTTCATGTGTAGAACTATTCGATTAACAAATGAGTTAATTGAGTAACTCAATGATTCATGAATCCTAGCCCAAGCTTAAGTGTATACTTTATGCTATTTAAGAATAATTGTTGTCACACTTATTCAATAGTATTGCTATTGCACTATTTTGTCTCTTATGTGATTTACCCACATGAGATATTCCAAGATTCAATAAGCTTTGATAAAGCATAAGGATCTCACTCATCATATTTTGTCTAATTCATATATGTACTTAAATTGCAATTGTGCTACTTGAGTAGAATATGAATTCAACTCAAACTTAGGTTCTATTAATATGGAGTTGTTATAACCCGTACCATAGTATGTGTTATACACCATGTTGATCAATAAACCATTTGAGCCATGTCCTCAAATATCAATCATTCATACCCAATCCAATGCCTACTCAGCTTTGTTCACATGTATTGAGCTATTCAACTTGCAAATGTGCTAATTGAGTAGTTCAAGCATTCTTAAAACCTAGCCTAGTTCCTAAGTGCAGTTGATGCTATTTAAGAGTAATTGTTGTCACATTTACTCAATAGTGTTGTAGTTGCACAAATTGACTCTTGTGTACTTTACTACACCTGAGCTATTTCTGAAACTCATTCATGCTTTGATAAAGCATAAAAACTTCATCAATTATATTTTTTGCCTAACCCAATTCTCTCTCAAATCATATTGATCTTCCCTAGCTAAGCCCTCAAATCCATATCTCACAAATCATGACCCTTCTCCATATCTTTCTTGTCATAACATCTCAATAAATCTAAATTGTTAAACAAACACTTTTCAATTGTTTGTTTTGTTTGATTGTGTTTGTATGGATTGTTTATGGTATGCTATTTCTGTGTTATAGTTGTGCGAAGAGCTACGTGCTTAGTTGAGAGAAGTGAAACGTCGAGATCTTCAAAAAGGCAAGTGACACACATGTCCCTCACCCATTTTATTATGCATTAGTATATTCACCTCTTGTAGTATGCATGATAGGTGTTTTACTCAACTGTTTTATCAATTGCTTAGATCCTAGTAGTGTGTAGCTATCCCTCAAACCCCACCTGATAGGATGCTAAACACTTTGTTAATATTGACGCCATGCTAAGACCACTTGAAAAGTGTTTTGCGAACAATTTAAGAACTTCAACTAAAATGAAACACCTGGGTGGATTGGTTTGATTATGGAGGTGATGTTGAGTGGCGACCTGGGGCTACACTTTGTGTAGTTGCTGCCTGGGCGTACACTTGTGGTTGGCCACCCAGGAACAAAGAGATGGCTATGTCTTCCATGCTTAGTGTACTTCCAGTGCAGCCTTATGACATTATGGGCTCTGTCTTGACTGATTTGAATGTGAGAGTGCAACTTGTCGGCAAGAAGTGGTGGTAGTTGAATTATAGGTTGGGAGCGGTGCTTGCCAAGTTAGTTGTCCTCTCCTTCTAAAAGGTCTCGTTTCATTTTATGTATGGGCATAAAATGAATCGTAAGGTGAAAGTGCACAACCCTTGCAAGGTGTTTAAAACTAATCGATTAGCCGTGTCCTCGGTTATGGACAATTGAGTCTCTAGACATGGAATGTACGGAATAATCTCATCACCGATTCTGAATTATTAAAATCTGTCTAGAAACCCCTAGGCAGGAACTAAGGACCATACACTCCAAGGGGTGGTGGTGCCTGAGGTTCCAAACTTTGTTGAGTTACGCCCAGAACTACATACCGGCCAGTATGTAGTGTATGGGGGTTGTCTTGACCCTTGAAAAATAAAATTTGTTGAAAGAAAGTATTAAAATGGATTATAGGATAAAATTGGCTTTATGCAATCAGCCTATGAGATCCACTAGCCAAATGTCATGTAGTATAGTCTTTCCACAAAAATGCCACCAAATATGTGTCATTTGCCAGTACATCATTGTACTGACCCCTCTGGGGCTGCATATTCAAACGTGCAGGTTTTATTTCGAGTAAGGAACCAGAAGTAGGATCTCGAGCTTACATTCCAACACGTCTGCCTGTGGCACTTGATGAAGATGGAAGCTCACTGCAATCTATGCTTTATGCTGTGTACTCATAAGGTAGAAGACCTATGTAACTAGATTTACGTTGTAATATTGATGCTATTGCAATGATTACTTATTTTGTACTGTGGTGCTATCTACTAATCCAGGGAATGGCATAGATACACAGGAGTTCTGCCTTTAGCAAAAGGCGGGGTGTTACAAATGGTATCAGAGCATAGTGTTGCCTGTAGGATTGAGACCCTAGGTTTGGAATAGACTAGGAAGCCCTAGGATTCTTTCCTCTCTCTTTAAAAAGGAAAATCAATTCGAGTTTCTAAATGAGATCAATCTATATACTTTTAGTTTGAAATTTTCTTGTAAGACTTACCCCATTCATTTGATTTAGACAACTCCTCTTTCTACTTATAGATGACCAACCTCATCGAATCCCTTAAGAAAGATCATGACCCTGAAGAGTGAGACTGAGTTTCCCAAAGCCTTAAAGAACCTCATGTTAAGCATGGGAATGCAAGGAGAAGCTATTTACAAAGGATTTCCTATGATTAATGAAGGTCAAGAATATTGGTGGGTGCAACTGCATTTATACAAGAATAAAGAAGATGACCACAAGAAGATGGGACTTTGGATGTTCACCAACTCTGAGATGTATCCGTCATTTCTTGCTCAGCAAGATGTGCTGCTTGGTCAGCAATAAAGGAACTTGGAGAAAGACTCAAGTGGAGACTTCATAATACTCAGCAAGACCTCAAAGAAGAAAAGGAAGACACTACTACATTGAAGGCAACCATAAGTCAACTTCAAGGTGACATGGAAAAGTTGGTATCTGAACTTAATGTTCAAGAAGACCTCATCGCCACCAAGGATGAACAGATTGCCAATCTACTGAAGCAGCTGGACCAGAACAATGGATCTGCTTAGAAGAAAACCAAGAAACTTTAGTTGGACCTCCATTTAGGAAATTTTAATAAGCAATGACGTGTAATAAACGTTATGGTCATACCGACTTGTGGATGATCGTACCTTCCCGTTTGTTTGAAAACTAGTTTGCGTATTATGATGGATGTTTGTTAGATATTGCTTGTAAGATAAATTGTTTTGATCTGTTTTATTTTGGGTAAGATTTTCTTCTTTAGATCTCTTCTATCTATTTCTCATCTATGCTAAGACCTAAACCTATCCCAAAACCCAAACCAAAGTATTCTCAACAACAGAACAACTACAATGACCCTCTGTTGGAGATAAGGATACACTGTACAAGAACAAGAAATAGTGTTTCAAGTACAAAAGACTGGAACATTACGCCAGAGAGTGCACAAAGGATGATACCCCAAGACTCCAGTAAGCTAGGAGGACTGAAGGATACCACGCAAACAATAAGAAGATACCCCAAGGTATAGCTAATATGGAAGTAATACTATTCAACCACCTCATGCAAGAAAGGTGAAAAGGACAAACAGAGCAATGGAAAGAGCAAACAGAGCAATGGAAAGGATTTTAATTCCTCTTAAATGGCAAACCAAAGGATCTACAACTTAAAGTTTATTGCCATGAGCTTTGTTGAAAACCTCTAGCTAGGAACGATAGATTTTGTTTTCAAATTTTAAAATAGAATTTGGGAACTTGGTTCCAATTTCAACAAAACTTTTGTTTAAAAGCTAGTGAGGTTGACCAAGAGTTAGAATGCGAGATGCACCAAACCAAATACAAAGTAATGATTGGGTGCGACATGGATTTGCGCCCCATGACAACTACTCATATTGTTCGCTCTTGTATGAGGAATGGTGAATCTAGAGAGACATACCTACATGAGAGACGACGTCGTTAAACCATAACCTTAGGAGGATAATATGTTACATCCCTTATAGTGAGCCAGTGTGGCCAAAACGTAGGAATACGGTGAGAATTTGGTTTTTGAATGACCTCACGAATCAGAAACGTTTTGCTCAGTGGACCTTGAAGACGGAGACTATTCAGCTTCGGCTGCTACCAGTTCGTCTACCTCCCCAAGCCTATAAAAGAGAAGTCACTCCTCTCCAGAGAGTCACAACAGAGATAGCCACCACTACCTATGAGACTACCTCCTGATTTCAAAGCTTTATGCCGCCGAAGTCTACCCCACCCCGACCTACGATGTTATGAAGCAACTCTCCAAATCCCTGGAACTATTTTCCTGCCCATGAGAGCTTTGTTAGATCCCTTATTCTTGCAAGGAATTCATCTTCGAGATATGATCCAGTTGATCAGCGCCTTTCAACAACTATGAAGACGGTTGCTAAAGGAATTCTTAAGGACCATCTGGTACCTGTGGCAAGTAGCACGACTTGCTCCGGTAACTTGAATGGGTTCAACAATGCTGGTTATAAGGCGACCTTCCGTCCCTTAAAGGTGCAAGTACCCTTTACAGAGTCCACCTTGTTTACCCCTATGAAATGCATGAGAAGCCTACAGAGAGATGCCATCCTAATTCATTGGGATGTGTGGTCTCATCATGTTCATGGGGCAAGCATGCAGTACTTGGCACTGAGTTATCTTTTGAGATTCTTGGAACGAAAATCAGCAAAAAAGCAACAAGGAGTATGGCGATAGCCTGTATGCAATCTTGGCCTTGGTGAAGACCGACCAAAAAAAAGGCTAGATACACATTCTTGGAAGATGTACAACAACCAGGAAGATTACCAGAACAGAATGGTGTCATGGAAAATTGAAGATCAGAATGGTATAATGAAGCAACCATAAGATGAAGAACCTCTAAGGATGATGATAAGAAAGTTGAGATGATGAGAGGATACCCTCTCAGCTTGGCCTTCTGAATGACCCAAAGAGGAGACAACTCAGCTCGGTCCTTTGATTGAACCAAAGAGTGACTCCTCAGTGTCCAAAGTAGTTCAACAACTACCCCGTTGGATAGAAAGCTCTACAATAGAGTAAGGTTACCTCAAGCAACCCCATAAGGAAGGTTGGTGCCCAGATTTGTGAATAGACACCCACCTATTGTAAATGAAGATGTGGACTACCTTGTTGAAGACAACGCGATGGATGATATCTGCTTATCACCAGAATTGGATGGAACCCTTGGTATGCCCACTTTTGAAGATGGTATTAATCATCAAAACCTCTGAGAAGGACGATTCAAGGAAAATAGCATGACAGTGAATGCAAGCTGGGAACAAAATGCAAGTGCCTAAGGAAGCATCAAGATACCACTAAGAGAAATTTTCTTTTAAGGGTGGTAGCCACCCAGATACCTAAACCCAGATAACCTAATACCTACTTTCTTTTTAGCCTTCCTCCAATCTCTGGGACGAGATTTCTTTTAAGGGTGGTAGTCTGTAATGACCCAGGATTTTGTCAAATTTTGGGGAAATTTTTTCGCTTTTGTTTGGCTTGAGATGATTTGAAATTCACAAGGATTTAAAACTTTTTGAGTATATTTGAAAGCTTTGTTTGAAAATTATTTAAAACTTTCTATTATTTTCTTGAAGAACTTCCTTGAGAAAGATCAAGTATCAAAATACTATTTTCCATCTTTTATTTCAAACCCTATTTAGCTTTATGCAAGCTTGCTTGCAAAAGATTGTTTTACAAAATTTGCTTTAGTCAATATGGGTTGCATTTTCAAAACATAATTGAGTGTGTTTTCTCAATCATTATTTTATAAACTATTATTTTAGAAAGAATTGAGTTCAAACTCTATTTCTATTATTTTATGCAAGCAAAGCCATTAGGCTTAATTAAGATCTTTTACTAAAAAGCTTATTTGGTTCTGAAAACATGTTTCCTATTGGTTTAAAACCTTGCTATGAATTTTACAAAATTTATGAAGTTGGTTTGGCTTGATTTGGATTCATTATGCAAAATCTAGAAAGGAAATAAGAAAAACCAGAAAAAGAAAAGAAAAAGAAACGAATAAATAGAAAAGGGCCTCGGGGAACCGAACTGGCCCATCAGAGAAACCAGCCCACGGCCCAGCATCAGCACACCCCCGAATCGGTATCCTCTCCCTCGTTCCCTCGCCGACAGGTGGGCCCCGCTTGTCAGGACTTCTTCTCCCACTGACTGACCGGACCCACTGGTTAGTACCATCTTCTTCCCTGGACCGAAAATTCCGCCGGAGGCCGTTTCCTCCCCGCCATTACTCCCTCTTCATTCCGATTAATCCCCCTTCCGTTTCGACCCTAGCCTGGGCCTATAAAACCCCCTCATTTTCCTCTCTACTTCCCCTCTTCTCCCCGCCCAAACTCGCCGCCAGGCTACGGAGATTGCTCGCCGGAGCACCGTGGTATAGATGCCATATCTCTTCGATACCGACGCGGTGAGAAGCCCTCATCTCCTCCCTCCAGTCTTTTCTCTCTTCCCTCTCTCTGGAGCACGCCCTAGATGCATCATATGGTTTCTTTCTGCAGCAAAACGGTGAACCGGAGCTCGACCGAAGTCCACCTCCACCCGCGTCGTCTCCAGCCACCTTTCCCCGTCGCAACTGGAAGAGAACGACGACGCCGTTCACGTTCCCGAGACCGCCGTCGTCTTCCGCACGTCGTCCGCGCATCCGTCGTCGTCACCGACCACCGGAACCTCGCCGGAGATCGACCTCTGCGCGCCCTCGCCGGAAAAGGGCTCGCCGGAACCCTAACTTAGCTGAGGCATCTCCCCCGATCTGTTTATCGTTCGTCGGATCTCAATCAAATGGTCCACAGCAACTCACTTACCCGAAGGGGTACGGAGTGATCTGAGCCCTCAAATCTTCTTTAGATCTAACGGCAAGCAGAGCCAATCCACACGAAGAGGTACCCTCGAATAGAAACACGCCACGTGTCGGCTCACGACTTAAACTCGATTGAAATAGAAGTTTGAAACCAGATTTGATCCAAATCTTCAGAAAATCATATCCTTCGATCTATAAGTCCAAAAATAGCAAATAAGATACCGTTGGAATCCTTAGAACATCTAGAATCCAGAAGTACCATAAAACCTTATATTTTATAGGTTCAATTTGAAACTATTTTCAAATTGGAATCAAACTCTCTGTTAGCATGATTAATTTATATCTTTAGAACCAAGTGTCCAAAAATTACAAATTTGTAGTCTTTGGAATCCTCTCAACTTGTAGAACATCATAGGATCAAGAGAATCCAAATTTGATACGTGCACACACCTTGTGTATTCAAATTTGTCCAAATCACTATTTTGGTGATAATTCAATTTCCATAACTTATTTTGGAGTGAATCCAATTGCAGTGACCTTGTATTACTGCAAGCTATCCAGTAGCATCACTCCCATAATTTCTTGAACCATACCACAATTATTCAAATTCTAATATGAGAATTTGAGTATTCCTATATAGAATATTTCTATTTCTATTTCAATCGATGATCCCTTCTACTTTAGAAAACCCTATGATCATACCTAGCTATCAATTATCATCTTGAGATCATTTTGATCCAATGTCATATCTATCTAAACAACATCTTGATCAAGATCATATTCACTTAGACCAATCTTATATAGTACCCACTTATTCAAATTACAAATGTGTCATTTGAGTAAAGTGGGATATATCTCAATCATAGATACTATTCTTACTATCTTGATGTTGATCAAATCAACATTATAGCACCTATCCAATACTCCATGTACCCATAGAAACCTTAAACCATAATCTCACATGTTATCTACCCATACTCAATCATCTGTCCACCTGATCCTGATTTCATGTGTAGAACTATTCGATTAACAAATGAGTTAATTGAGTAACTCAATGATTCATGAATCCTAGCCCAAGCTTAAGTGTATACTATATGCTATTTAAGAATAATTGTTGTCACACTTATTCAATAGTATTGCTATTGCACTATTTTGTCTCTTATGTGATTTACCCACATGAGATATTCCAAGATTCAATAAGCTTTGATAAAGCATAAGGATCTCACTCATCATATTTTGTCTAATTCATATATGTACTTAAATTGCAATTGTGCTACTTGAGTAGAATATGAATTTAACTCAAACTTAGGTTCTATTAATATGGAGTTGTTATAACCCGTACCATAGTATGTGTTATACACCATGTTGATCAATGAACCATTTGAGCCATGTCCTCAAATATCAATCATTCATACCCAATCCAATGCCTACTCAGCTTTGTTCACATGTATTGAGCTATTCAACTTGCAAATGTGCTAATTGAGTAGTTCAAGCATTCTTAAAACCTAGCCTAGTTCCTAAGTGCAGTAGATGCTATTTAAGAGTAATTGTTGTCACATTTACTCAATAGTGTTGTAGTTGCTCAAATTGACTCTTGTGTACTTTACTACACCTGAGCTATTTCTGAAACTCATTCATGCTTTGATAAAGCATAAAAACTTCATCAATTATATTTTTTGCCTAACCCAATTCTCTCTCAAATCATATTGATCTTCCCTAGCTAAGCCCTCAAATCCATATCTCACAAATCATGACCCTTCTCCATATCTTTCTTGTCATAACATCTTAATAAATCTAAATTGTTAAACAAACACTTTTCAATTGTTTGTTTTGTTTGATTGTGTTTGTATGGATTGTTTATGGTATGCTATTTCTGTGTTATAGTTGAGCGAAGAGCTACGTGCTTAGTTGAGAGAAGTGAAACATCGAGATCTTCAAAAAGGCAAGTGACACACATGTCCCTCACCCATTTTATTATGCATTAGTATATTCACCTCTTGTAGTATGCATGATAGGTGTTTTACTCAGCTGTTTTATCAATTGCTTAGATCCTAGTAGTGTGTAGCTATCCCTCAAACCCCACCTGATAGGATGCTAAACACTTTGTTAATATTGACGCCATGCTAAGACCACTTGAAAAGTGTTTTGCGAACAATTTAAGAACTTCAACTAAAATGAAACACCTGGGTGGATTGGTTTGATTATGGAGGTGATGTTGAGTGGCGACCTGGGGCTACACTTTGTGTAGTTGCTGCCTGGGCGTACACTTGTGGTTGGCCACCCAGGAACAAAGAGATGGCTATGTCTTCCATGCTTAGTGTACTTCCAGTGCAGCCTTATGACATTATGGGCTCTGTCTTGACTGATTTGAATGTGAGAGTGCAACTTGTCGGCAAGAAGTGGTGGTAGTTGAATTATAGGTTGGGAGCGGTGCTTGCCAAGTTAGTTGTCCTCTCCTTCTAAAAGGTCTCGTTTCATTTTATGTATGGGCATAAAATGAATCGTAAGGTGAAAGTGCACAACCCTTGCAAGGTGTTTAAAACTAATCGATTAGCCGTGTCCTCGGTTATGGACAATTGAGTCTCTAGACATGGAATGTACAGAATAATCTCATCACCGATTCTGAATTATTAAAATCTGTCTAGAAACCCCTAGGCAGGAACTAAGGACCATACACTCCAAGGGGTGGTGGTGCCTGAGGTTCCAAACTTTGTTGAGTTACGCCCAGAACTACATACCGGCCAGTATGTAGTGTATGGGGGTTGTCTTGACCCTTGAAAAATAAAATTTGTTGAAAGAAAGTATTAAAATGGATTATAGGATAAAATTGGCTTTATGCAATCAGCCTATGAGATCCACCAGCCAAATGTCATGTAGTATAGTCTTTCCACAAAAATGCCACCAAATATGTGTCATTTGCCAGTACATCATTGTACTGACCCCTCTGGGGCTGCATATTCAAACGTGCAGGTTTTATTTTGAGTAAGGAACCAGAAGTAGGATCTCGAGCTTACA
Organism: Dactylis glomerata; assembly: GCA_007115705.1. Lineage (NCBI taxonomy): Eukaryota > Viridiplantae > Streptophyta > Magnoliopsida > Poales > Poaceae > Dactylis > Dactylis glomerata. Next base: position 49,350 of record QXEO01000834.1, on the reverse strand, counting down.
TTCCAACACGTCTGCCTGTGGCACTTGATGAAGATGGAAGCTCACTGCAATCTATGCTTTATGCTGTGTACTCATAAGGTAGAAGACCTATGTAACTGGATTTACGTTGTAATATTGATGCTATTGCAATGATTACTTATTTTGTACTATGGTGCTATCTACTGATCCAGGGAATGGCACAGATACACAGGAGTTCTGCCTTTAGCAAAAGGCGGGGCGTTACAAAAAGAGAGGTCACTCCTCTCCAGAGAGTCACAACAGAGACAGCCACCACTACCTATGAGATTTCCTCCTAGTTCCAGAGCTTTGTGCCACCAAAGTCTACCCCATCCCGACCTGCGACGTTATGAGGCAACTCTCCAAATCCCTGAAACTACTTTCCTGCCCATGAGAGCTTCGTTAGATCCCTTGTTCTTGCAAAGGAGTTCACCTTCGAGATATGATCAAGTTGTCCAGCGTCTTCCAATGACTATGAAGATGGTTGCAAAAGGAATTCTTAAGGACCATCTGGTGCTAGTGGCAGATAGCATGATGAGCACCGATATCAAGAAAAGATTCAACAATGCTAGTTATAAGGCGACCTTCTGTCCCTTAAAGGTGCAAGTACCTCTTACAGAGTCCACCTTGTTTACCCCTATGAAATGCATGAGAAGACTGCAGAGAGATGCCATCCTAATTCATTGGGATGTGTGGTCTCATCATGTTCATGGGGCAAGCATGTAGTACTTGGCACTAGGTCATCTTTTGAGATTCTGTAATGAAAATCAGCTAAAAAGCAACAAGGAGTATGATGATAGCCTGTATGCTGTCTTGGCCTTGGTGAGGACCGACCAAGAAAAGGCTAGATACACATTCTTGGAAGATGTGGACTACCTTATTGGTGACAACACAATGGATGATATCTGCTTATCACCAGAATTGGATGGGACCCTTGGTATGCCCACTTTTGAACAATGTTGTGAACATCAAAATTTCTGAGAAGGGCGGTTCAGGGAAAATGGCACAACAGTGAATGCAAGCTGGGAACAAAATGCAAGTGCCTAAGGAAGCATCAAGATACCACCAAGAGGAATTTTCTTTTAAGGGTGGTAGCACCCTAGTTCCATGGGGATCAATAAACTTTTAGCCTTTCTCCAATCTCGGGGACGAGATTTCTTTTAAGGGTGGTAGTCTATAACATCCCTGACTTTTCCAATTTTTGGAAAATCAAAAAAATTAAAATGAGTGCTTGTAATTGTTTGACTTGATTAAAAAATCACAAGGAATTAAAACTTTTGAACTATAACTAAAGGTTACCTTAAACAATTTAAGATCAAATCAAAAACCCTAAAACCCTAATACTAAAATACCAAAATCATTCCCATATCTCATCTACTTCAAAGACTATTTATCAAATTCCTTCTTTCAAACTAACTTCCATCAACTTTCTGTTTGAAAGATTATTTGATTTTCAAAATATTGTTTTTGCAATTATTCAAGTCTTATGCAAGCATCCTTGCATGGGAATTTTAACGAAAGGGTTTAATACCAAATAAAGTTTTGAATCATATTTCTTCAAAGAATACTGTTTCTTTTCCCCATTTTACACCAAGGTTGGAATCAAAAGGTTTTTAGAAAATATTTATTTAAATAGATCCATTGTTTATGGAAGCTATTTTAAATTCTTCTAGTAAAATATTTTGTCAACAAAACTGTCAATGGATTTCGTGTCGCAAGAACACGGGGTACCACATGACAGACCCAAGGATTCGAACGCAGGGGGCTGAACGTGGGAGATCTTGGATCACAATGAAACATGGCGATGGAAGCCTTGAGTCGTCGAATGCACTACGCACTGCAGAGAGAGAGACGCTGAGCTTTACCCAGGTTCAGGTCCCTCATGGTGAGGTAAAACCCCTACTTCCTGCCTTCTTGTATTGTAACGCGACACCTCGTGAGGAGTACAAGGTCTTGGTTACAAAGCTCTAGCTGGCCAGAGGTTGAAGAACCTGCGTGCCCAGCTAGCAGCCTGAAGAAGATGAAGATTCGATCCCCTTTAAGGGGTGGCCTCCCTTCCTTTTATAGCGCCAAGGTCCTCCTTCCCCTTATCTTCTTGGGGAAGGGGTTACCACACACGGCCAAGGAGGGAGGACAGCTGTAGACTCTATTCTCCCATGGACGTAGTCTTCGTAGAATAGTGACGCCGGTCCACTAGAGTGGGTGGAGGAAGCTGACGTCTTCCTCTGGCGCCCTGCACCGTCCACGCTATTTTTAGGGGGGTGGCCAACAACCACTGTGTTGCTTTATGCAGACACAGTGAAAGTTGGTCTCCTCCCTGTCGGGGGTAGCGTGGGTGGTACATGATCTTCTGCATGTTATCTTCTTGCTCTGCACGAAAATGCGCTGAGATGACGTGGACGTAATTCCTCTCCTCACCAGCAGGGGCTCGTGAGGAGGTCTTCTGGTCCTTAGCAATTTTGGTCGTCGTTCTCCTCACGAGGCACCTCCTCATGAGGGTCTTCTCCATAGCTTGGGTCGTTGGCTCTCCCCTGGGCTGAAGATGGGCCAATGACGGGGCCCAGGAGCAGGTGGACCGGGATACCCCGATATCCAGAACACCGATAGTAGCCCCTGGGAGCCCGGCCCGCGAACGCGCCCTCCTGAGTGAGCGAAGGGCCGGGGGCCCCAGAAGCTGCTGGGCCCTCCAATGGCACGCGTCAACTGCGCGGTCAGAGGACCATGTGAAGAAGCAGAGGCTGCGAACATGTGGCGCGGCCGCAGCTGGTGAGACGAAACGGCGGGCGATGCTACAATCCCCGAGGCGTCAAACCATCATGATGACGCGTTGCTTCACTGCGGAGCGCTGCGCCAACGCTTCGATTCCCACACTGAGATTTGACGCATCGACGCTGGATGCCCCCCTTAAATAGAGTCTCCTCGAGACCTCCGGCACTTCACCTCCTTCCTCCAGTGCCACTTCTTCCTCCTCGCCCCCGAGCTCATGGATCCTTCCAACTCCTCCGCCGCCGCTGGATCAAGCTCTGGGGCAAAGCGTTGTGGATGCCCCCCAGGCAGCGGGAACAAGGCTAAGATCCCGGCCCGGTGGACGCCCGGCGCCGGCGGCCCCCTCCGCATTGGCGCGCCGAGGCAGGAAGAGGCGAACCGCGCCGCCTCGGGGGCCTCCGGCGCCCTGACCCTTAGGGGCCCTGCGCCTGGAGGCGATCTGAACTCGTCGTCGCCGCTGGCGGCGGCGCCCGCTCCCCGCGCGCTGGGGAGCGTTGACCGGGTATTTTGGGAGGTGGAGGCCGCCCTGGGTCCCCCTCCCCTGCTGTAGATCCTCCGGCCCCACCGGCGAACGGAGTGGTCACCACCCCACGCCCCTTGGCGGCGGCGATGCTGGGACCCCTCATCGGCCCGGGGTCCCGCTTCCTGGAGCTCCTCATCGTCATCGACGCCCCGGGCTTCAGCTCCCTCCGGCTGCCCGACGCAGTCCGGAGGGTGATTTACGCCCCCGGCGCGGCCGCCGAGGAGATTGCTCTGGGGGAGCAGAGCAGGCCAGATCTCCTCTGGCCTGTGGACATCCTCCCCGGGGCGGGCGGCAATGCCGTCCTCTCCGGCCGCTGGAGCGCCTTCGCCCTCGGCCATCGCCTCCGCGTCGGCGACCACCTTGTCTTCCACTTCAAGCTGGGGGCGCTGGAGGCCTCGCTGCAGATCTTCACCGCCGGTGGCGTCCGCCGCACCTACCCCTTGCCCGCGGCGCAGTGAAGAGGGGATCCTGGCGCGGTAGTCTTCTGGGGAGGGGAACTAGTCTCCTCCCCTCTTTTGCTTTGTAGTCTGATACGTCTCCAACGTATCTATAATTTTTGATGCTCCATGCTTGTTTTTACACCATTTGCATATTGTTTCGTTACACTTAGTGGCACTTTTATGCATTTTCCGGAACTAACCTATTAACAAGTTGCCATAGTGCCAGTTTCCTGTTTTCTGCTATTTTTGTGTTTCAGAAGTGATACATAGGAAATATTCTCGGAATTGGACAAAACAAGTTCCTGAAGTCTTATTTTACCCGGAAGCTTTCAGAGATCCGAAGGAGAGTAGGAGGCGAGGCACCAGGGGCCCACACACAGGGGTGGCGCGGCCAGGCCCTGGCCCGCGCCACCACCGTGTGAGGCCACCTGGCCCCTCCTCTGACATCGCCCCTTCGCCTATAAAGACCCCCTGATAGAAAAAACCTAAGTACCCGATCAGTTTTCCAGAACACATCGCGATCCGCCGCCGCCGTCGACCCGAAGATCGGGAGGGTCCAGAAGCTCTTCCCGGCACCCTGCCGGAGAGGGGAATCACCACCGGAGGTCTTCTTCATCGCCATGCTTGCCTCCGAAGCGATGAGTGAGTAGTCTACTGATCCCTACACTTGTGAACGGTTGATGGCGCCAGAAAATTAGCTGATGCCGAGTTGAAGTGGGAACAGATGTCCTTGTGCGTGGTGCTTGACCAGCCCGTTGGGAACCCCAAGAGGAAGGTATGATGAGTGTAGCGGCTAGTTTTCCCTCAGTTAAGAAACCAAGGTTTATCGTTCAGGAGAAGGGAGACGGTGACGACTGAAGGTGATGCTTGCTAGCTTGCGACAGCAGCGGACAATTTATATGTGGCGCCTCGTCCAAGCTTTGCTTGCTAGCTGCAACGTGGAACCTGCGCACACACAAACAAATACTTTGTTCCCAACTTGCGATGAGGTTGTCAATCTCACCGGTTTGCTTGAAACAAAGGTTATGAGCGTATCGAGTGGAAAACAGTAGTAATATATGCGAGTAAAGTAAACAGTGCGGGAATAGTAAACAGTTGATTGCAATATGATTAAAATAGGACCGGGGTCCACAGTTCACTAGTGGTGTCTCTCCATAGATAAAATATCATGCTGGGTAAACAAATTACAGTTGGGCAATTGATAGAATAGAGCTAACGTGATATGTCAAGAAGATCACTATGAGATTCACTCTGGGCATTACAACAAAATACATAGACCGCCATCCAACTGCATCTATGACTAATAATCCACCCCCGGGGATATCATCCGAACACCCTAGAAGTATTAAGTTGCGAACAACAGATAATTGCATTAAGCAAAGTGTGTAATGTAAACAAAGCATATGCCCTCGAGCATATGAATGTTGTTTTCTCCCTAGTAGCAACAGCACATCTACCACCTTAGAGGTTTCTGTCACTCCCCCAGGTGAAATAGAGGCATGAACCCACTATCGAGCATAAATACCCCCTCTTGGAGTCACTAGCAACTACTCGGCCAAGATAGCTACTAACAACGGAGAGCATGCAAGATCATAAACATCATAGAGATAACATAAGATAAAATTCAGTACAACAACTTAATCATAAACACCAATATTCATCGGATCCCAACAAACCAACATCATAGAATTACATAACAGTGATCTCAATCATGTAGGGCAGCTCATGAGATCTAAACATGAAGCACATGGTGGAGGAGACAACCATCTAGCTACTGCTATGGACCCATAGTCCAAGGTAGACTACTCACTCATCGCTCCGGAGGCAATCATGGCGATGAAGGAGACCTCCGGTGGCGATTCCCCTCTCCGGCAGGGTGCCGGGAAGAGCTTCTGGACCCTCCCGATCTTCGGGTCGACGGCGGCGGCGGATCGCGATGTATTCTGGAAAACTGATCGGGCCCTTAGGTTTTTCTCGTCAGGGGGTATATATAGGCGAAGGGGCGATGTCAGAGGAGGCCCCAGGTGGCCTCACACATAGGTGGCGCGGGCCAGGGGTAGGCCGCGCCACCCCTGTGTGTGGACCCCTGGTCCTCCGTCTCCTACTCTCCTTCGGATGTTTGGAAGCTCCCCGATGAAATATGACTTCTGGAACTTGTTTCGTCCAATTCCGAGAATATTTCTTGTGTATCACTTCTGAAACACAAAAACAGCAGAAAACAGGAAACTGGCACTGTGGCACTTCGTTAATAGGTTAGTTCCGGAAAGCGTATAAAAATGCCACTAAGTGTAACGAAACAATAGGCAAATGGTGTAAAACAAAGCATGGAGCATCAAAAATTATAGATACGTTTGAGACGTATCAAGCATCCCCAAGCTTAACTCCTGCTCGTCCTCGAGTAGGTAAGTGATAACAAAAGAATAATTTTTGAGGTGACATGCACCTACACAATCTTGATCATATATGTAAGCATTGATGAGCTGGGATCAATAGAACTTAAAACGTGGGCATGAAGATATAATCATGACAATAAGAACTTAGCAACCATGTTGTAAACATGCAAATGAACACAAACAAAAGATCATGGTAATGAAACAATGAAAGTCAAACGTGTGTTCAAATCATAAGGAAAAACATACAAGTGGTTTTTAGCTTGTCCTTCAAAGAGAGCAAAACATAAATGCATAGGACACCTTCAAGTTTAAGAGGGCGACTAGATACAAATAATTTAAGAACAAGTGAAACCAACAATATGAGTCAATCAATGAACCTTGGGACAATGCATATCACACTAAGAATGACAACTATGCTCTCTTAATGGTGCATAAAGAAAGAAGGTGGTGACTCAACATAAAAGTAAAAGAAAGGCCCTTCGCAGAGGGAAGCAGTGATTTAGCATGTGCTAGAGCTTTTCATTTTGTAAAACAGAGATAAAAACTTGATTTTTGAGAGGTGGTTGTCTTTGTCAACGACTGGCAATGGGGTTCTTACTATCTTCCATACAAAAATGAAGCAAGTTTTTGAGAGAGAGATTGGCACTTTGGTGCTCTTTTTATAAAACTTGGCACTCCTCCCCACCTTTTCCTTTCACATACCATGGCTAACCGATTCCATCGGGTGCCCACCAACATTCACATTCTTGGAGGAGTGCCTTTTTTTCTATTTTTTTCCTTTTTTTTTCTTTTTTGGAATAAGCAATATGGAAGATAGCAAATCCGACCACTACGTCCCCATGAGCTGAAAACAGTGTCACAAAACGAGAAGTATTTTGAAGGTTTTTGAAAGGTAGCACATGAAAATTTTACTTTGGAATGGCTTACAAATACCATGCATAGGAGTTTATAGTGGACACAATGGAAAACTTGGCTTTTAGGAGTTGGATGCACGAGTAGAGCTCATACTCAGTACAAGGTGAGGGCTAGCAAAAGACTGGGAGCGACCGACTAAGAGAGCAATAATGGCCATAATCATGCAAAGCGACAAAGCGACATTAAAAGAAGCATACGATGGCATCAAAAGTCAAAAACTAAATGATCATGAAGGCTAATGGCGACTTTGGAAGAGTCTAACATGTGTGAGCATGCGCCAAGTCAACCCAAATAAAGCATCAAGGAGAAAACCAAAATAATGCTTCCATATAATAAAAACAACGCATGATCTTTTTCAAAGGCTCATTAAGCAATCTCAGTTATTTGAGACAAGTCATGCTACAGCAAAACCACTAAGCATACTATCAAAAAGACATCAAGCATGACATGAAAAAGCCTAAGCCGCAGTCTACACAAGCTCCTTCTTGTACCACTATTTTGCACAAAGCTTTTTCTCTTTTCCAACACCATTTGAAATTTTTAAAGACACCTCTTTTGATGAAAACCAATAAAGTTCAGAGGCAAAAATACACCTTGATGAAAAGATATGACAAGATCTGAACGCATATCAAGGCGAAAACGAAAACCAAAAGCAGTAGCAGAAAAAGTAGAATGCTCGATTAATAAGAGTGAAAACTAGAGCATTCTTTGCAAATGAAAACGAGTATATCTCCTCCAAAGGAAATTTGTTAGGGTCCAACCATTTATTGCAGCAAACAAACAAACTAAACAAACTAAGAAAACTAAAACAACTGACGCTCCAAGAAAAACACATAGTGCATGAAGCAATAAAAATATAGTGTTTTGAAAGGTGACCTGATTTTTGCCGATGAAGAAGGGGTGCCTCGGGGGCATCCCCAAGCTTTGACGCTTGTACTTCTTGGATATTTCTTGGGGTGCTGGGCATCCCCAAGCTTGAGCTTTTGTCCATTCTTCAACTCATCTCATCATTTTCCAATCCCTACACTTGAAAACTTCCTTCATACAAAACTAAACACAATTCTATTAGCAACATTAGTGTAAGCATAAAATATATTCAACCTCTTTTAGCTTCAGGTTTCAACTCAAAACCACCACATATAAAGTGTATACTACTGTAGCAACTTCCACAAGAGTTCCATGATCAAAAAGAACTCAAAAGAAAGCGATAAAGTGGCAAAAACGAATATTGGCAGAAATCTGTCAAAACTGGACAGCTGATAAAGGACGAATTTTTGAGGGATTTTCCGTTGCTCGAATCAAAAAGTGTTCAACTAACGAAAGTTTGGATATAACCTGGGGCGTAAGCACAAGAAATTTCAGGTCCAAAAGATATACAGTGATTTTATACGAATTTTTACGGTGCAGCACCGAAAACAGTTTCAGGACAGCAATAACCCCAAATCTTTACCTCACTCAAATTAGAGGCTTCTCTTGGCACAAAAACGAAATAAACAAGATAAAGAGCGGTCATTACAGTAGTAATGACTTCTGAGACTCAAATAAAAGAAAAAGTACTGAAAAGTAAACATTGGGTTATCTCCCAAGAGTGCTTTTCTTTAACGCCTTTGAGCTAGGCGCAGAAAAGTGCGAATCAAGTAATATCAAGAGATGAAGTGCTCGGATCAGCGCGTGCCTTACGTCTTGCTTTCTTACCTTTGCTCTTGACTTTAGGAAAGACATGGTTATTGCAAGGTGGAGTAGTAAATGTTATATTGCCTTTTCCCACGTCGATGACGGCGCCTAAGAGCCTCAAGAGGGATCTCCCAAGTGTGATTTGTCCTTTCCCTACACATTCAATAACAAGATAATCAGTAGATATCATTCTTCCTAGGACTTTTGTAAATACTCCTTCAGCAATTCCAAGGGGAAATATAGTGGCATTGTTAGTAAGAGAAATTTCTTCTCCCCCCTCAGAAAGCTTCCAAAGGCTCAAAGATTCATAAACGTCCTTTGGCATAAGACAAAATTCAGACATAATATCGCAACGAGCATGAAAAGTTTCACCATTAATGGTGATTTTTATTGTAGGATTCCAACTCGATGGTTCAGAATTTGTTGGCACATAATCAAAATGCTGGCGTAAAGTATTGTAGCAAGTATGCAAACTAGCAGTGTGAGTCTCAAGAGTATTAAGTCTATTAAAAATGCTCACAAGAGAGGAATCAAAATAGGTTGGCATGCTATAAATTGTAATCAACTTCTTTATAATATTGAAGGCTTGATCTCCATCACAATGAAGGAAATCTCCTTCTGCAGTAGCATCCAAAGCATATCGATATCGAAGAGAAAGTCCAAAGTAAAAACTACTAAGAAGCAAACTCAAAGTCATTTTAGGTTCAGTTTTTCCATGCCATTCATAAATTCTAGACCAAGCTTCTTTAAAGCTTTCCTCATCTTTCTGCTTAAAAGTAAAGATCATGTCCGCGGGGGACATAGTAGTAGCAACTAAACTAGACATGATAAACTAAAGTAAAGAAATAACAACTACCAAGGATTCTAATTTTTTTGGGTTTTTGATATAAAAGCAATGCAGGTAAAATAAAATAAAGTAAAGCAAACAAATAACAAAGTAAAGAATGTGTGTGCGAAGAACTCCCCTCGCAGAAGTCTTCTCTTCCTTCCCCGGCAACGGCGCCAGAAAAGTAGCTGATCCCTACACTTGTGAACGGTTGATGGCGCCAGAAAATTAGCTGATGCCGAGTTGAAGTGGGAACAGATGTCCTTGTGCGTGGTGCTTGACCAGCCCGTTGGAAACCCCAAGAGGAAGGTATGATGAGTGTAGCGGCTAGTTTTCCCTCAGTTAAGAAACCAAGGTTTATCGTTCAGGAGAAGGGAGACGGTGACGACTGAAGGTGATGCTTGCTAGCTTGCGACAGCAGCGGACAATTTATATGTGGCGCCTCGTCCAAGCTTTGCTTGCTAGCTGCAACGTGGAACCTGCGCACACACAAACAAATACTTTGTTCCCAACTTGCGATGAGGTTGTCAATCTCACCGGTTTGCTTGAAACAAAGGTTATGAGCGTATCGAGTGGAAAACAGTAGTAATATATGCGAGTAAAGTAAACAGTGCAGGAATAGTAAACAGTTGATTGCAATATGATTAAAATAGGACCGGGGTCCACAGTTCACTAGTGGTGTCTCTCCATAGATAAAATAACATGCTGGGTAAACAAATTACAGTTGGGCAATTGATAGAATAGAGCTAACGTGATATGTCAAGAAGATCACTATGAGATTCACTCTGGGCATTACAACAAAATACATAGACCGCCATCCAACTGCATCTATGACTAATAATCCACCCCCGGGGATATCATCCGAACACCCTAGAAGTATTAAGTTGCGAACAACAGATAATTGCATTAAGCAAAGTGTGTAATGTAAACAAAGCATATGCCCTCGAGCATATGAATGTTGTTTTCTCCCTAGTAGCAACAGCACATCTACCACCTTAGAGGTTTCTGTCACTCCCCCAGGTGAAATAGAGGCATGAACCCACTATCGAGCATAAATACCCCCTCTTGGAGTCACTAGCAACTACTCGGCCAAGATAGCTACTAACAACGGAGAGCATGCAAGATCATAAACATCATAGAGATAACATAAGATAAAATTCAGTACAGCAACTTAATCATAAACACCAATATTCATCGGATCCCAACAAACCAACATCATAGAATTACATAACAGTGATCTCAATCATGTAGGGCAGCTCATGAGATCTAAACATGAAGCACATGGTGGAGGAGACAACCATCTAGCTACTGCTATGGACCCATAGTCCAAGGTAGACTACTCACTCATCGCTCCGGAGGCAATCATGGCGATGAAGGAGACCTCCGGTGGCGATTCCCCTCTCCGGCAGGGTGCCGGGAAGAGCTTCTGGACCCTCCCGATCTTCGGGTCGACGGCGGCGGCGGATCGCGATGTATTCTGGAAAACTGATCGGGCCCTTAGGTTTTTCTCGTCAGGGGGTATATATAGGTGAAGGGGCGATGTCAGAGGAGGCCCCAGGTGGCCTCACACATAGGTGGCGCGGGCCAGGGGTAGGCCGCGCCACCCCTGTGTGTGGACCCCTGGTCCTCCGTCTCCTACTCTCCTTCGGATGTTTGGAAGCTCCCCGATGAAATATGACTTCTGGAACTTGTTTCGTCCAATTCCGAGAATATTTCCTGTGTATCACTTCTGAAACACAAAAACAGCAGAAAACAGGAAACTGGCACTGTGGCACTTCGTTAATAGGTTAGTTCCGGAAAGCGTATAAAAATGCCACTAAGTGTAACGAAACAATAGGCAAATGGTGTAAAACAAAGCATGGAGCATCAAAAATTATAGATACGTTTGAGACGTATCATCTACCTTGGACTATGGGTCCATAGCAGTTGCTAGATGGTTGTCCTCTCCACCATGTGCTTCATGTTTAGATCTCATGAGCTGCCCTACATGATTGAGATCACCGTTATGTAATTCTATGATGTTGGTTTGTTGGGATCCGATGAATATTGGTGTTTATGATTAAGTTGCTGTACTGAATATTATCTTTTGTTATCTCTATGTTGTTTATGATCTTGCATGCTCTCCGTTGTTAGTAGCTATCTTGGCCGAGTAGTTGCTAGTGACTCCAAGAGGGGGTATTTATGCTCGATAGTGGGTTCATGCCTCTATTTCACCTGGGGGAGTGACAGAAACCTCTAAGGTGGTAGATGTGCTGTTGCTACTAAGGAGAAAACAACATTCATATGCTCAAGGGCATATGCTTTGTTTACATTACACACTTTGCTTAATGCAATTATCTGTTGTTCGCAACTTAATACTTTTGGGGTGTTCGGATTGATATCCCTGGGGTGGATTATTAGTCATAGATGCAGTTGGATGGCGGTCTATGTATTTTGTTGTAATGCCCAGAGTAAATCTCATAGTGATCTTCTTGACATATCATGTTTATCTTTATTCTATCAATTGCCCAACTGTAATTTGTTTACCCAGCATGTATTTTATATATGGAGAGACACCACTAGTGAACTGTGGACCCCGGTCCTATTTCCATCATATTGCTATCACCTGTTTACTTTCTCGCACTGTTTACTTTACTCGCATACTTTTACTATTTTCCACTCGATACACTCATAACCTTTGTTTCAAGCAAACCGGTGAGATTGACAACCTCATCATAAGTTGGGAGCAAAGTATTTGTTTGTGTGTGTGCAAGTTCTAGGTTGCAGCTAGCAAGCAAAGCTTGGACAAAGTGCCAGTTGTTCGCTGCTGTCGCAAACTAGCAAGCATCACCTTTAGTCGTTTGTCTCTCCTCTCCTGATCGATAAACCTTGGTTTCTTAATTGAGGGAAAATCTGCTACTATATTCATCACACCTTCCTCTTGGGGTTCCCACCGGGCTGGTCATTCACCACGCATCAAGCATATTTTCTGGCGCCGTTGCCGGGGAGGAAAGAAGACTTCTGCGAGGGGAGTTTTCGCACACACATTCTTTACTTCGTTATTGTTTTGCTTTACTTTATTTTACCTGCATTGCTTTTTATCAAAAACCCAAAAAAATTAGAATCCTTGGTAGTTGTTATTTCTTTACTTTAGTTTATCATGTTGTTCCCTAAGTTCGTTATGGAGGACCTCTCAGTAGGTAGTGGTTCGATTATTGGCAAAAGTAACATTGAGGAGTTCTTTAATCATATTAGTATGCATGAGGAAGTTGAGGAAAAGTCTTGGGTTGAGCTTGCTCCTAGTATTGAAGTTGCTTCTGTTTGTTTAATTGACATGTTGGAAACTAGGTTTGCTAGTCTTAATCCTTATATGCAATACATGTTCCTTAAGCTTCATGAAATTGAGGACCCCGAAAAGAAAGCTTTTATCTTGAAAACTTTGCGCCTAGAATTTAAGGATGTTGTTATTGAAGCTAGGAAAGTTCTTAAACGTTTTAATAAACTCGGTTCACCTATAACGGTTATTAGTGCAAATGATGAAGGGGCCGAGATACCTATACCTTGCAAGCTTTTGGGATTGTCTGAAGCTTTTGAAAATAATTTTGATTGGATCTGTCCTGAAAATCTTTTTGATGAAAGTAGTGTACCAAAGCATGATCACATGGGGTCTTCTAAAACTTATGTGGATGAAATACAAAGCCTTATTGATAAGACCTCCGCAGCTGATCTTAATGCTTCTTCTGAAAATACTTGATTCGCAATTTTATGCGCCTAGCTCAAAGGCGTTAAAGAAAAGCACTCTTGGGAGATAACCCAATGTTTTCTTTTCAGTAATTTTTCTTTTATTTGAGTCTTGGAAGTCATTACTACTGTAATGACCACTCCTTATCCTTTTTATTTCGTTTTTGTGCCAAGAGAAGCCTCTAATTTGAGCGAGGTAAAGATTTGGGGATGTTGCTGTCCTGAAACTGTTTTTGGTGCTTCACCGTAAAAATTCGTATAAATTCTCTGTTTATCTTTTGGACCTGCGATTTCTTGTGCATATGCCCCAGGTTATATCCAAACTTTTGTTAGTTGAACACTTTTTGATTTGAGAAACATAAAACCTTTCAAAAATTCGTCCTTTGTCAGCTGTTCAGTTTTGACAGATTTCTGCCAATATTTGTGTTTGCCACTTTATCGGTTTCTTTTGAGTTCTTTTGATCATGGAACTTTTGGGGAGGTTGATACAGTAGTATTTGCTATATATGTGGTGGTTTTGAGTTGAAACCTGAAGCTAAAAGAGGTTGAATATATTTTATGCTTACACTAATGTTGCTAATAGAATTGTGTTTAGTTTTGTATGAAGGAAGTTTTCAAGTGTAGGGATTGGAGAATGATGAGATGAGTTGAAGAATGGACAAAAGCTTAAGCTTGGAGATGCCCATGCATCACCCCAAGAAATATCCAAGAAGTACAAGCATCAAAGCTTGGGGATGCCCCCGAGGCACCCCTTCTTCATCGGCAAAAATCAGGTCACCTTTCAAAACACTATATTTTTATTGCTTCATGCACTATGTGTTTTTCTTGGAGCGTCAGTTGTTTTAGTTTTCTTAGTTGGTTTAGTTTGTTTGTTTGCTGCAATAAATGGTTGGACCCCAACAAATTTCCTTTGGAGGAGATGTACTCATTTTCATTTGCAAAGAATGCTCTAGTTTTCACTCTTATTTAAAATCGAGCATTCTTCTTTTTCTGCTACTGCTTTTGGTTTTCATTTTCGCCTTGATTTGCGTTCAGACCTTGTCATATCTTTTCATCAAGGTGTATTTTTGCCTCTGATATTTATTGGTTTTCATCAAAAGAGGTGTTTATAAAAATTTCAAATAGTGTTGGAAAAGAGAAAAAGCTTTGTGCAAAATAGTGGTACAAGAAGGAGCTTGTGTAGACTGCGGCTTAGGCTTTTTCATGTCATGATTGATGTCTTTTTGATAGTATGCTTAGTGGTTTTGCTATAGCATGACTTGTCTCAAATAACTGAGATTGCTTAATGAGCCTTTGAAAAAAATCATGCGTTGTTTTTATTGTATGGAAGCATTATTTTGGTTTTCTCCTTGATGCTTTATTTGGGTTGACTTGGCGCATGCTCACGCATGTTAGACTCTTACAAAGTCGCCAATAGCCTTCATGATCATTTAGTTTTTGACTTTTGATGCCATCTTATGCTTCTTTTAATGTCGCTTTGTCGCTTTGCATGATTATGGCCATTATTTCTCTCTTAGTTGGTCGCTCCCAGTCTTTTGCTAGCCCTCGCCTTGTACTGAGTATGAGCTCTACTTGTGCATCCAACTCCTAAAAGCCAAGTTTGCCATTGTGTCCACTATAAATTCCTATGCATGGTATTTTTAAGCCAGTCCAAAGTAAAATTTCCATGTGCTACCTTTCAAAACCTTCAAAATACTTCTTGTTTTGTGACACTGTTTTCAGCTCATGGGGACACAGTGGTCGGATTTGCTATCTTCCATATTGCTTATTCCAAAAAGAAAAAAAAGGGAAAAAAAGAAAGAAAAAAAGGTACTCCTCCAAGGAATGTTAATGTTGGTGGGCACCCGATGGAATCGGTTAGCCATGGTTTGTGAAAGGAAAAAGGTGGGGAGGAATGCCAAGCTTTATAAAAGAGCACAAAAGTGCCAATCTCTCTCTCAAAAACTTGCTTCAATTTTTGTATGGAAGATAGTAAGAACCCCATTGCCAGTCGTTGACATAGACAACCACCTCTCAAAACCAATTTTTATCTCTCTGTTTTACAAATGAAAAGCTCTAGCACATGTGCAATCACTGCTTCCCTCTGCGAAGGGCCTTTCTTTTACTTTTATGTTGAGTCACCACCTTCTTTCTTTATGCACCATTAAGAGAGCATAGTTGTCGTTCTTAGTGTGATATGCATTGTCCCAAAGTTCATTGATTGATTCATATTGTTGGTTTCACTTGTTCTTAAATTATTTGTATCTAGTCGCCCTCTTAAACTTGAAGGTGTCCTATGCATTTATGTTTTGCTCTCTTTGAAGGACAAGCTGAAAACCATTTGTATGTTTTTCCTTATGATTTGAACACACGTTTGACTTTCATTGTTTCATTATAATGATCTTTTGTTTGTGTTCATTTGCATGTTTACAACATGGTTGCTAAGTTCTTATTGTCATGATTATATCTTCATGCCCATGTTTTAAGTTCTATTGATCCCAGCTCACCAATGCTTACATATATGATCAAGATTGTGTAGGTGCATGTCACCTCAAAAATTATTCTTTTGTTATCACTTACCTACTCGAGGACGAGCAAGAGTTAAGCTTGGGGATGCTTGATACGTCTCCAACATATCTATAATTTTTGATGCTCCATGCTTGTTTTTACACCATTTGCATATTGTTTCATTACACTTAGTGGCACTTTTATGCATTTTCCGGAACTAACCTATTAACAAGTTGCCACAGTGCCAGTTTCCTATTTTCTGCTGTTTTTGTGTTTCAGAAGTGATACACAGGAAATATTCTCGAAATTGGACGAAACAAGTTCCTGAAGTCTTATTTTACCCGGAAGCTTCCAGAGATCCGAAGGAGAGTAGGAGGCGAGGCACCAGGGGCCCACACACAGGGGTGGCGCGGCCAGCCCCTGGCCTGCGCCACCACCGTGTGAGGACACCTGGCCCCTCCTCTGACATCGCCCCTTCGCCTATAAAGACCCCCCGACGGAAAAAACATAAGTACCCGATCAGTTTTCCAGAACACATCGCGATCCGCCGCCGCCGTCGACCCGAAGATCGGGAGGGTCCAGAAGCTCTTCCCGGCACCCTGCCGGAGAGGGGAATCGCCACCGGAGGTCTTCTTCATCGCCATGCTTGCCTCCGGAGCGATGAGTGAGTAGTCTACCTTGGACTATGGGTCCATAGCAGTAGCTAGATGGTTGTCCTCTCCACCATGTGCTTCATGTTTAGATCTCATGAGCTGCCCTACATGATTGAGATCACCGTTATGTAATTCTATGATGTTGGTTTGTTGGGATCCGATGAATATTGGCGTTTATGATTAAGTTGTTGTACTGAATATTATCTTTTTTTATCTCTATGTTGTTTATGATCTTGCATGCTCTCCGTTGTTAGTAGCTATCTTGGCCGAGTAGTTGCTAGTGACTCCAAGAGGGGGTATTTATGCTCGATAGTGGGTTCATGCCTCTATTTCACCTGGGGGAGTGACAGAAACCTCTAAGGTGGTAGATGTGCTGTTGCTACTAGGGAGAAAACAACATTCATATGCTCAAGGGCATATGCTTTGTTTACATTACACACTTTGCTTAATGCAATTATCCGTTGTTTGCAACTTAATACTTTTGGGGTGTTCGGATTGATATCCCCGGGGGTGGATTATTAGTCATAGATGCAGTTGGATGGCGGTCTATGTATTTTGTTGTAATGCCCAAAGTAAATCTCATAGTGATCTTCTTGACATATCACGTTTATCTTTATTCTATCAATTGCCCAACTGTAATTTGTTTACCCAGCATGTATTTTATCTATGGAGAGACACCACTAGTGAACTGTGGACCCCGGTCCTATTTCCATCATATTGCTATCACCTGTTTACTTTCTCGCACTGTTTACTTTACTCGCATACTTTTACCGTTTTCCACTAGATACACTCATAACCTTTGTTTTAAGCAAACCGGTGAGATTGACAACCTCATCGTAAGTTGGGAGCAAAGTATTTGTTTGTGTGTGTGCAGGTTCCACGTTGCAGCTAGCAAGCAAAGCTTGGACAAAGCGCCAGTTGTCCGCTGCTGTCGCAAACTAGCAAGCATCACCTTCAGTCGTTTGTCTCTCCTCTCCTGATCGATAAACCTTGGTTTCTTAATCGAGGGAAAATCTGCTACTATATTCATCACACCTTCCTCTTGGGGTTCCCAACGGGCTGGCCATTCACCACGCATCATAGTCCTCGCTGGCGGGGTATGCCCCGCCGTGCTTTTGCTCCTCCCCTTGCTGGGGATGCTTTAATGGAATCCGCTTGTTAGCTATCTTGCTTTTGCTTCTTGTTGCTCTTCATTGTCCTGGTCATTCGCATGCTCAAGAGCCCTAGTGAGTTGTTAGCGTCGACAGGAGGCCTCCCTTCGCCTTAGAGCTCGAGATGGGGTCGGCATCGACAACACATCGTACGATTCCTAAGACAAGAAATTGAAGAAAGAGTTGGAAAAGAAAAAACCCCAAATCCCCAAAAACGGAAAAACAAATCGATAAGACAAACGAAAAAAGAAGGCGAATAAGATGCCCCTGTGACCGGCACAGGGACCTTCTCCGTCGTGGAGGAGCGCGGCACTATCTGTGCCAGCAGCTAAGAGCAAATTGCTGCGCGTGGCGATTCACGAGGCCTTCCTCGTCGTTGAGGGAAGCTGGACCCTCACGGACATGAAAACATCGATGCTTAAGAGAGCCCAGAGACCGTCGACACCTCACAAGGATTGCTCATGAGGTGAAGGGCCTGGCGCGGACCTCCGGATCTGCGTCTCCTTCACAAGATGATCGGAGCGGCCTTGGTCTTCAATAATCCTGCCACGTTAGGCCTTCCTCGGTAGAGGGAATCTTCCTGCGGATGCTTTGTGCATCGACGCGTCATTGCTTCCTCGTGAGGGTTGCTCACGAGGTGCAGGTCCTTAGCGGGTGCCTTGGGAACACCTTGGACTTTTCTCAAAGATTTTTTATTTTCTGGTGTACTTTGCGAGGAACTAAGCACCATGGGCATTTGGAGGTGATCATTAACAGGGCCGTCGCCCCCGACCAGAGCTTGCTCCCTTCGGGTTTTTTGGGCTTGCTATTTTCCGGGCGAAGGCCCCAGCATAGACACCGTGCCTAGCCCCCTTCCGCGTGGAGTACAATAGAAAATAAATGGACTTCATGCCATTTTAATATCATACTAAAGCAGAGGCGCTATGCTGCGCAATAACTTAATATCAGTGCTTAAGAGCAGTTTGAGCTGATACAAGTGCCATGAAAATGGTCTTTATCTCCTCGTGAGGAACCTAAGGGTAGAACTTTCGCAGATGAGCTATGTTCCACGGGTTCCCCACCGGTACTCCTTTTGTGGTTTCCAGCCACGCCGAGCCTGGCCTGGCGATGTGTGTCACCTTGAAGGGTCCTTCCCACATTGGAGACAGCTTGTGCAGGCCCTCGCGAGAGAGTATTCTCCTCAGCACCAGGTCGCCGACCTCCAGAGTCCTTGCTCAAACATGGCGGCTATGGTAGCGGCGTAGTCCTTGCTGGTACCTCGCGGCGCGGAGCGCGGCTTGGCACCGAGCTTCTTCGAGCAAGAGGAGGTGGTCCTTGATGAGGTCCTCTTGGCGAATTTTGTTGAAGGCGAGCACTCTTGGCGACCCAAATTTGACGTCGGTGGGAAGAACAGCCTCCTCTCCATAGACCAGGAAGAAAGGGGTCTCTCCAGTGGGTTTGGTGGCGGTGGTCCTAATGGACGACAGGATGGATTGGAGGTTGTCTAACCATTTTTTGTCGCAGGCTTCGAGCTTGGCATTGAAGGTTTTTGTCTTGAGTCCTTTGAGCACTTCGGCGTTGGCGCGCTCGGCGTGACCATTGCTCCTGGGGTAGGCGACGGAGGCGAAACAAATCTTGATGCCGGCCGATGCGCAGTACTCCTGGAACAATCCGCTGGTGAACTGGCTGCTATTGTTGGTGATGATGCAGTTAGGCACACCAAAGCGATAGACCAGTGATACGTCTCAAACGTATCTATAATTTTTTGATGCTCCATGCTTGTTTTTACACCATTTGCCTATTGTTTCATTACACTTAGTGGCACTTTTATGCATTTTCCGGAACTAACCTATTAACAAGTGCCACAGTGCCAGTTTCCTGTTTTCTGCTGTTTTTGTGTTTCAGAAGTGATACACAGGAAATATTCTCGGAATTGGACAAAACAAGTTCCTGAAGTCTTATTTTTCCCGGAAGCTTCCAGAGATCCGAAGAAGTGCCGGAGGGGGGCCACCAGGGCCCCACACGCGTGGGTGGCGCGGCCAGCCCCCTGGCCGCGCCGAGCCCACGTGAGGGCACCTGGCCCATCCTCTGACATCGTCCCTTCGCCTATAAAGACCCCCCGACGGAAAAAACCTAAGTACCAGATCAGATTTCCAGAACACATCGCGATCCGCCGCCACCGTCGACCCGAAGATCGGGAGGGTCCAGAAGCTCTTCCCGGCACCCTGCCGGAGAGGGGAATCGCCACCGGAGGTCTTCTTCATCGCCATGCTTGCCTCCAGAGCGATGAGTGAGTAGTCTACCTTGGACTATGGGTCCATAGCAGTAGCTAGATGGTTGTCTTCTCCACCATGTGCTTCATGTTTAGATCTCATGAGCTGCCCTACATGATTGAGATCACCGTTATGTAATTCTTTGATGTTGGTTTGTTGGGATCCGATGAATATTGGTGTTTATGATTAAGTTGCTGTACTGAATTATATCTTTTGTTATCTCTATGTTGTTTATGATCTTGCATGCTCTCCGTTGTTAGTAGCTATCTTGGCCGAGTAGTTGCTAGTGACTCCAAGAGGGGGTATTTATGCTCGATAGTGGGTTCATGCCTCTATTTCACCTGGGGGAGTGACAGAAACCTCTAAGGTGGTAGATGTGCTGTTGCTACTAGGGAGAAAACAACATTCATATGCTCAAGGGCATATGCTTTGTTTACATTACACACTTTGCTTAATGCAATTATCTGTTGTTCGCAACTTAATACTTTTGGGGTGTTCGGATTGATATCCCCGGGGGTGGATTATTAGTCATAGATGCAGTTGGATGGCGGTCTATGTATTTTGTTGTAATACCCAGAGTAAATCTCATAGTGATCTTCTTGACATATCACGTTATCTCTATTCTATCAATTGCCCAACTGTAATTTGTTTACCCAGCATGTTTTATCTATGGAGAGACACCACTAGTGAACTGTGGACCCCGGTCCTATTTCCATCATATTGCTATCACCTATTTACTTTACTCGTACTGTTTACTTTACTCGCATACTATATTATTTTCCACTCGATACGCTCATAATCTTTGTTTCAAGCAAACCGGTGAGATTGACAACCTCATCGTAAGTTGGGAACAAAGTACTTGGTTGTGTGTGTGCAGGTTCCATATCACCTTCAGTCGTCGCCGTCTCTCCTCTCCTGATCGATAAACCTTGGTATCTTAACTGAGGGAAAACTAGCCGCTACACTCATCATACCTTCCTCTTGGGGTTCCCAACGGGCTGGTCATTCACCACGCACAAGGACTTACTGCTTCACGCCGGCAGCCTCTTTTCTGGCGCCATCACCAAGTAGCAGCTAATTTTCTGGCGCTGTTGCCGGGGAGGAAGAGAAGACTTCTGCGAGGGGAGTTTTTCGCACACACATCCTTTACTTTGTTATTGTTTTGCTTTACTTTATTTTATTTTACTTGCATAGCTTTATATCAAAAACCCAAAAAATTTAGAATCCTTGGTAGTTGTTTTTACTTGTTTACTTTAGTTTACTATGTCTAGCTCCGTTGCTACTACTATGTCTCCTGAGGACATGATTTTAACTTTTAAGCAAAAAGATGAGGAAAGCTTTAAAGAAGCTTGGTCTAGAATTTATGATTGGCATGAAAAAACTGAACCTAAAATGACTTTGAGTTTGCTTCTTAGTAGCTTCTACTTTGGACTTTCTCTTCATTATAGATATGCTTTGGATGCTACTGCTGAAGGAGATTTCCTTCATTGTGATGGAGATCAAGCCTTCAATATTATAAAAAAGTTGATTACAATTTATAGCATGCCAACCTATTTTGATTCCTCTCTTGTGTGCATCTTTAATAGACTTAATACTCTTGAGGCTTGCACTGCTAGTTTGAATTCTTGCTACAATACTTTGCGCCAGCATTTTGATTATGTGCCAATAAATTCTGAACCTTCGAGTTGGAATCCTACAATAAAAATCACCATTAATGGTGAAACTTTTCATGCTCGTTGTGATATTATGTCTGAATTTTGTCTTATGCCAAAGGATGTTTATGAATCTTTGAGCCTTTGGAAGCTTTCTGAGGGAGGAGAAGAAATTTCTCTTACCAACAATGCCACTATATTTCCCCTTGGAATAGCTGAAGGAGTCTTTACAAAAGTCCTAGGAAGAATGATATCTACTGATTATCTTGTTATTGAATGTGTAGGAAAAGAACAAATCACACTTGGAAGATCCATTCTGAAGCTCCTGGGCACCGTCATCGATGTGGGAAAAGGCAATATAACATTTACCTCTCCACCTTGCAATAACCATGTTTTTCCTAAAGTCAAGAGCAAAGGTAAGAAAGGGAGACATAAGGCACGTGCTGATCCTAGTGCTTCATCACTTGATATTACTTGATTCGCAATTTTCTGCGCCTAGCTCAAAGGCGTTAAAGAAAAGCACTCTTGGGAGATAACCCAATGTTTTCTTTTCAGTACTTTTTCTTTTATTTGAGTCTTGGAAGTCATTACTACTGTAATGACCGCTCCTTATCTTGTTTATTTCGTTTTTGTGCCAAGAGAAGCCTCTAATTTGAGTGAGGTAAAAATTTGGGGATGTTGCTGTCCTGAAACTGTTTTCGGTGCTGCACCGTAAAAATTCGTGAAAATTCTCTGTTTATCGTTTGGACCTGCGATTTCTTGTGCATATGCCCCAGGTTATATCCAAACTTTTCTTAGTTGAACACTTTTTGATTTGAGGAACAGAAAATCCCTAAAAAATTCGACCTTTGTCAGCTGTTCAGTTTTGACAGATTTCTGCCAATATTTGTGTTTGCCACTTTATCGCTTTCTTTTGAGTTCTTTTGATCATGGAACCTTTTGGGAAGTTGCTACAGTAGTATTTAATTTATATGTGGTGGTTTTGAGTTGAAACCTGAAGCAAATAGGAGGTTGAATATATTTTATGCTTACACTAATGTTGCTAATAGAATTGTGTTTAGTTTTGTATGAAGGAAGTTTTCAAGTGTAGGGATTGGAGAATGATGAGATGAGTTGAAGAATGGACAAAAGCTCAAGATTGGGGATGCCTATGCATCACCCCAAGAAATATCCAAGAAGTACAAGCGTCAAAGCTTGGGGATGCCCCCGAGGCACCCCTTCTTCATCGGCAAAAATCAGGTCACCTTTCAAAACACTATATTTTTATTGCTTCATGCACTATGTGTTTTTCTTGGAGCGTCAGTTGTTTTAGTTTTCTTAGTTGGTTTAGTTTGTTTGTTTGCTGCAATAAATGGTTGGACCCCAACAAATTTCCTTTGGAGGAGATGTTCTCGTTTTCATTTGCAAAGAACGCTCTAGTTTTCACTCTTATCGTTCATCGAGCGTTCTTCTTTTTCTGCTGCTGCTTTTGGTTTTCGTTTTCGCCTTGATTTGCGTTCAGATCTTGCCATATCTTTTCATCAAGGTGTATTTTTGCCTCTAATCTTTATTGGTTTTCATCAAAAGAGGTGTTTATAAAAATTTCAAATGGTGTTGGAAAAGAGAAAAAGCTTTGTGCAAAATAGTGGTACAAGAAGGAGCTTGTGTAGACTGCGGCTTAGGCTTTTGCATGTCATGCTAGATGTCTTTTTGATAGTATGCTGTAACGACCCAGAAAAATCCCCAATATTAGAATTGTTTGTTCTTTTTCTTTTTTTGCGTCATCGTGACGTTGTGCATGATCATGCATATCTCATCTTTGCATATTTTGTTAAATCGAAAATTATTTGGTACAAAACTCTTTCTAATTTTTGCTCGTATGGTTTTTCAATGACCCTCCTCTTCTTTTCTTATTTGGATTACAAAATAGCCAACCAAAATATTGGCAAAAGTTTAACAATTATTTTGTGACAAAATCCAGTTTTCACTAGGTTGCAAATATTCTCAAAGCCTTCTCGTGTTTCTCCCTAAAATAATTCTGCAGGAAAAAGAAGAGATGAGAAGGAGAGAAGAAGCGAAAGAGCCCAGCAGCCCATCTTTTCCTTTTCGCCTAACCTCAGCCGAAGCCCATCCCCCCTCCTTTTCCCTTCCGTCGCTTTCTTCCTGTACGGAAGCACATCCAGCGCTCCACGTAACCATGGCTGCGATGGGACGGCTCCAAGCGCGTCTCCCGAAGCTATAAAAACCACCCCAGTCTGTTCCCGTGCAAACCCTAGCTCACCTACTCCCTTCCAACGCCGCCGTTTTTCTGCTTCTCTCCCTCGTCGATCGCTCTCTGCCCCTCTTCGCTGCAAGCAGCAGCAGCGTACCTCGCCAAGCTTGATCCCGGCTGCCGCCGGTTGTCTCCGACGCTCGACTGTACGTCGACCCTGCCAGCAAGCTAATGCCTTCTGCATCCTCGCCGCTTCTCCTGCAAGCCTGGGCGCTCCAAGTCGATGGCGCGGTCATCTTCTCTGCCTCCAGCCGTGCACACGTCGCTGTTGCATCCGTCCGCTCCGGTCATCCTTCCTCGTCACCGGCGACCGCCCCGCTTCGCTGCGAGCACGTCGACCTTGCCTCTCGTCCAGGAGTCGCTAGCGCGCCTCCTCTCTCTGGAGCGACGCCATGTCTTCCTCCACGGCCTCTTCATCGTCTCTGCAAGCCTCCACCGAGAATGCCGACCTTCTTTTGTCCTCAACTCCTACAGACGCGCGTCCCATCATCGTACGTCGTCGTCTTCTCCCAGGTCCCGGAACCAAGACGCGATTTTCTGTACTGCGCATGCTCGTCATCAATCCCAACCTGGACTGTGCGCAGCTCGCCCAACTCCGGTGTTGCTCCTCTGTTCCCGCCTAGCACGTCGTCCTTGGTCTTCAGCAACCAAGGCGCGGGTCTTCTTCCTGCATCTTTGTCGCCCGACCGCGTGTGTGCACGCACGCCTCTGCTTTCAAGATCTTCACGGTGCTCGAGTCTACCTTCATCGACGTCATGCTCGTCTCTGGCCTCGCCTGCAAGCTCCGGCCGTGCCGCCCTCTCCTTCAATCTGGCCAACTCGGGCGCCACTTCGTTCTTCTGCGTGCAATGGCACCTAGCTCCAGCTTCGTTCCCGAACTCCCGGTGAGAGACCGCGTCCAGTCCCAAGCTCGTCCCTGACCTCAACGTGTACAGCGCCGGCGCGATGCGTGCATGCTCCAGCAACAGCCGGGGAGATCCTGCATGCTCCAGTTCCATTATTCTGTCTTCGTCGGCCGTGTTTGTGTTGCCAAGGTGCTGCCTTCGGAACAAGATCAAAAGACATTACACCTGCCAAACATCAACATCCGAAGCCAGCCCAATTGGTCTGTTCCGTTGCCTGTAAACAATCGATCCCTGGTTCAAATCCTCGGCTATGCAACAAGCCAATCTTTTTGATCCATTTTCCAATCTGACAGATCGACCCAGCTTGTCAGTCTCAGCCGGCGCCACCTCAGCTTTTCCTGCTTCGTCAGCGCCCAGTCAGCGACCCAGCCCCGTGCGTCAGCCCCTGCAGCTAGATCCTTGTTGGTAAGAAAAGCCGCAGCTTCGTTTCTGTTTCAGAAAATTCCTGCATTTATGCAAATCTTGCTAAATCCGTATCTTTCAAACCGTAACTCGGAATAAAATGTATTTTATATGAATTTGTATCAGAAAAATGCATAGAATCTGAATATGTCATCCATATACTTGTTTGCACATCGCATCATGTAGTCACGTGGTAGTTTGCATCTCACATAATAAATAAGATATGGAGTATTTGGAATGCTTATAATGCTTTCCCGCTTCATTTAATATTGCGTAGCTCACCCATATCTTGTACTTACCATGCTAATCAATATTTAAATTGCCGGTTAGTAAAACAACTTGAACCATATATGTATGTGTCGGAACTCCGGTTTCGCTTAATTTGAATCAGTTGCATTGCATCATACTTGTCATGTCATGCATGCTCGCATATGATCATGCCGATTCTTTCCTCGTAGTAGTAAGTTTTGCATCCGTGTTTGTTGTAGTGTTTTGCTTCTTCTCGGATAGGACGTTTTGTGATGATGTGAGCAACGACAAGTTATTCGGGTGTTCTTCGACCATCTTTTCAGGCGAGCCCTTTTCTCTCTACCCATTTAATACTTTTGCTCTCGCTAGCTCTATATTCTAGCCTTGTGTCGCAATGCTTTGTTTGAGTCACGTGTCCTATTCACCTGTTTATCCAAATCAAAGCCATAGAACCTTCCATATAAATCCTATTAACCGTGTGCTTGTTGTTTGAGTTGGCCATGCGAGTCGTAGGCATCTTCAGATTGTTTGACTTGTTTTATCTTATCGGGTTGGGAAAGTTATCACATGCTCTACTTTATGGATATATATTGTTGGAGATACTCATGGCTTACTTTAATGTTAATACTTAAAAATTGAATTAAGCAAAGGCATCGGTGAGTCATTTTGCCAGTTTTCCGACGGCTCACTTGTGTCCCCTAGGACCCCGAGATCGCATGAACTGTTCTGAGACTGAGCGCTCTAACCACACGTGGGTATGTTTTCGGGTCTCCCCTCGATCACTGCCGGAATCTACATACTTGTCCAGTGGCCACAACTAGTTCGATGTGTTTCCATTTGGTTCTTGTCGGGCGTGCAGCTTGTATCTTATGGTCCGATTTACTTTGGGGGAAGCCGTGTGTGCCTTGTAACCCCTCTTGTTTCTGCACGTCCGTATAGGTGGGATACGATGTTAAGCGGTTTCCGAAAGAGTGAGGTCTCTGGTCATCTCCCTAGAGGAGCTCCGATCCAGGGTGCATCTCCTAGGAGCTGACTTAGCCGTAGACTCAAACGACTAGGTCCGTCTCAGAGAATCGGCCGGACTCTCAGTACGGGTTAAACTTAGTTAGGTGGCTTCCTGGACTTGTTTGTAGTGAAGGAGAGTGCGAGTCGTGACTATCCTAATGGCGCACCTGTTTTTATTAAGGGTGCGAGATTTGCCGGAAGGATTGATCGAACGTGTGGGTACATTTGGGCACCCCTGCAGGGTTAAATCTTTTCGAAAAGCCGTGTCCGCGGTTATGGACGACTTGGAGCTGTACTACTCGATCATAGAACAACTTGCACCTGCTATTTCAATACCAATAAACTTGTGTAGTAAGCTAGCACAACTACAACAATAAACCTGCAATAAAACTTGATAACTGTGTGAGTGCCTTTGATACTTGCTTCTTCGTTTGGTCACGAGGAGGTGATTCATCGGCTGGGTTATGTTTGGTGTTAGTTTCTAGTTGGTTCTTTTATGCGCTCTCTTATCTTATTCTATTTAGACGAAAGTTGTAGTGTGTCTCTGTAGTATGATTCTTTTGTTGCCGCTAAGTCCACCATATAGCTTGTAGGCGAGCACAGCTGAATTCCAGTCTCGCGAGTACGTGCCTCGGTACTCACCCTCGTTTTTTTTCCCTTTCTCTCTTTCTCCCCCCTTGTTCGGCAACCTTTGGCCCGACGCTGTTCACAGGTATGGGAGCGCCAACGTTAGCAAGGTTACCCTTCCGGCTTGGCCTGGGCAGGGTTTGGACGCCATCGTTTATCTTCAGGCCTCTTAGGCCCATTTGTATTCTTGTCCGTACTCGGATGCTATTTGCTTTATGTATGATTTGGATCTTTGTATTGTATATTTGGATTCTTGACTCGTGGAGTCTTTGTGGTCATTATATATTCTTTTGTGGGTTCCATCGCGAATTTGTGTAACTGTTTCTACTTTAATTCCACCCGCATAATGTGTATGTTTCGATGTGCACATTATGCCTGGTGGGCGTTTCCAAAGCGACACCGTGCGTGTTGTGGCGTGATCGCTACGATACGCAAGGTGCCGATTTTGGGGCGTCACATATGCTTAGTGGTTTTGCTGTAGCATGACTTGTCTCAAATAACTGAGATTGCTTAATGAGCCTTTGAAAAAAATCATGCGTTGTTTTTACTGTATGGAAGCATTATTTTGGTTTTCTCCTTGATGCTTTATTTGGGTTGACTTGGCGCATGCTCACACATGTTAAGACTCTTACAAAGTTGCCAATAGCCTTCATAATCATTTAGTTTTTGACTTTTGATGCCATCTTATGCTTCTTTTAATGTCGCTTTGTCGCTTTGCATGATTATGGCCATTATTGCTCTCTTAGTTGGTCGCTCCCAGTCTTTTGCTAGCCCTCGCCTTGTACTGAGTATGAGCTCTACTCGTGCATCCAACTCCTAAAAGCCAAAGTTTTCCAAAGTGTCCACCATACATACCTACTAGCAATTTGCTATTCCAAGTAAATTTGACTTGCTTTTATTTTCTCTTCAAATTAAACTCTTACCAGTTTTATGCGAAATTTGGTCAGTAAAGCTCTCACGAACCGGAAGGCACACTTTACTTTTTCCTATTCTAAAAATTTGACATTGTGGTCTCTTATGTTGAGTTGTTATGCTTGCAAGTTGTAAGTTGGATTCTAGCCCAGCCATGCTGTCATGGGGCAAGCTTTCAACATTGCACTTCTTATTTGAGTTGATATCGTGATCTTTTGTTTATGGATGCCCACGGTGTGAAATGAATTGGGAATCTTGTGGGGATCATGGAGTTTGTATATGTGTTAGGGAAACTCCGGGCCGCCAATCTAAGCCATGCATAATTCATGGTGGAAATTTGCAGCATACCCATGGTGAACATTCGACGACGCATCTCATAATAAAAAGCTAAACAAAAGGCAAATAAAAGAGATGTCGAGGTGTTCATTGTCTGCTTGTCCTGTCATTTTGGTGTGGGCTTGTTCCATGTCATCGGGCACGGAGGTACCCCATTGGCGGTTCTCAATGATATGCATATACTTACAATGACAAGAGCCTTGCTTGGGACTCTAAGTAAAGTAGCATGAGGTTTGGGTACTCATATTCACGGGGCACGAGGTCTTCAACTTATGATTTGTCAAGCATATGCATCATAATTGTTCTCGCATTAACTTTAACCATTCAAGATACTTATGATGGGGGCAATGAGAGCTCAAAGCCGGTAAGTACCATAATTTTTGAAGGTTATAAAACTTGCAATCACTGCTTCCCTCTGCGAAGGGCCTTTCTTTTACTTTTATGTTGAGTCACCACCTTCTTTCTTTATGCACCATTAAGAGAGCATAGTTGTCATTCTTAGTGTGATATGCATTGTCCCAAAGTTCATTGATTGACTCATGATGATTGGTTTCACTTGTTCTTAAATTATTTGTATCTAGTCGCCCTCTTAAACTTTGAGGTGTCCTATGCATTTATGTTTTGCTCTCTTTGAAGGACAAGCTGAAAACCATTTGTATGTTTTTCCTTATGATTTGAACACACGTTTGACTTTCATTGTTTCATTATCATGATCTTTTGTTTGTGTTCATTTGCATGTTTACAACATGGTTGCTAAGTTTCTTATTGTCATGATTATATCTTCATGCCCATGTTTTAAGTTCTTATGATCCCAGCTCACCAATGCTTACATATATGATCAAGATTGTGTAGTTGCATGTCACCTCAAAAATTATTCTTTTGTTATCACTTACCTACTCGAGGACGAGCAGGAGTTAAGCTTGGGGATGCTTGATACGTCTCAAACGTATCTATAATTTTTGATGCTCCATGCTTGTTTTTACACCATTTGCCTATTGTTTCATTACACTTAGTGGCACTTTTATGCATTTTCCGGAACTAACCTATTAACAAGTGCCACAGTGCCAGTTTCCTATTTTCTGCTGTTTTTGTGTTTCAGAAGTGATACATAGGAAATATTCTCGGAATTGGATGAAACAAGTTCCTGAAGTCTTATTTTTCTCGGAAGCTTCCAGAGATCCGAAGAAGTGCCGAGGGGGGCCACTAGGGCCCCACACGCGTGGGTGGTGCGGCCAGCCCCCTGGCTGCGCCGGGCCCACGTGAGGGCACCTGGCCCCTCCTCTGACATCGTCCCTTCGCCTATAAAGACCCCCCGACGGAAAAAACCTAAGTACCGGATCAGATTTCCAGAACACATCGTGATCCGCCGCCACCGTCGACCCGAAGATTGGGAGGGTCCAGAAGCTCTTCCCGGCACCCTGCCGGAGAGGGGAATCGCCACCGGAGGTCTTCTTCATCGCCATGCTTGCCTCCGGAGCGATGAGTGAGTAGTCTACCTTGGACTATGGGTCCATAGCAGTAGCTAGATGGTTGTCTTCTCCACCATGTGCTTCATGTTTAGATCTCATGAGCTGCCCTACATGATTGAGATCACCGTTATGTAATTCTTTGATGTTGGTTTGTTGGGATCCGATGAATATTGGTGTTTATGATTAAGTTGCTGTACTGAATTATATCTTTTGTTATCTCTATGTTGTTTATGATCTTGCATGCTCTCCGTTGTTAGTAGCTATCTTGGCCGAGTAGTTGCTAGTGACTCCAAGAGGGGGTATTTATGCTCGATAGTGGGTTCATGCCTCTATTTCACCTGGGGGAGTGACAGAAACCTCTAAGGTGGTAGATGTGCTGTTGCTACTAGGGAGAAAACAACATTCATATGCTCAAGGGCATATGCTTTGTTTACATTACACACTTTGCTTAATGCAATTATCTGTTGTTCGCAACTTAATACTTTTGGGGTGTTCGGATTGATATCCCCAGGGGTGGATTATTAGTCATAGATGCAGTTGGATGGCGGTCTATGTATTTTGTTATAATGCCCAGAGTAAATCTCATAGTGATTTTCTTGACATATCACGTTATCTCTATTCTATCAATTGCCCAACTGTAATTTGTTTACCCAGCATGTTTTATCTATGGAGAGACACCACTAGTGAACTGTGGACCCCGGTCCTATTTCCATCATATTGCTATCACCTGTTTACTTTACTCGTACTGTTTACTTTACTCACATACTATATTATTTTCCACTCGATACGCTCATAATCTTTGTTTCAAGCAAACCGGTGAGATTGACAACCTCATCGTAAGTTGGGAACAAAGTACTTGGTTGTGTGTGTGCAGGTTCCATATCACCTTCAGTCGTCGCCGTCTCTCCTCTCCTGATCGATAAACCTTGGTATCTTAACTGAGGGAAAACTAGCCGCTACACTCATCATACCTTCCTCTTGGGGTTCCCAACGGGCTGGTCATTCACCACGCACAAGGACTTACTGCTTCACGCCGGCAGCCTCTTTTCTGGCGCCATCACCAAGTAGCAACCAGCCCACGGATGAACTTGACTGCGAATCTGGCCGGGATTGTGCACACCGGTTCCACCTCCACCCACTTGGTAAACCTGTCGATGGTGACGTAGAGGTAGCGGTAGCCCCCATGTGCTCTGGGGAACGGACCAAGGATGTCCAGTCCCCAAACTGCAAAGGGCCAAGTGAGTGGGATGGTTCGGAGCTCCTGCGCCGACTGATGAATCTGCTTGGCATGGAATTGGCACGCCTCGCACCTCTTGACCATCTCCGCCGCATCTCTGAGCGCCGAAGGCCAGTAGAAGCCGCTTTGGTATGCTTTCGTGGCTAGAGTCGCAGCAGAAGCATGATGCCCGCATTCGCCGGTGTGGATGTCCCTGAGAAGCTCTTGGCCTTGGTGAGTAGATATGCACTTCAGAGCACGCCGTTTGGGTGATGCCGGTACAAGTCACCATCCTTGACGCAGTAGCCCGAAGCTTGACGCACAATCCTCTTAGCCTCCTCTTCATCCTCGGGGAGCCTGCTGCTGGTGAGGAAGGCCTTGAGCTCGAGGATCCAATCCACTCCCTCCTGCCGTGCCAATGCCAGAAGGACGCGGTCACCCGAAGGAGGCCCGCAGTCTGGAGCCCCCTGCTCCGGTGGTGGTGGCAGGGCAGGAGGAGGGAGTGATTCGTATGATGATGGAGAAGCAGACGGTTTGAAAAGACGCTCCTCAAAGACGCCGGCAGGTTGTGCCAGGCGATGAGAGGCGCGCTTGGCGATCTCGTCGGCTTCCACATTTTCTCCTCTCGGGATGTGCTTCAGCTCCAAGCCTTGGAAGCGTTTTTCCATCTTCCGATGCTCCTCGAGATAAGCCGACATGTGCTCATCCTTTGGAGTGTAGCTCTTGTTCGAGAAGTTCACAACCAGCTGTGAATCTCCCTTGACGACGAGGCGCTTGATGCCCAAAGCGTTCGCCGCCCTTAGGCCAGTGAGTAGTCCTTCATATTCCGCGATGTTGTTGGAGACCTTGTGCTCAGGCTTAAAGCAGAGCTGGACGGCGTAGAAGAGCTTATCCCCGGATGGAGAAGTAAGGATGGCGCTAGCCCCCGCTCTGGGGAGGTTGAAGGCGCCGTCGAAGTGCATGACCCAGAGGCCTGGGGCCTCCTCTACCGGGAGCGTTGACTCCACCTCTGGAGGCTCGTCGGCGAACAGATCAGTCCATTCGGCGGCGAACTCAGCCAAAGCTTTGCTCTTGATTACCTTGGTGGTTTTGAAGGAGATCTCGAAGGGCTGAAGCTCCACGGCCCACTCAGCCACCCGCCCGGTGACATTGGGATTGCGTAGAATGGTTTCCAGGGGACAATCAGTGACCACCTTAATCGGGTGACCTTGGAAGTAGTGACGCAGCTTCCTTGAAGCGATGAGCAAGGTGTAGAGCAGCTTTTGCTGCATGGTGTAGTGTTCCCGCGCATCGCGCAGTACCGTGCTGACGAAATACACAGGCTTTTGCACCTTGGTGACACCCTCGGGAGATTCCTCCTCGGGAGGCTTTGGAGCGTTACTCTGAGAGAGCGGCTCGGTCGGTGAAGAAGCAGCAGGAGGTTCCTCTTGAGGGACGAGAGGTGCAGCGGCCTCTTCCTCGTGAGGAGCCCCCGAGCCGGGAGGATCGACCTCCCCTTTGGCGATCACCTTTGCGTCTCGCTCCGCGATGAGAATGGCACTTGCAGTCCTTGGAGTGGCCGCGATGTAGAGCAGCAAGGGCTCGCGGAATATTGGGGCAACCATGATCGGTGGGCTCGTGAGGAACCTTTTCAACTCAGCGAAGGCCTTGTCAGCCTCCGGAGTCCACTCAAACTTCCCAGCGCGCTTCATGAGCTTGAAGAAAGGCAGAGCTTTCTCCCCACTCCTCGTGATGAAGCATCCCAGGGCTGCCATGCATCCCGCGAGGCATTGCATTTCCTTGAGATTGCGCGGAGGACGCATCTCTTCGATGGCCTTGACCTTGTCAGGGTTCACCTCTATCCCACGATGGGACATGAGGAACCCCAATAGTTTTCCCAACGGCACACCGAAGGCGCACTTGGCGGGGTTGAGCTTGATGTTCACCCTTCTCAGGTTGGCGAACGTTTCCTCCAAATCCTCGATGAAAGTGTGACTCTCGCGGGTTTTGATGACGATGTCGTCGACGTAGGCTTCCGCATTCCTTCCCATCTGAGCCCCCAGGGCCTTACGCATGAGCCTTTGGAAGGTGGCTCCCGCATTCTTCAGACCGAAGGGCATGCAGACGTAGCAGTACACACCACAAGGCGTGATGAAGGCGGTCTTCTCCTCGTCCTCCTTTGCCATCTTGATCTGATGATAGCCGGAGAAAGCATCCAAGAAGCAAAGGAGGTCACAGCCGGCGGTGGAGTCGACGATTTGATCTATCCTCGGGAGCAGATAAGGATCCTTGGGACAGGCCTTGTTGAGACTTGTGAAGTCCACGCAGAGGCACCCACTGCCATTAGACTTTGGGACGACCACCAGATTAGCGATCCAGGTGGGGTGGGCTACCTCGCATATTAACTTGGCCTTCTTCAGCTTCTCTATCTCTTTGACAATGAAGTCCTACTTCTCTTGCGCTTGTTTCCTAGTCTTCTACTTCACGGAGTGTGCCTGTGGGCACACGGCTAAGTGGTGCTCAATCACCTCCCTGGGAACGCCGGGCATGTCTAACAGAGTCCAAGCGAACATGTCAGAATTTGCCCGCAGGAAGGTGACGAGCGCGCTTTCCTATTTGGGGGAAAGCCCTGCCCCGATGGTGATGAAGTTTTTGCAGCCCCCAGCCTGGAGCGGGACCTTCTTGGTTGCGGAGCGCTCTTGGGTGAACTGGGGCCTCCTCCCTGAGGGTACCACAGCTTCCCCAATGCTCGTGTCCAGCATCGGATAGGCCAGGTCCTCGCTTGGAGTAGGCAATGCGGAGGCGGTGAACTTCTTCCCTGTCAAGCCTGGTAGGTGGGGCTCGAGAGAGGCCTTCTTCACAGCAGCCCATTCTTGGGACACGAGCTGCTTCTTCCTCGTGAGGTCGCCGGAGTGTTCCAGTAGATCTTCGTCGGCAGGGAACATGGTGGCGGCCTCGCGGTAGACATGCTCCACAGATCGGAGAGCATCCTTCTCATTGCAGCACACGGTGATCGTGCCGTTGGCGCCCGGAATCTTGAGGACGTTGAAGCCATGGTGCATCGCCGCCATGAACCTTGCCAAGGCTGGGTAGCCAAGGATGGCATTGTATGGCAGCGCGATGTAGGCGACATCGAAGTCGAGGCTTTCTGTCTGGTAGTTGTCCCAGGTGCCGAAGGTGACGGGCAGGCATACCTGCCCAATTGGCGTCGTAGACCCTTCGGTTACCCTGAAGAACGGTCGAGTTGGCATGAGCCGGTGGTACGGCACCTGCATCTTCTCGAAGATCTTGACCGAGATGATGTTGAGGCCCGCCCCTCCGTCGATGAGAGTGCGATTGACGGCGACGTTATTGATGGTTGGCGTGCACAAGAGGGGAATTGTGCCCACGCCCCTGATGGAGGCCGGATGGTCATCCTCGTCGAAGCCGATCTTGCATGTTGACCATTTCATAAGGCGGTTGCCGACGTTGGGCTGTGCCACCGCGATCTCTCACGATAGCTGCTTGAAGTGTCAATTAGACAAAGGAGCCTGAGCTCCTCCCAGGAGGCAAGCGGTGAAATCTCACGGCTCTTGATAGCCCCCTTGGTTCTCCTCCCAACGATCGTTCGCTGGCGGGGGCAGTGGCAGCGGCTCGGGATCGGCTCGAGACAGACCCTCGCGGCGGCGACCTTCCTCACGGTCGTCGTTGTGGCGATCGCCCCGGGATCCACTCTTTCCGTAGCTGTGGCCACCCCCGCGGCGCTTGGAGACGCCGTTTTCCTCATGAAACTTCCGGACAATCCAACAATCATCGGTATTGTGGGTGTCCTTCTTGTGGAGAATGCAGTAGTGGTGAAGTCGACCTTTATCATGTTCGAAGCGGTCCCCGCGGCGTTGCTTATGATCTGGTTCCGCCGCGAGGGAAGCAGCCTCCTTTCGCTTGGGGTCCTTGGACTTTGGCTTTGGGGGAAGCGCCTCTGGCAGGTTGTGCACGAAGAGCCTCCCCTCCTCGGCCTTGGTGCAACGGTCGGCGATCTCGAAGAGCCTAACAACGGAAGTCAGCTCATCATTCACGGACAGCTTCTCCCTCATCTTAACGTCGGAGACGCCCGTGGAGAACGCGGAGATGACCTCCTCGTTGGAGATCCTGGAAATCTTGTTCCTCATCAGACTGAAGCGCTGGATATACTGATGAAGCGTCTCGCCCTTGTACTGACGCACCGCCTTAAGATCGTTCTTAGTTGCGGGGCGTTCGTACGTGGGCATGAAGTTGGCAACGAACTAACAACATAAATCCTTCCACAAAGTCAAGGATTCGTGAGGAAGATTTATGAGCCAAGTTCACGGAGCGTCCTTGAGGGCCATGGGGAACCAATTGGCCATGGCACGCTGGTCTCCACGTGCGGCCTGGACGGCGACGACGTAGAGCTAGAGGAATTCGATGGGGTTAGTGGTCCCATCGTAACACGCGCCGATGTCCGGCTTGAACTTGTTAGGCCAGACCACGTAGCGTTGCTGGCGAGTGAGAGCAAGACACCCGGGGTTGTAGATAGGGTCGCCGGGGGTCCTGACGTTCTTGCCAGCTTTGCCGATGTCGTCGATGGCACGGTCATGGTTTTTGCGGCGGCGCTCGAGGGAGACGCGTGCATCTTCTGGAGCGCGTCGGACGATTTGCCAGCTGGGCTCCCCACGCGGCGAAGATGCGGCGCGGGAAACCACCTTCTTGGCCTTGGTGGCCCTCCCATCTCCGACGCCCGGGGCGCGTCGCCCCGCCGTCGGCTCTGGGTCTCCCACGCCCTGGGCTCCTCCCTGGGCCGGGTCTTCGTTGGCGATGGCGACGAGCTCGGCGATTCGAGTACGCCACCCCTCACGCCCGTCATCAGTGGTGTCGGCGGGTTTCGTGTTACAAGAACACGGGGTACCACGCAACGGACCCAAAGATTCGAACGCAGGGGGCTGAACGTGTGAGATCTCGGACCGCAACAAAACACGGCGACGGAAGCCTCGAGTGTCGAACGCCCAACGCACTGCAGAGAAAGAGGCACCGAGCTTACCCAGGTTCAGGGCCCTCGTGGTGAGGTAAAACCCCTACTTCCTGCCTTCCTGTATTTCAACGCGACACCTCGCGAGGAGTACAAGGTCTTGGTACAGAGCTCCAACTGGTCAGAGGTTGAAGAACCTGCCTACCCAGCTAGAGACTTGGAGGAAATTAGATCTAGGATCCGATCCCCCTCTAAGGGGTGACCTCCCTTCCTTTTATAGCGCCAAGGTCCTCCTTCCCCTCATCTTCTTGGGGAAGGGGTTGCCACACATACGGCCAAGGAAGGGTGGACAGCTGTAGACTATCTTCTTCGGTAGACTTGGTCTTTGTAGAGTAGTGGCGCCGGTCCACAGGAGTGGGTGGAAGAGGCTGACGTCCTCCTCTGGCGCCCTGCACCGTCCATGCTATATTTAGGGGGGGTGGCCAACTGCCACTGTGCCGCTTTGGACAGACACAGCGAAAGTTGGTCTCCTCCCTGTCGGGGGTAGCGTGGGCGGTACGCGGTCTTCTGCCCGTTATCTTCTTGCTCTGCACGCAAACGTGCTGAGCTGACGTGGGCGAGATTCCTCTCCTCACCAGCAGGGGCTCGTGAGGAGGTCTTCTGGTCCTTAGCGGTCTCCGTCGTCGTTCTCCTCACGAGGCGCCTCCTCGTGAGGGTCTTCTCCGTGGCCTGGGCTGAAGATGGGCCGAGGACGGGGCCCAGGAGCAGGTGGACCGGGATACCCCGGTATCCATTCCACCGACAGTAGCCCCCGGGAGCCCTGTCGGGGGGATGACCCCCGGTAGGGTCAAGAGACTAGAAAGACACAAGGTCTATGATTGACTTTATGCCGGGTTATCAAGGAAGGGCCTGGCCGGAATATAAGAGCATCGGCCAGGCCGGCATATAATGTGTATCCCGGCTGGTGTCTGGATATGCCGGCATAGCCGGAATACTGATATATGTGTGCCGGCATATACTCAGATATGCCGGCCTAACTATTTGGTGTGTTGTGCAGGAGCAGGGGAGGCCGGATTACCCGACCCTCGTAGGTCGTTGGTCCGGCATATAAGTCCTGGGTATGGCCAACGGTCATATCCGGGATGCTTAAGTCAACCAAGGTGTCACATCCCTACAATCAAGGAAGAAAACATCCAAGCATGGTAGCAGAGTAAGATGGCAGGGTGCACAGTGGAGGTTACCTACCCTCACTGTGCACAAGTACGAGCTTACCGCACGGAGGTAAGGCCACAGTTCAAGAGGTACAAGGTACAGGGATATGGCGTCCCATCGAGAGCAATCAGGGGCGAAGTCAAGGGTCTCTGCCATCGCCACCAGCTCCTGTTTGGAGTGTAGCCCTTGTCTTGTGGTCTTGTATGACCGTTGTAACCCTGGCCACCACTATATAAGGTGGCATAGGGAGCCCTGGTAAAGGGTGAGACGTTGGAAGGTGGGTAGCTGGTTGAAGGTTGGCTGATAGTTGTTGATTGGTCACTCTGTACTCTTACACTTACCAGTTCATCTTCCTTCTCTAGCAGAGAGCTTGGAAGCACCATTGTGGTGTACTACATCGATCCATATATACAATCAGTAGAGCAGGAGTAGGGGTGTTATCTCCTTACGAGAGCCCCGAACCTGGGTAGATCAGTGTCTCTTTCTGTCGTGCTTTTTAGCTCGTTCCCCTCTCCCAAATCCTCCAGCATCTAGTCGGCCCCCATTTAAGCCATCCTATGGCATATGTTGTTTCACCACGACGACATTTGGCGCCCACCGTGGGGCTTCACTTCGATATGCTGGGCGGAGTGTTCATTCGGACGGGGTCTGTGATAGCAGCTTCGGGAGTGCGCGTGGTCTCTGGCCTCGTCCAGAGGCTAGGCTCGCTCAGTTTCGTCAGTGACAACGCCGGTTGTCTCGGTGGCCGGCCGTTCCCTAGGGATGGCCGGATTATGTCTTTCGGTTCCCACGAGGTGTACGTGGGAACTGAGAGAATTTGCAGGAAGGAGGTGCTGGTGGCGTCGGATCCTCCGTCACATCGGCTGGCTCACGCTGGGCGTAGCGCTCGCTCAGTAGAGTCGGCTGAGGTGATGATGGCCGGCACATCCGTGCCGCCGGCGGAGGATGCCGGCAAAGCAGCAGCGGTCGGAGCTTCTCCTCCGGAGCCGCCGAAGGTCAAGAGGTCGGCGCGTCCTCCGTTGGAGCGTGCGGAGAACTTGGCCGGCACTTCCGGTGTGCCGGCTAGGGGCGAGGTTCTTCTTCCCATCATCGACCGGCTTCTCGAGCCGGTGCGATCCGGCGTTGATCTGGAGCAGACAAGGGAGGTCCTGGAGGGATCTCGTCAGGCCCTCGTCGACGAGGCCCTGGCCATGAACCAGGAGCGCGAACGGTTTAACCGGCAACTCCGTGAGTATGAGGCAGCCCATGGTTTTACTCCTGTAGTAATCCGGCCTAGCCGGATAGAAGAGGTTAGAACTAGAGGCAGAAATCTTAATGCTGAGATAGGAAAAGATGCTAGAGATAAGAGTCATACTGCAACTAGTACTGTGCCTAAGGTAGTCTATAGTTCGCCAGTAAAGAACCTTAGAGCAGCGGCCGAGGTAGCTAAGGATTTATCTTGTTTATCCGGCGAAGCACTGCGTGAGCAGCAAGCCCGGCTTAACCAACTTTTGTCTGAAGCTACAAAGCAGCAGGAGGCCTTTAAGAAGGCAAACCCAGGTGCCGGGGCATCCCAGTTCATTGTGTCGGCAGGAGGTGCCGGCGCGAGGTCGAGGGGCCAAGCCTCGTCCCCGCATCCTAGCGCCCGGCGTGCCGGAAGTGTGACCTCTGGCCGCCGGGACAAGCAGATCCAGGTGTACGATCCGGCTGCCGCCGGAAAGCAGGCGATGGTGCAGAAGAATGTCGGCCAAGCTGACAATTATGTCGGCAGCAAGAAGCCCGGCCAGAGTATGCCGGCCGGGCATGAAGCAGCAGCGGCCGGTGGTGGCCGGAGTAACAGTGCAGTCCGGCGTCAGCAACAGGGCGCCGGAGGTGCAGCGCAGCAGCAGGGTGCAGGCCATCCGGGACATCGAGAGGATGACGGCAATTCCGCCCTTGCCAGGGCGGGATATCAGCAGCAGCATCAGCAAGGCCGGCATAGTGAGCAGCATCAGCCGGAGCAGCAGCAGCAGATGATCGCAGGCCCAATAGCATCCCGGCTTGGACCTCGGTCCTTGGAAGCCAATGATGCACGTTTCAAGCTGGACAAGCTCCACCAATCAGAGTTGGTGGAGAGACAAGGAGCTCCGGGCCCTATGTGTTTCGGACCCCGGATTATGGGAGAGCCGGTGCCTTACTACTTCCAGCTCGCGCGTGGCGCGAGGACATATAATGGAAGTACGAAGCCGGAAGATTGGTTGGAGGATTACTCCACAGCGGTGAACATCGCCGGAGGAAACCTCAGATGGGCGGTACGATATGTGCCGCAGATGTTGGAAGGTCCAGCCAGGATATGGCTGAATAACTTGCCGGCCGGGAGTATCAACGGCTGGATTGATTTCGAAGAGCAGTTTGTGTCGAACTTTACCAGTACATACAAGAGGCCCAACCGTCCGCAGCAGCTGGCTAACTGCCGGCAAGGAGTGAATGAGACTGACCGTGACTATCTGACCAGGTGGTGCACGTTGCGCAATTCCTGCGAAGGAATCAATGAGCAGCAGGCCATCATGTGGTTCGCTCATGGGTGCCAACATGGCACCATGCTGTGGCAAAAGCTTCAGAGGCAAATGCCGGCCACGCTGGCCGAAACAATCAAGATCGCTGATAGTTATGCTCTGGGAGATCCCAAGCAGCCCAGTCTCGATTCACAAGGACAGGGGCAGACCCAGGGGAACACCAGCAATGCCGGGAGATCAGGGCAGTTCTATCGCCCGGATAACCGGAATAAGAGGAGAGATGAGCGGCCGGATTATCGGTACGGAGCAGCACAAGTTGCAGCTGTGGAGGAAGAGCAAGGGGGCGCCGGCAGTAGCCAGCGTCCGAGATATGAGAACTATCAGCAGCAGCCGCAGCAGCAAGCACAGCCGTTCCAGAAGAAGAATGTCTGGACCAACAAGAATGCCGGCGGAGCCGCCGGCCAGAAGAAGCAGTGGCCGAAGTATACTGTGGGTCTTGCCATGGACAAGCCTTGTGTGTTTCACACATTCCAGCCGGGAAAGCCGGCAAACCATTTGACAAGGAACTGTTCATGGCTGGACGACATATTAGCAGGTCGTGCAGGTCCCTGGGGACCGGCTAGACCCTCTGTCCCGGCAGCTCCATCGCCGTTGACAGGTGCCAATACAATTGCAGTCCCACCTAGGCCGGGTAATCCTGGGAATCAGAGCAACGCCGGAAATGCCGGCGTAAATCAAGTTGACCAGAGCTATAATCCGGAATATAATGCCGGAGGCCCAGGAGCGGGCCGGAATGAGTACAAGGAGTATGATCAGAGCTATATGGTCTTTGAGACCGAGAGAACAGACAAGCAGAGCTTGTACCGGCGGAGTCTGGAGGTGAATGCCGTTATGTCGGCTGTGCCAAAGTTGATGTACTGGTCTGACCAGGCTGTTGGTTGGGACAGGGCAGATCATCCCCGGATCATGCCAAATCCCGGCGGATATGCTCTGGTGATGGATCCGACATTCGTCGGGCCGGCTAATAACGTAAGATTCAGCAAGGTCCTCATTGATAATGGAAGCAGCATCAACATCATGTATCGGGATACGATGGAGAAGCTGGGAATCAAGGAAAACATGCTGGAACCAAGCAAGACCACGTTCCACGGCATTGTGCCGGGACTTTCGTGTGCGCCGATGGGCAAGATCCGGATGGATGTCATGTTTGGCAGCCGGGATAACTGCAGGGTGGAAAACCTCATGTTCGAGGTGGTTGATCTGGAGAGCCCCTACCATGCTTTGCTGGGTAGACCGGCACTGGCAAAATTCATGGCCTCTACGCATGTGGCGTATCTGAAGATGAAGATGCCGGGACCCAAAGGAGTGATCACCATCATTGGTGATTACAAGCGTTCGATGGCATGTGCCACCGCCGGATCCAATCTGGCCGAGACTCTGATCATTGCAGAGGAGAGGAAGAGGCTCAAGCGAGCAGTGGAGATTGCTGAAACCGTCGTGGCCGGCAAATATATGCCGGGCATGACAAATCCCGGTGGCAGTGCTTCTTTTCAAGTAGGCAAGGAAGTCAAAAAGGTGCCGCTGGATGAAGCTTTCCCGGAGCGCCATGCCCTGGTTGGGGCAAGTTTGGATCCCAAATAGGAAAGCGAGCTCATCAGCTTCCTCCGTGAGAATCGGGATATCTTTGCATGGTCTACTTCGGACCTGCAAGGTGTGCCGAGGGAGCTGGCTGAGCACGCATTGCACGTGAGACCCGGTGCTAAGCCAGTGAAGCAGCCGCTCCGGCGGAATGCCGGCGATAGAAGGAAAGCCATATGGGAGGAAGTGGCCAGGCTCTTAGCCTCTGGCTTTATCAAGGAAGTACTTCATCCGGATTGGGTGTCTAATCCGGTTTTGGTGGAAAAGAAGAAAGATGAGCCCGTCATAGTGAAAGTATGGCGGATGTGTGTTGATTACACCAACTTGAACAAGGCATGTCCTAAAGATCCATTCCCGCTGCCTCGGATCGATCAAGTGATTGATTCCACAGCCGGATGTGAACTGTTATCATTTGTAGATGCCTATTCTGGTTTCCACCAGATCCCTTTATATGAGCCAGATCAAATAAAGACATCCTTTATTACCCCGTACGGGGCTTATTGCTATCTCACTATGCCGTTCGGTTTAAGAAATGCCGGCGCAACTTACCAAAGGTGTATGCAAAAGTGTTTGCACGATCAGATAGATAAAAATGTGCAGGTATATGTCGATGATATCGTCATAAAAACCAAGGAGAGCAAGACTCTCATAGATGATCTCCGGGAAACCTTTGGGAACCTGAGGAGATTCCGGATGAAGTTGAATCCGGCTAAGTGCACCTTTGGTGTGCCGGCGGGCAAGCTGCTCGGTTTCCTTGTTTCCAGCCGGGGTATTGAGGTGAATCCCGGCAAGATTCGTGCCATAGAAAGGATGAAGCCGCCGACAGATTTGAGGGAAGTACAGAAGTTCACTGGGTGCCTCGCATCCCTGAGCCGTTTCATAAGCCGGCTGGGAGAGAAAGCCCTGCCGTTATATCAGTTGATGAAAAAGTCCGACACATTTGTCTGGACAACGCAAGCAGATGCAGCTTTCAAGGAATTGAAACAGTTGTTGTCAACAGCGCCGGTATTAGCGTCTCCGATGCCCCGGGAGCCAATGTTGCTCTATATAGCGGCAACCAACCGAGTTGTCAGTGCTGTGGTGGTAGTAGAGCGAGAGGAAGGAGGCAAAACCGTGCAGCGGCCGGTATATTATCTGAGTGAAGTCCTCTCCACCTCAAAGCAAAATTACCCCCACTATCAGAAGATGACCTATGGTGTCTATATGGCGGCTAAGAAGCTCAAGCATTACTTCCAAGAGCATCCAATCCGGGTAGTGGCTGAGGCCCCTATCTCGGAAATTATAGGCAACAAAGATGCCAGCGGCCGGATAGCAAAGTGGGCAATAGAGCTTTCACCATATACACCGCAGTACGATAAGAGGGATACAATCAAGTCCCAGGTCTTGGCTGATTTCTTTATTGACTGGGCCGAGATACAGTATGAGCCACCATTGCCAGATGCCAATTATTGGAGGATGCATTTCGATGGGTCCAAGACAATCCATGGCTTGGGTGCCGGCATAGTTCTCAGTTCACCAAAGAATGACCTGTCGGGGATATAACCCCGGGTATACCAAAGTACCCCTTTGTTATGA
Source organism: Dactylis glomerata (assembly GCA_007115705.1). Taxonomy (NCBI): domain Eukaryota; kingdom Viridiplantae; phylum Streptophyta; class Magnoliopsida; order Poales; family Poaceae; genus Dactylis; species Dactylis glomerata. The sequence goes on along the minus strand of QXEO01000834.1, from coordinate 6,688 downwards.
CTAATATATATATTGTATATGTTGTACTATGTGTGCAGGATATTGGAAAGCATTTAACAGCAGCCTGGGCCGGATTAACCAAAGCCCAGGCCGGAATAAACTGCTCCCAAGCCGGAATATACTTAACCAGGCCGGCATATCCCTTGCCAGGCCGGGATAAAGGTCTTAAACCGGCTGGGCCGGCGCTGCTATAACCCGGCTGGGCCGGATTACAGTGTTCCGGCCGGGCCAGGCTGGGATCCCTGGCCCAGGCCGGATTATCTCTTTAGTAGGCCGGATTATCCCCTTGGTAGGCCGGGATATTCACTCCCAGGCCGGATTATTCCTCTCCAGGTCGGGATTTACTACCTCCGGGACATATTCCTCGTCTAGCATCAACTCCAGCGCATCGTGCCAGTCCTGGGACGCCTCCAGGCTCGGACTGGCACATCCTCCACCATCGTATGCTGGTCTTGGGACGCCCCTTGGCTCAGACTAGCATATCCCTCCTCTCCTAGTCAGTCTTATCCTCAGGAGGAGGATAAGACTGATGACATGGTGATCCTGAAGACAGACGCTAGAAGACGAAGCCAAGTACTCCCAGTACAGACATCGATGGGACTAGCCCATGACCGTGACGCATCGCACAGTACTAAGGGCGGTACTGTGCTGATGCAGGCTATAGTGTGACAAGACCCCAGTAGTCATCTCAGCTACAGTGCATGTATAGTGTATTGTGGGGCATCCCTTGTCCCCTGGGCTCCCTATATAAGGGGCACCAGGGGGATCGATCACGCCAAGCCTCGAGAGGAGGCTCATTCTCTCTCGCTCCATGGGAGCTCTCTAGCACTAGCTCTTTAGCTCCTGCCCAGTGCAGCCTTAGATAGGCAAGATACACAGCTCAAGGAGCACCATTGTAGCTCTCATGTGAAGCTCATATAGATCAGACATGCAGGAGTAGGGGTGTTACCTCCTCACGAGGGCCCCGAACCTGGGTAGCTCGATGTGTTAGCAGTGACTTCTGTGCTCGGTCTCTACCGAGTCATCCCTCTCCCGGATCCACCAGCGTACAGTCGGCCCCCATTTAAGCCATCCTATGGCATATGTTGTTTCACCACGACGACATTTGGCACCCACCGTGGGGCTGATCAAGGCGCTGGTAGGAGTACATCCGGACGGGATCTTCTTCATCTGCTCGGGGGCTCGACATCAGCAACGCCTCCGAGCACAGCAGGTCTTCTTCAACTCCCGGGCTGACCTCAACTCGCCCGGGCCAGCATACGGCTGTCCCGGATCTACATCGGCATCTCCGGACCGGCACTCGGCTTCCTCCGGCCAGCATATCCTGTGTCCCGGCCAGCATATCCTGTGTCCCGGCCAGCATATCCTGAGTCCCGGCCAGCATATCCTGTGTCCCGGCCAGCATATCCTGAGTCCCGGCCAGCATATCCTGTGTTCTGGCCAGCATATCCTGTGTCCCGGCCAGCATATCCTGTGTCCCGGCCAGCATATCCTGTGTCCCGGCCAGCATATCCTGAGTCCCGGCCAGCATATCCTGAGTCCCGGCCAGCATATCCTGTGTTCCGGCCAGCATATCCTGTGTCCCGGCCAGCATATCCTGTGTCCCGGCCAGCATATCATGTGTCCTGGCCAGCATATCCTGTGTTCTGGCCAGCATATCTGGTGTCCCGGCCGGCATATTCTATGTTTGTTGTACCAGGGGACAGTTCCGCCTTCGCCTCGAGCATCTGCTGGTATTTCAAACTTCTTCAACGGTGCAAGTAAGTATTTATGCTGGTTCACTCCATATCCTGGTCAGCTTAATAGAAAAAATAGCTCAGGGGCTAGGTTAAAGCCCAGCAAGTTGCTTCTTAAGTACTGTTTCAGTATATATTAGTTTGCATGCCAGCATATCAGCTTCTCAGTTTCCTCCTGTATGTCTATCTATATGCCAAATTGCTACATATGCCTGCTGCAAATAGTATCCTTAGTATCAGTTTGTGTCTCCAAGTCTTGGGCAGAGTTTTATCTGGGCATGTTATATGCCGGTTTTATATGCCGACAACAAGATGTTATGTCAAGTTATATGTCTTTGCATGTGTCAACCAGTATATCTGCTGCAGTGCTATAGTCAGTATGCCAGTTAACATGTCAAGTTCAGTATATGCTATATGCCAAATGCTTTATCTCATATGCTACGTGTTATATGCCGGCTGTCGTATGCCAAGGCTCGTATGCCAGTTTTTTATATGTTGAATGCCATGTGCTAGTTGTTACATGTTTACAGTCAGATCAGTTATATGCCTATCTCAGTACCAGTTTCTGCATGCTACGTGCTATATGCTAGATCTCATATGCCAGTTACAGTATACTAGCATTTATATACCGGCACATGAGTGCCAAATATCTGTTGTAAGAGGCCAAGTTTGCTTATATGCCAGTTACAGTATGTCTACATTTATATGCCGGCACATGAGTGCCTAGTTCTTCCTTGTGAGTTGCCAAGTTAGCATATATGTCAAATTGCTATATCTCAGTCTGTATGTCAAGTGCTATGTACCGAATGATATGGGCTATATGCCAAACTCCATATGCTAGATTGCAAATATGCCAAATGCTATGACCATTGCTATGTCTTTTAGAATGACTACAGAACAGGTTGGATGTCTCATTATATATATGTCTATTACCCGGCTATGACTCTCCATATTGCCGTTACAGAGGAGAAATTACTATTATATCACCAGGGTTTCAGTTTATATCTCAAAGTCTCAGGTATTTCAGAGTATGCCAGCATATCATGGCAAACAGCAAAATTTCAGTATACCGGCATATGTTATATTTTGTATCCTGGCCGGCATATTTTATGTCCCAGCCAGCATATCTTTACATCTTGGCCAGCATATCTCAAAGTCTCAGTTCTCAGGTAAGTCAGTTTGTTAGCACATCATGTTATTAAGTGATATCTTGAGTCATATGTGTTTCAGTATGCCGGCATATCATGGCAAGAGTAAAGTTACAGTATGCCGGCATATCGTGGCATGAGCAAAATGTCAGTATGCCAGCATATCATGGCAAAGAGCAAAATGCCAGTATGCCAGCATATCATGGCAAAGAGCAAAATGCCAGTATGCCAGCATATCATGGCAAAGAGCAAGGTTTCAGTATGCCGGCATATCAATGCAAAGGTAAGATTTCGGTATGCCGGCATATCATAGCAAGAGTAAGATTTCAGTATGCCAGCATATCATGGCATCGACCAAAATCCCCAATCACCGTTTATTTCGGTTTGCCAGCATATCAAGGCATCTATCAATAACTCATATCGTCGTTTATTTCGGCATGCCAGCATATCACGGCATTCTATAATCCTTTCAGTTATCGCCAATTCTGGCACAGTAATATATCGAGACATCGATCTCAAAGTTAACAAGCATCATATCTTTTATCGTATCCGGTTTCATAGAGTATCCCGGTTTAGCATATTAACATGTCTTATCATTTTTTGCATACTAACAAGTGCCCAAGAGGCAAAAGCAGCCCAAGAGGCAAAGCAGCCCAAGAGGCATATCAGTATACCGGCATTGTCAAAGCAGACAATGTCGATGAGACATAGCCCGAGAGGCAAAGTGTCGATATAGTGCCCAAGAGGCAAAAGCAGCCCAAGAGGCAAAGTAGCCCAAGAGGCATAGCAGTATACCGGCATTGTCAAAGCAGACAATGTCGATGAGACATAGCCTGAGAGGCTAAGTGTCGATATAAAGCCCAAAGAGGCAAATAGCTCAAAAGGCAAAAGCAGCCTAAGAGGCATATCAGTATACCGGCATTGTCAAAGCGGACAATGTCGATGAGACATAGCCCGAGAGGCAAAGTGTCGATATAAAGCCCAAGAGGCAAAGTAGCCCAAGAGGCAAAAGTAGCCCAAGAGGCAAAAGTAGTCCAAGAGGCAAATAGCTCAAGAGGTAAAGTATCGATATGGCCAAAGAAGGCAAAGCAGTATACCGGCATTGTCAAAGCAGACAATGTCGATGAGACATAGCCCGAGAGGCAAAGTGTCGATATAGTGCCCAAGAGGCAAAAGCAGCCCAAGAGGCATATCAGTATACCGGCATTGTCAAAGCGGACAATGTCGATGAGACATAGCCCGAGAGGCAAAGTGTCGATATAAAGCCCAAGAGGCAAAGTAGCCCAAGAGGCAAAAGCAGCCCAAGAGGCAAAGTAGCCCAAGAGGCATAGCAGTATACCGGCATTGTCAAAGCAGACAATGTCGATGAGACATAGCCTGAGAGGCTAAGTGTCGATATAAAGCCCAAAGAGGCAAATAGCTCAAAAGGCAAAAGCAGCCTAAGAGGCATATCAGTATACCGGCATTGTCAAAGCGGACAATGTCGATGAGACATAGCCCGAGAGGCAAAGTGTCGATATAAAGCCCAAGAGGCAAAGTAGCCCAAGAGGCAAAAGTAGCCCAAGAGGCAAAAGTAGTCCAAGAGGCAAATAGCTCAAGAGGTAAAGTATCGATATGGCCAAAGAAGGCAAAGCAGTATGCCGGCATTGTCGAAGTAGACGATGTCGATGAGACATAGCCCAAGAGGCAAAGTGTCGATATAGCCAAAGAAGGCACAATAGTATTTTGAGATAGCCCGCGAAGGCTAGCATATCACGTATATGAGTATATGTCAAACGGGAGATTGCCTATGATGGCATGAGATAGAATCAGGCCTATGCAGGCCAGCATATCAGTTTTTTGTGAATATGTGAGTTTGGGACTTTGGTATATTTTGTTGAAGCCTGTGCGCGACTCCGCGAGTCCCCCACAGCCTCGGGGGCTAATGTCGGGGATATAACCCCGGGTATACCAAAGTACCCCTTTGTTATGACTAATATATATATTGTATATGTTGTACTATGTGTGCAGGATATTGGAAAGCATTTAACAGCAGCCTGGGCCGGATTAACCAAAGCCCAGGCCGGAATAAACTGCTCCCAAGCCGGAATATACTTAACCAGGCCGGCATATCCCTTGCCAGGCCGGGATAAAGGTCTTAAACCGGCTGGGCCGGCGCTGCTATAACCCGGCTGGGCCGGATTACAGTGTTCCGGCCGGGCCAGGCTGGGATCCCTGGCCCAGGCCGGATTATCTCTTTAGTAGGCCGGATTATCCCCTTGGTAGGCCGGGATATTCACTCCCAGGCCGGATTATTCCTCTCCAGGTCGGGATTTACTACCTCCGGGACATATTCCTCGTCTAGCATCAACTCCAGCGCATCGTGCCAGTCCTGGGACGCCTCCAGGCTCGGACTGGCACATCCTCCACCATCGTATGCTGGTCTTGGGACGCCCCTTGGCTCAGACTAGCATATCCCTCCTCTCCTAGTCAGTCTTATCCTCAGGAGGAGGATAAGACTGATGACATGGTGATCCTGAAGACAGACGCTAGAAGACGAAGCCAAGTACTCCCAGTACAGACATCGATGGGACTAGCCCATGACCGTGACGCATCGCACAGTACTAAGGGCGGTACTGTGCTGATGCAGGCTATAGTGTGACAAGACCCCAGTAGTCATCTCAGCTACAGTGCATGTATAGTGTATTGTGGGGCATCCCTTGTCCCCTGGGCTCCCTATATAAGGGGCACCAGGGGGATCGATCACGCCAAGCCTCGAGAGGAGGCTCATTCTCTCTCGCTCCATGGGAGCTCTCTAGCACTAGCTCTTTAGCTCCTGCCCAGTGCAGCCTTAGATAGGCAAGATACACAGCTCAAGGAGCACCATTGTAGCTCTCATGTGAAGCTCATATAGATCAGACATGCAGGAGTAGGGGTGTTACCTCCTCACGAGGGCCCCGAACCTGGGTAGCTCGATGTGTTAGCAGTGACTTCTGTGCTCGGTCTCTACCGAGTCATCCCTCTCCCGGATCCACCAGCGTACAGTCGGCCCCCATTTAAGCCATCCTATGGCATATGTTGTTTCACCACGACGACATTTGGCACCCACCGTGGGGCTGATCAAGGCGCTGGTAGGAGTACATCCGGACGGGATCTTCTTCATCTGCTCGGGGGCTCGACATCAGCAACGCCTCCGAGCACAGCAGGTCTTCTTCAACTCCCGGGCTGACCTCAACTCGCCCGGGCCAGCATACGGCTGTCCCGGATCTACATCGGCATCTCCGGACCGGCACTCGGCTTCCTCCGGCCAGCATATCCTGTGTCCCGGCCAGCATATCCTGTGTCCCGGCCAGCATATCCTGAGTCCCGGCCAGCATATCCTGTGTCCCGGCCAGCATATCCTGAGTCCCGGCCAGCATATCCTGTGTTCTGGCCAGCATATCCTGTGTCCCGGCCAGCATATCCTGTGTCCCGGCCAGCATATCCTGTGTCCCGGCCAGCATATCCTGAGTCCCGGCCAGCATATCCTGAGTCCCGGCCAGCATATCCTGTGTTCCGGCCAGCATATCCTGTGTCCCGGCCAGCATATCCTGTGTCCCGGCCAGCATATCATGTGTCCTGGCCAGCATATCCTGTGTTCTGGCCAGCATATCTGGTGTCCCGGCCGGCATATTCTATGTTTGTTGTACCAGGGGACAGTTCCGCCTTCGCCTCGAGCATCTGCTGGTATTTCAAACTTCTTCAACGGTGCAAGTAAGTATTTATGCTGGTTCACTCCATATCCTGGTCAGCTTAATAGAAAAAATAGCTCAGGGGCTAGGTTAA